>JAFREE010000243.1:0-25859 GCA_019400425.1 Hymenochaete sp. R1
TGTCGGCGTTTAATTCCGCTTTGCGAGCTCGCGCTTCTCAGGATGAATGTCGTTCCGGGGACGGCGCATTCTGTTATCCTCCCGCGTTCTTTGCGCCTCCGACTCCAATTATTCAGTGTAACGCCAACGTCGAGGCGTGGAAAGGTTTCCTTTCGACGATTCGCCCCATCTACAAGGGCCTTGCCTTGAACATTGATGCGTGTCTTCGCGCCTTTTTCATCCCACGCGTCCAACTGAGCGATCTCATGCTCGAGTTGCGTCAGCGGGCTCACGGGGTTGATCCAAACTGGTCGAGTCTCTTCGGACGGCTTAAGATTACTACGACAATAGGCCCCAAGAAGACACGCTTTGTCAAGTCGTTCGACCCAGCCTCAGCTCGCTCAATGACTATCACCGTTGAAAAATATGGGTCAATCAGCGTTGAGCAGCTCTATCAGAGAGGTAATTCAATTTTGGTTCCAGGATGTTTATACTCTAATATTTTCGAGCAGAGTTTGGTCTGAAGCTCCAGCACGCCGACGATCTACCCTTGGTTAATATCGGTGGAAAAGAGAAGGATTGGTTCGTCCCTGCGGAGGCTTGCAGCATCGATACAAACCGAATTGGAAATGCACCATCTGGAACCTTCGATGTTGCCGCGCAGAAAGTCATGAGCAGGAACTCCGCGCTCACCGCCGAAGCGCGAGCACTCATTATTTCGCGACAAGCTTACCGCGCACTTGGAGTTGAACAAATTACCCCTCTTTTGAAGGCATTTGGTATCGAACTTGGGAGTGAACTGCTTCCTATCAGGGGGCGAGTGCTAGCACCACCGATGGTAGCCTATCCCTCAGGAAACCCAATTATCTCAAATGGCGCATGGTCAACCCGTGACTCCCGTTTCTCGCATTCCGTCGATATTGAGAATTGCGCCGTCCTCGTTATCAACACGGACTCGCCTGACGACTTCTCGGATCCTCCCGACACAGGCTTTACGAACGCCCTGGTAGCTTTACGTACCGCTTGTCTTGCACGGGGCATGAGGATGCGCCCGGACGTTCTTCCCCGCCCTGCTTTCATGCACATGGACTTGCAGGACTTGAACGCGATGGGTAATTCTACGTCAAACAGGCTCCACACGATGAAGCAAGTCGAGGATGCCGTGAAGGGACTCGTTGGTACCCGACGCACTCCCGTATTATTCATCTTCCTTTCGACCCAGCATAAGCGTCTCTATTCCGAAATCAAAAGGATCTGCGACATACAAATTGGTGTGCCGACCATCTGCGTCTCTTCCGCGAACGTGAAACAAGCTGTTATAGATGGAGCTTCAGATCGCTCGAGTCTCTTTTCGGGCTTAGCTCACAAAGCAAACGTGAAGCTGGGCGGCATCAACCATCGTATCGATGGAGGCGGACTCAAACTGCTTGATGCCTCGATGTTGGTTGGATGGAGTGTTAACTATTGCGCCGGACAGCCAACTGTGGCATCTATTGTGGCGACCTCCGACGATACCTTTGCGAACTATCCAGCAAGTATCAGGATCCAGAAAGGAAAGGGTTATGTAAGTTCGCATATAAATTTCTTTGACACTGTAAGCTGATAATTCACTGCACAGACGATAGAGGCGGCTAAGGTGATGATGGTAGAGAGGCTTCAAGTATACCGTACACGCATGAAAACTCTGCCAAAGCATATCATAGTCTTCCGCGTCGGAACCTCCGACAGCGAGATTGAGAAAGCTTTGGTTGAGGAGAAACCTCGCATCCAGGAAGCGTTCGAAGCCATCCAAAAAGGCTACAAACCAACTCTGACGATCATCTTCTGCGGCCGAGGCCATAATACTCGTTTCTTCGTGCCCCAATCCCAATTTGACAAATTCGAGAATCCAAAGGCAGGTACAGTCGTCGATCAAGGCATCACGCCAATCACGGCAGGATTCGACTTTTACCTCCAAGCGCACGCGAGCCAGAAAACACAGACTGCGCGCCCGACGCGGTACACCGTCATTTGGGATGAGAACGAGTTTACTGCAGACGAGTTGCAGCAGGGAATCAATAACTTGTGTTACCTCTGGGAGCCTGGCGCGCGTAGCGTCAACATGGCGCCTCCGGCACGCTGTGCGGCGAAGGCATCTCATCATGCGAGGGCGTATGTGCATGCGCTGAGTTGTGCGCGCGGTGACCAGGAGAAACGCGCTGCTACGAGACAGATTACTGCAGAGTCCGAGAAAGGATTCGTGCACAACAATTTGAAGGAGTTGATGTTTTACTTGTAAGGTGACACTAGAGAGGAGGAGATAGATGGTGTAAGATTCTAAGGACTGTAACTACGCTTCATCCAGTAACTTTCTGAAGAAATAATCCGATTGAAATGGAATGTCAAATAAATAACCATTCTTGTTACCATCTTTATCTTTATCGGATCTGAGGAAGCTACAGAGAAGCCGCGAAGCTCCAATACCTTACGGTTCGATTCCAAGCTTGAACGCCCCTGACCACTAAAACTTGACAGCATCCGGCGGTCTCATCTCACAATCTCACGATAATTGAGCCCGTGGGTCCCGTGAGGCGCCGCATGCCAACATTAGGACCAAGACAACATCCTGATGGAAATCACATTACCCAACCCAGAGACAAGAATGCGTACAGCGCTCACAAAGTATGTACATATGCATGATACAAAACAGCGAGATGGAATGACAAGGGAATACACAAACAGACTCATGCCCGGCCCTCCTCAACAGCCTTCTTGAACCTCTCTACGACGGGTACCATCCCACCTTCGTCGACAGAGAACCCGAGCGAGAGCGGGTACGCGTTGTCGAATCGAGCAGGCCACGACGATACGATCCTACGGTTGGTCGGGTTGTCCTCGAACTTGACGAGTTTCAGCGCCTCGGGCCCTGCGACCGTCACGAGCGCATCGAGTTCTTCCTTGACCGTCGCTGTGAACCCGGGAAGGTAGACAACGCGCGTATGCGGGAGGAACTTGTCAGCGGGGACGTGCTTCGCCTGGATGAAGTTCTTAATCGTCGTTTCCGGCGAGGCGAGCCACGCCGCAAGGCTGAGCTCAGGAGACTCGGGGGAGTTCCCGACGGGGCAGATGGCTTCGAGGCCCTTGAGCGGCTCGCGGATGATTCCGGAGATGAAAGCGGACGTGGCGTTGGAGGGGACACCGGGGCGGACGACGATGGTGGGGAGGCGCATGATGCGGCCGTCGACGAAGCCTCGGCGGGTGTATTCGTTGACGAGGAGCTCGGAGGTGAGCTTGCCCATACCGTAGGCGCCCTCTGGGGTTGCGATGGTGGAGGGGGTGACGACGTCTGGGAGAGGGCCGCCGTAGACGGCGAGGGAGGAGGTAAAGATGAATTTGGGGACGATGCCTGCGGCTACACCTTGATGCCGGGTGACGTCGAGGAGGAGACGGATTGAGTCGATGTTGACCTATTTGAAAGAAGTTATCAGCCACATGAAAATATGTATATACTGCAGAGCTGGATGTGGCATTACCTTCAGCCCGAGCTCGAAGTTATCTTCCGATCCCCGACTCATGATACCGTGGAGAGCATATATGGTGTCTGGTACACCAAACTCGGTCTTGAACAAGCTTTCGACGGGTTCGCGTTCGCAAAGGTCGGCTTTGATAGTTACAGCCTTTGACCCTTGGGGAGCTTTGGGTTCTACGATATCGGCGAGAATCAGGTGCAAATTGGGTGTCCTCTCGTCCTGGAGAAGCTCGTGGGCAAGGACTCCGCCGAGCCAACCTGCTGCACCAGTGATAAGGACGACAGACTTGGACATAATTTTTTGATTTGATTTATTCCGATGTGGAGAAAGTGGAAGAATTTGAGTGGGATGCGGGGAAGGGGAGGGGTGAGACTTTGTTAGTGGATAATGACCATGATTCTGCTGTAAAATGCTCTAGTTTTAAATGTGCGACAAAAAGGTCAGTCGGTCAGTGAGAGAATTAATATCTAAGCAAACGGTGGATAAGATGGGATGGGATGGGATATGGCGGCAAAGAATGGCTCCTCCGGTCCATCGGCTGCTCTTTTGCCCCCTCACCCTCAAGAAGACTCGGCCGGGTCGATCTTCGGCAGTTAGGACCGTACCGTACGGCCCGTGCCTTCTCCGTACCTGTTCCGCTCCTCCGGACCTTCCTTCCTTGGCTCTCCCCACCACATCCAATTCATTTCTTTCCCGCACCCGCCCTTTCTCACCCCCGCGCGCTCTGTCGTACTTAACCAATGTAAGAGCCTGTAAGCAAGTTACTCATCCGACTCACCCAGTTCTCTGGCCTTTTTTTTTCACTACGTCGATGTCTCTCCAAAACAATCTCACGCTTGATATCCTCCGTAAGGCGGAGGAGGGCAAGTACGGCATCCTGGCTCAGACTTGGTCAGTTCTTCGACATTCATCTCCACACTCTTCGAATGTCTAACCAATAGCTTAGCTACGATGCACACTCAGTCATTGGCCTGGTCCGAGCAGCTGAACGCAAGAAGAGTCCTGCGATCCTCCAACTCTTCCCCGTGACTCTGGCGTACGGCGGAGGTCCATTCCTCCAGTTCTGTATCAATGCGCAAGTTACCGTTATCCTTGCTTCTTCGTAAACCTTGACCCTGACTCTCATGGCTAGCGCTCACCAGGCATCCGTCCCGATCGCTGTCCATCTAGACCACGCAACCGATCCAGAACACATTGAACTTGCTTTAAGCCTCGCAGAGAATGGAATCGCATTCGACTCCATCATGGTCGATGCATCGCATGCGGATGTACGTTAGCTCTTCTTTCCACAATCCGTAAGCTTATCTATCCCATCACCCATCTCTTACGCACTCCACCCGACCGACCAGACGGACGAGGAGAATATCGCCATAGCGCGTCCCTACGTCGAACGGGCCACCAAAGCCGGAGTAGCCGTCGAAGTCGAGCTCGGGCGTCTTGAGGGCGGAGAAGCAGGCCTTCGCGTCATCTCCGACGCGAAGCTCACAGATCCGTCCAAAGCGGACACGTTCATCAGCCAAACAGGGGCGTCCGTCCTCGCACCGTCCATTGGGAACTTACATGGGTCCTATCTCAACCCGCCGAACTTCCGCCAGGAGATCCTCCGTGAGCTTAGGTCGCGGTTCGTGGGCAAGGGTGTCCCGCTGTGTTTGCATGGGACGGACGAGTTGCCTGATGAGTTGTTCAAGGAGTGTATCTCGAATGGCGTGAGCAAGATAAACGTGAACTCCTGGGCGAGGGATCCGTATGTGAAGGTGTTGGCGACGGGCTTGCAATCGAAGCCGTTCCCGGATGCAGTCGAGGAGAGCACGGAAGTTTTTGCGAAAGTGTGCGATAGGTTCTTCGATTTGTTTGGGTCCAGTGGGAAGGCGTAGGCGTTTGCAGTTGTACATGTACCTCGCTCTGGCACGCTCCGTGCTTCTACTTTTGCTGTTGTTGTAATGGAAGTCTCCGGTCATTTTCTTTTGCAAATTCGGCGAAAGATGTTATCTTATCTCTCTCGTACGTCCTTGTTTGCGCGAAACCTTATTTGCAAATCTGCCAGGGTCGGGAGGCCATCCGCACCTTTGTTCCTAGCCCCGCTTTGATCTGGGGAAAGAGACGAGACGGAAGTGGGGAAATGCAGTATTAATACAGTAGACATTCATAGAGAGGATTGAGATTTTCAAATTGACGTTTCAAGCAAGAAACAGCCAGCGTTTCACTTCAATAATTTGAGGTTCAACAGACCTCAACGCCGTAAAACTCTCGGACCAAAGCCAAAGCCAGTTCAGTTCCTGGAGATCAAGCGGATCAAGCCAACGGGACAAGCCTGAGAATTCATAGTTCACGGAAATTTCAGTCATTGGATCAATTCCGAGCCTGAGAGATGACAGGTCAAATTTGAAATCGGTTCGGACTTGGAGACTTCAGATTCGGTCCTGGTAGATTTTGACGAGCCAGGACACGGCAGTGGGTGGGTTTGCGGACCTCGGAGACGCAGGCGCGCGCACACACACATTAGGAAAGTATTCTGCGAGTTCCGGTACTTGGGTTATTTGGGTGAACCAGTGAACCTCGACCGAACAGGAGGAATGGACCCATCTCTCCCCAACCCCCGCCTCTTACGTTTACCCAAACAAGGAAAAAGAGCCGTCAGGAAGTGTGAGTGTGCTTCGGGGCGATCTGGCTCCCCACAGTGCACACGAGACAGGTCGTCGGGATAAAGCAGGTTGTGTACCTTTTCTTGTCTTCCGTCTCCGAGACAGAAGTGGGTGGCGGTGTTGGGTGGGGACCTGCCAATGATGAGGGGAAGTGAGAAGGGGACGCGTTCACTTTAACGATCCGTCCGCCTGGGGTAGTGTCAGGCACATGGATCTGTATGTCGACGTTCAGGAAGAGCAGTTGTGAGGTAGAATGACAAGGGTGGGTCGGAGCAAGAGCCCGTGCTATCTCGCAGAAGTCTGGTCGATCCTTTCGACATGTCATAGGAAAAGTCAAGCTGGTCTCATTGGTTCGCACGAGCAAACTTGAATTTTTCGAACTGAATAATCCTTGTTCCGCGATAAGCCCAAATCCATCATGCATACAACGAGAGAAACAGCAATCAATCAATTAAAATATCAATTTAACCTCAAATCCATGAGCACTAGCAACAGACAGCTTCATACTGAGCAATCGCGTCAACTTTGGGGGCGCTCGCACTCGTAGTATCGAATACGTAGCCTAGCCACTCCTTTACGAGTCTACGAGCAAGTTCGATCCCGACAACGCGTTGCCCCATGCAGAGCACTTGAGCGTTGTTGCTGAGGACTGACCGCTCGACGCTAAAGCTGTCGTGAGCGGTGACGGCACGGACTCCCGGTACTTTGTTCGCTGATATGGCTACTCCTGCGGGATCACGAGGTTAGGCTGCCCATAGTCAATCGAGGAGGGTCGACGATTGATAACTTACCTAGGCCGGTACCACAGATAAGAAGAGCACGGTCAGCTTTGCCTTCTGCGACGAGTTTGGCTGCAGTGACGGCGACGTGAGGGTACGCTGTCTTGTCGCTCGAGTCTTTGACGCCGACGTCGACAACGCTGACCACTCGAGAATCCTTCTCCAAGTCATCTATCAGTCTTTCTTTGTACTGTACGCCTGCTTCCTAAAGACAAGGTTACTTCGGAAACTGAGAAGCAGGTTTGACTCGATAAAACTTGCTTACATCGCAGCCAACCGCGACTCTCCATCTGGGCGTCTGGGGTGCGGCCATTGTCAAGTTTTGGAGAAGGGCTTCGAGCTGTTGTTGAGCCGAGAGTTAATGCTTGTGGAGATCACGGGTGACACTTCCAGGCCCACGTCCATGGCCGTCTGATATATTTCCAACAATTGAGGCGGATGAGCGAGCAACCAGACCAGACCGAAAGGCCAATGGATGTTCCAGCGCCTGTCGTTCCATGGTGGATGGATGTTAAAGGAGATACGGAGCTGTATAATCCCGGTGAGAGGGGAAGAGGAGGGAGAGAGCGAAAGACGGACGGCTTACCGGGAAGCTCGGTGGATCTAGCCGGTAGATGAGCTTATGCTTATGTGCCTGATGTCTCATTCGCTTCTTTCCCCGCACAGAAACCAGACCATTCAGTTTCATACAACCGAGGCTGCTAACCTTTCGTTTAGACGGCCATGTCCTCCTTGCCTTGCGATAAATAGCACTTCAAGCCTTCGACTTATCTTTCACCATCCCCCACCCCCGCCCCCACCTCCACACCTCCTTCTTCGTTCTCCACACTTTTCATTCCTTTCTTACACCTTACTCTACTTCTCGGTGGGGCCTTTCATAGGCAAAGAGGGCACTCAACATGCATGAAGGAAAGAACGACGAAGAATGGCGCGAAGCCAACAACAATCTACATCTTCGCACGTATCAGCCCGATTCCGAGGCTGAGCGTAAGCTCGTACGCAAGGTAGACTTGCATATTGTATGTGTCTGCTTTCTCGTTTGTCAAGCATCGAGTGTCTTACTCCCTTGCCCATAGATCCCGACAATTTGGGTGTTGTATACCTTATCTTACCTTGACCGAGCGAACATTGGAAATGCAAAATCAGGCGGGATGGAGGAAGACTTTGACCTTTCATCCACACAGTATTCCGTCATCCTCTTGGTGTTCTTTATCTCCTATGTCGTTTTTGAAGTCCCCTCCAACATGCTCCTTCACCGCCTCCGACCATCCATTTTCCTTTCCGCCATCTGCCTCGTATGGGGTGGTGTCGCCGCATCCATGGCCGCCTGCCAGAACTGGTCGCAGATTGCAGCTGTCCGTTTCTGTTTGGGCGTTATCGAGGCCGCCTTCGCGCCAGGAGTCGCCTATTACCTATCATGTTGGTACAAGACTCACGAACTCGCGCGCCGTTTCGCCATTTACTACACTGCGACGGCCGTTTCCGGTGCTTTCTCAGGTTTGCTCGCTGGTGTCATTGTCGATAACCTCGATGGTTCGCGAGGGTTGGAGGGCTGGCGCTGGCTTCTCCTCATCGAGGGTGTGGGTAGTTCGGCCGCGGGTCTGTTCACTTGGATGATTCTGCCGGATTGGCCAGCGACGACTCGCTGGCTTTCGGAAGAGGAGACGTTCCTGGCCATTCAGCGCTTGAGGTACGACGGTATCGCTTCGAGTGGATCGGAGGGCGATGCGCAGCCTACGCATGGTGAAGCGTTCAAGATGGCCTTCAGGGACTGGCGTCTGTACCCCCTCATCTTTATGTACATGCTCGCGACGGGTTCGCAAACGATCCAGTACTTTATCCCTACCCTCGTCGGCCAGCTTGGCTACACCGGCTACTCGCTCCAGTACATGACCATCCCCATTTACGGCGTCGCACTCATCGGCATTCTCACCTTCTGCTTCCTCTCCGATTACCACAAAGAGCGCGGACACTACGTTTCACTCACTGCGGGAATTGCGACCATCTCGTTTATTATCACGGTCGCTGTTGACAACGCAAAGGTCAAATACGCCTTCCTTTGTTTTGCGGTCGGTGGTGTATACGCGGCGTGTCCCATCACGCTCTTATGGGTGTCGAAGGTCTTTCAGCATCCCGCGGAGAAGCGTGCCGTCTCCATTGCGGTTGTCAATGCCCTCGGTAACTCAGCGTCCATCTACGGGTCATTCCTCTGGCCCTCCAAGGATAAGCCTCGCTATGTCCCGGGTTTCTCCACGACGATGTATGTGTCGTATGTCTTGTTTAATGCAGCGTCGTACTGACATGAATATTTTTTCAGTGTTTTCCTCTTTCTTCTTGTCGTCACTGCTCAGGTTTACCGATATTTCCTCGCCAAGTACCCATCACAGACTCTCGCTGAAGCCACGCACCAACGTAATCAACAGAATGGGACAGGAACCGAGACCCCTGATACCGGAAAAATGGAGGTGTAAATCGTTGATTCGATACACCAACGCCGAGACTTGTAAATATGTTCATGATGATCCTCGATATGAAGACAAGATTTTTTTCTTTGTTTGATTTTGGGCAGCTTTTTCTATACTTCATACCGCCTTGATCTATTGCTCGTTGTTGTCTGGGGTGTACTAGTATCTGTACTCTTTCACGTTTGTTGTTCGCACTCGTACATATCCTATTCATAGTTTATTTCTGTCAAAAGACATCGTTGTAATCGAATGATTTTGGAAAAAAAACTCGCTCACCTCTCACCATTACCTTACGCTTCTACGCTGCAACCAAACCTTCAACATTTACCAGAATGAAGATTTCGAGTACGTTTCAGGAACATCAAGCAGCCGCGGCCAACATTCGACTACTGATGCTGGATCTGATGATATATTAAGCTTTGGCTTGGCTCAACTATTGCGCTCCCGCTTGGCTAAACCGTTTGAGAGAGAAAAGGTCCTTGGGTGATGACGGTGCTCTGATTAGCAGCAACTGCTGCAACATAGAACGGAAATCGCGGAGAGGGCTCTCGTCAATGGTGATGAACATCATGATGTCGTTCGCAAAAGAAAGAAATGGTGACGGCCCTGAGCAAGGGGTTTCGACGCGGCGATCGCTTGTCGATCTTCTGGATATGCGCATACAAACACTTGACATAATCGTTCATTTCCGATTGCTTGAACGCCTTTGGCTTGTTCATTCCAGGTAAAATAACGACGAGCTTGAGCTTGACTTGGGTGTGGAATGGACATTTCAGAGTAAAAAGTAGCCCCATTAATATTATGATGAGTTACTAATTTAGGGATCTGCCCATGTGCATAGACTTCTTTCCAAGACAGGAGAACGGACGCGAGCGAGTCGGACTCCGAGCTCCGGGCGGGTTGTCTTCCATCTTCCACCACCAACACCGCTCCCCGTTCCTGTACGCTGCAGATCTAGTTGGTCAATTTGAAGGGAAGTAGGAAGTTTATTAGGGATTCAGAACTTCAACTCCCAATACGAGAGCGCGTCGGTGGCCACAAGGAAGTTCATTCTGGAACAAGCGTCGGAAGCGATGGCGACGGTGATAAACAACAACGGAGCTTCTCCCGCAAGTACAAGCAGCATTTCAGATCATGCCTTTCGAGATTCGCGTTCACATCAATCCCAGTCCCAGTCACCTGCCACCACTCTGCCACCGAAAGCCACAACCAACTCTTCCATGGCATCTTCCTCTTCGAACTCAGTCCCGAACCATGCTTCAAGCCAATATGCGTATCCCAGTGTGAGACCACCGCTGTCCGATACACCTTCGTCTGCGACGTTGAATGGCGGTACGAACCGTGGTGTAACGGTCTCTCCAGGTGCAGGCCCAAGCAAGGAACAACGAGTCGCGCTTGCTTGCCTTAGGTGTCGAGCCAAGCGTGCTCGCTGCTCAGGTGAAAGACCGCGCTGCAAGGCCTGCGAAGCTGCCGATGCCGAATGTCAATGGTGAGTATACGATGTCAAGTCGACAAGACAAAATAAATCGACTGCAGATCCCCTTGCGCTGCATCTTATATGAAGTTGCATCCCGTGCTGATTTTGATCCGTCGCAATAGGCCCGAAGGACGACGTCGGAAGCGAACAAGACGAGAGATGGAAGAGGCGGAGAGACTGGAGAAGGAGGCACTCAGCACTACGAACGTGCCCTTCGACGTCGAGCATCACAGCGGGACAAGTCCACCCCAGGAGCAGCCCCTACATTTCCACCAATCACAACCACGGTTATACATGCCCAATTTGACGGATCATGGACCTTCAACCCGATTGCAGCAATCACAATATGTATGTTCGAAGATTCCTCCGCATAAGTTGTGCTCATATGTCTTTCTCTGTAGGATTATAACGGAACTTCCATACCACACAATCAACTTCCACTCCATATGCCTCCTCACATAAGCTCCGGTTCACTTGAAACAAAAGGAGATTGGGATTACCCTGTACCCTCTGCGCAACCGTCTTACGTTTGGCCCTCGCCCATCAGCATGCATGACCCTTCTGCTTCGGGATCAGATAGTGTTGCTTCGAGTGCGACAGGCATGTGTGTCCCAGCCTCGTACGGAATGGGCAACGATTTCGCATCGGAGCTTTTAGCAGGGGCAGACATGTCCCCTCGAACAAGCAACGATCAAATTATGCGCGCCTTGCAGGCGCAGACGGCTTTCATTGAGGGTGATCCTTCATCGAAGGAGGATTTGGAGCTGTATTATTATCGTTTTGTACGTGCTTTGTTTTGTGTCTCACATTTTACGACTCATACCAAGAATTCTTTGTCATGACGTACGGTAGTCCGGTTCAACCGCAATTCGGTACGTCCCCGCGCCTCTCTGGTATCCTCCTGTTATGAGCTCACAGTTTCGCGTCTAGGCCTGGTATTAATCGAATATCATTGAAGCTGCAATCACGCTCCCGAAGTGGAGGGGCAGGCTCTGCATCTGCCCCGGTCCCCAGTGATCAGAGCTTATTGCCACCGCCAAGGAGGCCAAACGAACTCTTTGACGAGAACAACATGCCTTTGGAGACCGTATATCGACCGTTGCTTGATATTTTCTTCAATACCATGTGTCAGCACTTTCCGAGCGTCAGTCGGAAGCGGGTGGAAGAAAGGTTAGAGACAGGGACGATTTCTGCCTTCTATCTCAATTGTAAGTTCGGGAATGGATTGCATTTTCGTATTGAAGCTTGAGCTAAAATTTCATTCCAGGTATATGTGCTCTTGCAGCGAGGTCAGCCTGTCGTATTAATCCCCAGTGTCCTTAGCTGACGCGTTGTTTTGAAGGTTCCATCCTTCGGCGCTGAATAATTCATTTGAGGTTAGAAATATTGATTTGGAACATATTGCCAGTGCTCACATATTCGTAGGCATGCGCACCCTTTATAACGAAGGCGCAAGAGCTGCTCGTACCGCTCCTTCATTTGCCTGCCCACGATACGGTCACAGGATTATTGTTGTTGGCATGGGCATCGTATGGACAGGCGAGTGTAGTCTTGGACCCTCGTTCAAAGCTTAGACTGAACTTAGCTTTCTCGTAGAACTCCGAGGCTGGACTTTGGGTGAGTTTGAACTTGCTTTTCTTTGAAAGCTATGAATGTAACAATGTTATTTTTAGCAATATTCGGGGTAAGCAACAACATCCGAAGCTATCAATGATTCGCATAGATCCCTCACCTTCTATCTATTTATAGAATGGCGTTCCGAATGTCTTTTGACATGGGGCTACATGAGGTGAGAATAGTTCGTTAGGCGACTTGTTCAGTCAGTTAAGCGCAAATATTCCAGGTTTCGGAGATTTATGAAAGTAGCGCGCACGTAGTGAGGACTCGATTGCTTTTCTGGTCCCTCTTTGTGACGGTAAGGCGATCACCGTGTGAATGAACGAATTGAAATTAATTATTACGATTTTAGGATCGCATAATTTCCTTTTCGACGGGCCGCCCCAACTCTATTCCCGAAGAAGCTATCGAACTCCCCCTTCCCTCCGATGAAGATTTTTTCCCCGATCCCGCTCGAAATATCAACCCAGCGTCAGGCCAGGAGCCAGTCGAGCCAGTGCCGTTCCAGTATCTCGTCCGAGCGATGGTGCTCTGCGGTCGGATATCCGCCGTCTTGAATAGTCGAAGAGGCCGGCCGAGGACACTCATGAGACCAAGTGATTCTGGACCCCAAGCGTTGAGTGAACTACAAACACAGTTGGTTCAATACCACGCCGGGCTACCGGAGACAATGCGATGGAGCGTCGACAACTTCAAACGGCAAGAAGAGCGAGGGCACGGGGTTAGTGCGGTACTGATCCTTTCCTATACGTCTAACTCAACTATGTCATAGGGAACGTTCTTGACTCTGCATTTATGGATAAATGCGGTCCTTGCGCTTGTCTATCATCCTGAACTCATGTCTGGCTCATCCGGCATCGAAACGCCTATTTCGAGTGCAATGCAGCGATCTATGCAGCTCTCGCTCGCAAGCTCGCGGAATGTCAGTGAATGCCTCGTACTCGCCGACCTGTTTTCGTCGCAGTCATACGTTAGTTCGAAATTTGCCTGGTTTTATACCTTATTCTTATCATCTTAAAGTTGGGAAGCCCGTTCGCCGTGCAGCCGATCTACGTTGTTTGGTGAGTACACGAGTACTTTTAGGGTGGATAACAAAAGCTCACCTCCACCACAGTCTCGCTTTCATCCAAGAGATCAAACGCAATATGCTTGGTCAAAGCTTGATGCCTGATACAGGCATCCAGTCCGTCAAAGCTGATGATCGGCCTGGAGCCGACGCGTTCATGACTTCACTCGCCCGTCAGAACCTCTCAGTTTTAACGAAGGCAGTCCTGAGGATGGAGCAGTTCTGGGCGGGGATAGCTTACGTGACCAGCGCATTGAAGCATCGAGCGGCAGGTGCGTATGCGTGTCGAGCTTTCATTTAGCTTCGACAAGTTTACTGATACGAATGCGAAGACCTCGGGTGGGCAAGGATTGAGTTCGATGCGAAGCCGGTCAAGACTTTCATCTCTCTGCCAGACAAGGGGTTACTGAGACGGTATACTGGTGAGTCACTCCTGTTTCTGAATGTTCCGGCCGTGATGTGCACACTCACTAATTTGTCCTCCCATACCACTACCATGCTTTACTTCATATTTGCGACGACCCCAGACGCCGATTTACCTCATAACACGGCTCCTGCGACAGAAACGTCGTTGCGGACGTCTATCGAGAAAGAGAAGGGTGCTGCAGCCGGTATAAGTGAGTGTTAGCTCACATCAGCTTCGAGGGGAAGTAGCTCATTTCTAGCAGGTCCGTTCAGCGTGGAAGACTTGCTTGCGTCGTATAGCATCGAGGGCATGTTTGTCTCTCCGGCTGATAGTTATGACCTCCAGCGGTTGCTGTCTGCTGGGTCTATGGGATCAACATATATTGGATCCGGACCGATGTCAGGAGGGGGGCTAGGACCGGGACCGGGACCGGGACTCGGGATGGGGGATTCAAGCACCGGAAGTACGGAATCTGGAAGGCAACACGGACGAGTACGAATGACAATGTCTTCACATTAATGTAACTCTTCAGTCCAAGTCTGTTGTAATGTGTACCTCTACTGTAAGATGCATGTAATGATAACTTAAATAATATCTACTCTATGTTCATGTAAAGTTATGGGTACGGTACTAGTTGTCTGCGAGCGTGAGTGCGCCTGGCCGCGGGAAAATATAATTCCGTCCGTCGTTCCGTCAACCTTGGGTTCAACGTCGACGTTCCTTCCATTGACCACAAGACCGTGCAAGGGCCTCCATTCGCCCGTCGTTTGGCGAATGGCTGCTGCAAAGTCAGTTGAAAGTCCCCGTGCCTTGACTTTCAACCCGCTGTTCCTGCAAAACGATCCGAAGATACGCTATGAACATCGGGCAATACGAGGTTCGGAGCCATGGTGGGTAGCTACATAGACTTTGGCTTTCCCCGGTTTCTCCAGGTCAGTCTCCAGAAACTACGACTGCTAGCTCAGCACCATCCACTATCTCGAAACGACACGAGCGCATTAGCAAACGCTGAAGAAAAAGGCTCCGATGTCTGACCGGCACGTCTTCAAGGACCATACGACCCTCGTCGTCCGTTCGCTCAGAGGTCTCGTAGCCTCCCAGCCTTCTCTTTCTCTCATACCTGCAATCAAGACTGTCATCGACGCCGCTCATGACAAGAACAAAGTCAGTCTGATTTGTGGGGGAGGCGCTGGGCACGAGCCGGGGTCGACGGGGTTCGTAGGGAGAGGGTTGTTGACGGCGAGCGTTTCGGGAGATACGTTTGCTAGTCCGAGCGCAAAGCAAGTTTATGGAGCGATTAAGGCTTGTCCGAGTGATAAAGGGACCGTCTTGATTATAACGAATTGTGAGAGGGATTATTGTTTTGTTTATGTGGCCGAGGAAAGGGGAAATGCTGAAAGCGATATCCTTAGACACTGGTGATAATTTGCATTTTGGGCTTGCAGCTCAACAGGCCCGTGCGGATGGGATCCCAAATGTCGGTATACTCCCTGTAGGAGATGATGTTTCCGTCGGTCGTTCGAAAGGAAAGCTTGTC
Source organism: Hymenochaete sp. R1 (assembly GCA_019400425.1). NCBI lineage: Eukaryota > Fungi > Basidiomycota > Agaricomycetes > Hymenochaetales > Hymenochaetaceae > Hymenochaete > Hymenochaete sp. R1. The sequence continues at coordinate 15,478 of JAFREE010000243.1, forward strand.
GGGCGGCGAGCGTTGGCCGGTACCATTATCGGTGCGTCTTCTCTATTGCTTCGTTCTTTCGTGTACTTGAGCTCATAAAGTAGGAAGTGTGCAAAATCCTGGGCGCTGCAGCCGAAGAAAGGTATGGATTTGAGGAGATACTGAAACTGGGCAGAGCAACGACCGGCGCATTAGCTTCGATAGCTGCTACGTTGGAACATGCACATGTACCAGGGCGGGCTGAGCACGGCCGGATTCCAGAAGACACAGTCGAGATTGGACTTGGACTGCACAATGAACCAGTAAGTCCTTCGGTCTTCCCTTGGCACCATGATGGGCATTAAGTATTTGTAAGGGATTTTTTGTGGTAAAACCTCAACCCACGAGCGAAGAGCTCATTAACCGAATGCTGGACCTCTTACTTGATCGAAATGACCCCGAGCGGTCTTTCGTTTCTTACGAATCGCCTGACGCCGTTGTTCTGCTCGTCAACAATATGGGTGGCATGAGCACGCTCGAGATGGGAGCCATAGTCGACGAGGCTCTCATCTTACTCGAAAAGAAGGCTAGCATCGCTCCTGTTCGGATATACAACGGGACCTTCATGACGACGTTGAATGCACTCGGATTCTCATTATCACTCCTCAACGTCTCTCAGATCGCGAAAGATGCAGGCTTGACCGTGGATGGAGTGATTTCCTTCCTCGATGCTCCCCATGCCTCAGCGAATTGGCCATCGAGGAGCATATACGCTACGCCGCAGCATCTAGCGAAGAGAACGCGGGAGCAAAAACTCGTCGATGTACCCAAAGCCGAGAGAGTATCCGAAAAGTCCTCGAAGGTTCAACTACACGGTGAGATTTTCTACCTGTACCTCTTCATGCCATGCATTTCTCACATCAGACAGTATCCGCATCAAGCCTAGATAAGGTTATGCGTGCTGCGGCGACAAGCGTGCTAGAGAGCGAACCAGAACTGACTCGTTGGGATACAGTGAGTTCCTGGCTCTTCGAACAGTATTTGAAATATATTGATATACATTTCAGATCGTTGGCGATGGCGACTGCGGTGAAACCTGCGCAGCCGGAGCTAAGGCCATCCTCGAGGCTCTCGATAGTGGCCTTGGGAAAGACGGAGATGTTATCAACGTACTTCGCTGCCTTACTGAGCTCATCGATGACACCTGTGGTGGCACACTCGGAGCTATCTATTCAATCTTTCTGGCTGCTCTTACGGCCGAGGTCCGACGACTCACGCTCGAACAGGGGGCAGACGCTAGCGCGACACCATCCTTCTGGGGCGAAGCGGCAAAGGCGGCTTTGGAGACGCTTAAGCAGAGTACTGCGGCTCGTGTTGGACATCGGACGGTCATGGATGCACTCATCCCATTCGCAGAGTGTCTTTCGAAGGAACAAGATTATGCGCTTGCGTTCCTGGCTACAAAGGAGGGCGGGGAGGGGACGGCGAAGTTAACGGCGAAGTTGGGTCGCGCGACTTATGTAAATGATGATGGACATTTACCACCAGATCCTGGGGCGATGAGCTTTGTTTTTATTGTAAAGGGTATACTGGAAGGTTTAAAGTAGCTGTGACTCGAACTGAATCTGATTTGTGTTTCTTTTTATCTTTTTGGTTTCATGGGTATTTCTCAGTTTGAGTATCAGGTGTACGGCGGAAAACAGTCATGCTCTGCAAAGGATTGTAGGTTCTAATGATATATTTTGATTGTCATTATATCTTACTGAGTATCGGTTTCTCTATCGTTATAGTTCCGGCTTCATCCTACCGTCCAAATTTGTATGCATCCACTGATGATCCAGACTCAAGACTTGCTTTTAGATGAGTGAAGAGGCGTGAGAACTTAAGCCCTAAAAGAGCATTTGTTGTGTTACCCAGGAATTTGATACGAACGAACATACAACCCCAGGCTAACTCTCTTCCTCTCTCCTTTCACGGCGCACCGTTAACGCTCCTTATCGTTCTCTCTGATTTCAGGCTTCTCAACCTACATCTCAAAGATATTGATGATAGCCTACTTCTCGTACTAGTCGCCATCTCTCCGGACGCTGGCTTTCGATCCCATTCTTTGTAAAGCTTTCCTTCACTAGTACCTCGGCCCCTCGACTTGAGTCCAGTCCTTAGGGGGCCATGAGGCTGAAGACCCGAATAGCGGTTGCACTATGTATTGTTCAGATAAGATCTCGTACTTCAGTAGGCTACGGCTCCTGGAGGCTGAAGACGGAAAGGCTGGCTCGTTTTGGTTCTCGAGATCACCAAGCCTCTGGAGTCAATACTCATCTTCACATGGTCCAGTTGCATCCCGCTTTCCGTGAATAGACTGGCTTTTCTTTCCGATCTCGTCCGTCATCGCGCACTGATCGAAGTTAAGTTGCAATTTTACAAGTTGTTTTGGAAATGTGATATCTGTCGTTGAAAAAAAGGAGCCGTCGATGGTGAATGTCTTCGTAGTTCTTTTGATGGGAGGGGGAATGTTCAGCTATGGAAAGAAAAGAAGTTAGGTATGCATTCGATACAGCTTTACTCATTTTTTGATGCTATCAAGAGTATCGTTTGTCTTTTGACAGTAAATATGACTTGGAAGCCTAACTTATGCTGTGATTCGAAGGCTTAAACATATGTGAGTCATATCTCTCTGACTCCTTTCCCCTTTCACTAATGCAGAGAATACTAGAACGTTTGCGTCTCTCCGATGCGCCCAAACCGGACTTCTAGACTCGTACCGTTAGACGGTGCAATGCCCTCTGCTTGCATTGCTGCGCTTATGACTTCTAGTTCAGGAGATCTTAGTGTCTGATTTCTCATGGACTGCGTCCATGGAATCTGTGGAGTCTGAGTTCGAAGCTGCGCAACAATTTTGGGTGTATATGAAATGGGTATAAAAGTCCACCCTGAAAACGACAGATTAGCCATCACTCTTTGATCTCGTATTCCTCTGGCACTCGTCTTCCTGAACTCTACTGCATACTATAGCAACTATGGACTCATCTCACTATTCTCAACAGACAATGCACATAAGACATGGGACGACGGGAACGCGTCGCCCTACCGAAACCGTTGAAGAGCTTCGCAGGCGCTTTGAGATTCAAGACATCACAAAGCAGAGCGTAGGGTCGTTGGGCGCCGAAGTATCACTCCATGCGAACGCCTTTCCCATCAGAATTTCCGACGATGCAGTTGTGCACCGGTACTCTATTAAAGCCATCCCGGTCCCAGAGCACGAGGGCGCGGGGATTCTCGAGGTCGCCATCCGTCGCCTCAGAGACTCAGCGGAATTTCGAAAGTATGCATCTCGCCTTGCGTATGACGGGGGCCGTCAGTTGTATGTCGTCGGTGAAACGCTTCCTGACGACTTATCGGTGAACGTTACGATTCCGGATGCCCACGGTTCAAGTCAGCGCTACACTCTCAGCTTCCCGAAGCACAAAGCACTCGACGTCAAGGACCTTGTGAGGTAAGAAAGAAATGAATATTCATAAATTACATCAAAATAGCTAATGGTTTCTTAAGGCTCGCCCAAAGCAAAGATTCCAGTTTCAATTCGAAGCCGTTAATTGCCGCGCTCAACATTGCATTCCGGACTTCCGCCTCTCCAGTGTCCCAACGTTCCAGAGATGGTTCAATTTGTTACCCTCCATCAGCCTTCGCTCCGCAAGAATCGACAATTCAATGCAGCCCAAACATTGAGGCTTGGAAAAGCTTCTTGGTCTCCATCCGTCCGGTGCTCGATGGTCTTACGCTCAACGTTCAATCTTGCTTACGCGCTTTTTATGTCCCTCGCATTCAACTTAGCGAATTGATGATAGAGCTCAAGCGCAAAGCTCATGGCGTAGATCCGGTCTGGCAAGGCTTGCTTGGACGTTTGGAAGTTACAACAACGATTGGCCATAAGCGAAAAGCACTGATCAAGGCTTTTGGTCCTGGTACGGCTCGGTCGACAATCATCAACGTCGATAAATATGGTTCTATAAGCGTAGAAGAGTTTTATTTCAAAGGTAATCAACTAACAAATTTGAGAGGAACATAATTGACGAATATCTTTTAGAATTTGATACGAAGCTTCGCCATGCAGACGACCTTCCAATCGTCAACATCGGCAGGGGTAAAAATGTCTTTGTCCCTGCAGAAGCGTGTGCCGTTGATTCAAACAAGGTTGGCAATGCACCATCAGGAGCATTCACTGCAGACGGTGAGAAGGTCATGAGCCGTTACGGTTCCCTTCCTCCTGATGCTGTCGCACAAATTATCACCAAACAAACGCATCATGTTTTCAACTTCAAGGATCTCGCACCGCTTCTCAAAGTACTCGGCATCCAAATAGGTAATGAGCTTGTTCAGGCGAAGGGACGCGTTCTCGAACCACCTCTCGTGTCCTATCCCTCAGGAAACCCGACAGTCTCTAACGGCGCTTGGATTAATAATAACGCTCGCTTCTCCCAACCGATGGACTTGAACAACTGTTTCGTCATCTCCATTACCACCGGCTCTCCTGATGATTTCTTGGATCTCGGAGACGCGAATTTCAGGAATGCAGTGATCGCTATCCGAGACGCCTGTTTCGCAAGGGGTTTGAATATCGATCCGGAAGCTATCCCCAGGGCAGCCGTCGTCGAATTCGAACCGGTGGATTTGCGGAACCTGTCGAGTAGCACACGCTACAAGAAATTAAGCATGGAAAAGGTCAAGAATGCAATCAAGGAGCTTCAAAACTCTAGGCGTACACCCGTCATCTTTTTCTTCATGTCCGGGCGCCAGGAGCATCTCTATCCAGAGTTAAAGAGGCTTCTCGATATCGAAGTAGGTATCCCGAGCATGGTTATCCTCACGCAAAATGCACGACAAGCTTTGGCTCAAGAAAATCCCGCTCGTTCGCGCTTTTATGTTGCTCTGGCACAGAAGATCAACGCTAAACTTGGTGGTATTAACCACAGGATTGAAGGAAAGGGGTTGAAGCTTTTGGATGGCTCCATGTTGGTTGGGCTTAGTATTAGCAACTCTGGAGCTCTGCCGACAGTAACGTCGGTCGCAGCGAGCTGCGACGATACCTTCGGTCGATACCCGGTTAGCATCAGACTTCAACAAGATAAAGAGAGCGTAAGTGGCCGGGAACAGATAAACAACGAGTCCAAAGCTGACGATTCGATAGACAATCACTAATGTCAAAGCGATGATTGTTGAAAGACTTCAAGAATATCAGACCCGCATGAGCACGCTGCCGAAACGTATCGTCATCTTCCGCGTTGGTTCGACGGATGGAGAGCTGGAGAACATCCTTCTCAAAGAGAAACCTCGCATTTCTGAGGCATTCGAGGCTTTCAACAAAGGTTATAAGCCGAGTCTCACCATCATTCTCTGCGGGCGAGGACACGATGTCCGCTTCTTTACATCTGATGCCAACAAGTTCAATAATCCCAAGGCGGGTACGGTCGTCGACCAGGGAATCACACCGCTCACTGCCGGTCTCGATTTTTATCTTCAAGCGCATGCCGGGGAAAAGGAAAGCACCGTTCGCTCTACGAGGTATTCCGTCATCCTGGACGAAAACAAATTCACAGCGGACGACTTGCAATACGGGATTAATAACTTGTGCTACCTCTGGGAGCCATCACCTCGCAGTATCAACTTAGCGCCGCCAGCTCGGTGGGCTGCGCAGGCTTCTCATCACGCCAAGTCATATTTGCATTCAATGGTGTGTGCTGCGAATGACAGTACCAAGAAGGCCCGAGAGCTGCGTGCGCTTGCCGCCGAGTCCGAGAAGGGCTTTGTCCATCAGGATCTGAAGGCCACCATGTTCTACATGTAACAGGTCTCCAATAACAGTAAGTAGTTAGTGGTAAGTAGTAGTGAGAGAGTGATTAGTTCTGGGTCATGTACGATAGCCAAGAGATAGAAATTGATAGGTATTTGTTTATGAATGTCGGGAAGATTGATCTGAATCCCGGCGCATTCCATGGATGTCTCTGGCTCCGGTCACATTTGTCAACGCAGTAGAACTCATCACTCACTAGTATTTTGAATGTCGCTAAGGTGCGTGCACCCCCCACCCCCCCTCTGTGATTTTCTTTCATAGGAATTCCGGGAGGGTATTACACAACTTCCATCCTCCTCTTCTCATTCAATTTTCAAGTTATTTTTTTTAGAAAAATCTAAGACACGAGAATGAAAGGGCCAGAGCTACTCTCCCGTTCTCGTGCATTGGATTTAAATTACGCGCTCGGGAAGGAAAAGAGGAGGAAACAAAATGAATGCGGTCTCTATCTTCCACCTTTTCCCTAAAAGTTTGAAATCTGAAGTAAAAATTTGGGTGATTTAAGGTATGTCTCTGCGCTCGAGCGGTGAAGGAATGAGCAATCCGCGCGAGACGCGCGCGACTTTGACCCACTTGACGCGTCGTGCACTATGCTTGCTCGGTCTCTCTCCAAACAGTACGTATCGATATTTTTCTTTCTTTTGGGGCGTCTTGAATCTTAGATCAGTCACCTTAGACATTTACCATACATACGCATGTAAGGGCTCGACCTATTGCGTTTTTATGGTTCGTCGCATACATGTGCGTTTACTCGGGGCCTCGCATTCAGGATCATACACTTCATCAATAACCGGAACAAAATCATTGGGCAATCGAAGCAAGCTCAAGCAAATGCAACCTACCGATCAATTTCGCTTGAAGAAAAAGGCTAAGTCCGCCCGATCACTCCAGGAACCGGACATACGGGCAGCTGGTCGGTTCTGAGAGTCTCATATTTTGGAACACAGGAGAACGGTAAATAACTTTCAAAGTCTCAGGACTCCTCCTATTCTCGCCTTCCACCAACACCACAATCACTCGGAATATCTCTTCTTCGACAAGGGAATGCTGATACTACTTTCAAAGCTTCTGCTAGCGATCTACGTGGCCAAACGATGTTATGTCTTGTACAAGTCTAAGACAGTGAGTGTTTCGGACGAGGGTTGCAATGTAGGCTACCAGTCGTAACTGAGTCTACTCGCAGAGCTTCCCATCCAGGATACCTCACATCTATACCCCGATCCAACCTCTCTCCATACTCAGTTTTTTTCTGCCAAAAACGCCCTTCACTCGAAGGCTAGGAGACCATTGGGACACGAAGCTCTACTGTGAGTAACTGTCCGAGTCTACTTCTACGTATGAGTTTACTCACTATTTGCATCATTAGTATACAAAGATGCGCCGTTCAATACATTGTCCATGACGGGTGTCGTCTATGGAGGCTCTAATATTATGACGAGAAGCCTAGCAGCCTTCAATCAAAGTCTTGCTCTCGGCAACGAGTATACCAAGGGTATGAATCCAGCACTTGAGTATGCATATATATCATTCCCCGTCCTTCTCGACCGCTCCGACCATTAACTGCCATTCACCGACAGGATCATGGGAGATAATGTTGTGTCGACGGACGGTGACGTATGGAAACGGCACAGACGCATTACTGCTCCAGCGTTCAACCACACGACCTACGAAAATGTATGGAATACCACAGCTCAAGTCTATAAAGACATGATCGCGTGCGAGGGATGGGAAAACGTTGAGGAGACAGAAATCACAAATTTCACCAAAATCACTCACAAGGTGCGCGCTATTCGTCTTTCAACTTGGTGATATTGCTTAAAGAGTGTTCAGCTTGCGTTGTTTTTAATCGCTTTTGTCGGTTTCGGGCTCCCTATGAAATGGATTGAGCCTCGTCGCGATGAGGATGGCAAGCTTACGGTCCAAGCTATGATTTTCGACGTCTCGAAGTACGTCATGGAGCGCTACGTCATTCCACGTTGGGCGTATTCGCTTGGAATTAAAGGAGTCGATCGCATTGATGAAGCATATACGAGATTCGAAGATTTCATGAAAGAGAGGGTTGTCGACCGAGAGGAAGAGTTGAAGAAGATTCGGGCAGTAGAAGGGTCGACGGAAGCAGAGGTAGCGAATAGTATCAAGGATATATTTGGAAGGCTTGTGAATGCTCGGCTTTCGGATGGCAAACTCACGCTCTCGGACTCTGAACTCATTGGAAATGTTTTCGTTTTCGTACGTTCTCATTCCTCATCATAGTCTTTGGCTGCTGACATAGCTTCTAGACATTTGCTGGTCATGGTGAGCTTTTCGTTTAAGCAAACATTTGATTATCAAGAAACTGACCAGAATATGCTTAGAGACAACGGCATATACTCTTGCAGCGACATTAGCATTGCTTGGTCTGTACCAGGAGGAGCAAGAGTGGGTCCATAAAAGCATCGTCCACGCCCTTGGTGACAGGGAACCGGTAAGTTGCCAAGCGCTGACTGAGCGATGTCTTCCTATGCTTCACACTAAGGCTTTTTACACAGACGTTCGATGACTTCAGCAGTTTAGATGGGGTGATGGCGTGTTTCTACGAAGGACTGCGGATCTACCGTTAGTTTCTATCGTAGATTTTTGTGAAATATGAGCTGACTTCCGCATTAACGCTCACCATCCAGCCGCGGCATACCTTCTCGCGCGAATCGCCTCCAAGGACACTACTCTTACTCTCCCAAGAAGAGATAACCCTGAGATTCAGGAGACAATCCCAGTCGCAAAGGGCACACCATTGATCCTAGATATGGTTGGAATGTGTCAGTAACTTGTTATTCTCTTTCTCATTGAAAGCTACTCACTTATCTTACCTAGGCTATGACCCTCTTCTCTTCCCTGAGCCAGAAACGTTTAATCCGCGCAGATGGTCCCATTCCACTCGTTCATCTAACTCGAGCGATTCAATATTTGTCCCTACCACAAAAGCGACGCAAGCAGACGAGGTTAGCGGAAACTCGCCAGCCTCAACATTTGAAGGCTTCCTTGGCTTCTCTGCTGGTCCGCGCACTTGTCTCGGTCACAAATTTGCCAAGGTTGAGGCTGTCGCATTCCTGACATTGTTATTACGTGAGTGGAGAGTGGTAATTGAGCTCAACGGTGAGGACAGGGAGAGTTGGAGGAGGAGAATGCTCGAGCCGGTCTTTGTGCAGGCATTGGTAATCGGTGAGACGCCGCTGAGGTTGGTGAGGAGAAAGTGAGGAGAGATCAGATTTTCCTTTTTTTCACTATCGAGGACGGGAATTCTGAAATTCATGCCACCGATTCATTCCTTTGTCGGGCAACTGCTTATGGATTACCCTCCCTCTCCCAAAAGTTGTTCCTTGCAAGATTCTGTCAACGCCTTTTAGGAGATGAAAGAAGGCGAATGTACGTGCTGATTGAACGTTATATAAGTGATTCCATCCATCTCTCTGCTGGCCTGTGGGCCTTCGTGCATCGCTAGGTTTCATCCCGGACCTTTGCCTGGCAATGCCTGCGCGGTGGAGTATTCTCCCTCCCCCGGGTCCCCTCATCCCTACTGCAGGCAGACTTACATGAGTATTTCCAACCTACCGTCGGTTCTAAGCGTTTCGAGAGGTCTCTTAAAATTTTGGGTCATGGAGTGACAAATGCACGGTTTGTCGTGTCCACTGTCCTTCATCATCGACGGGGAATCTCGGCCTTTTCGGCCTTTCCTTGTACTTCTTATATATCGTATCCACCAAAGCGATGAATTGTGTGACGATAGGTTCTACTGATCCCGTTGACGCATATCGAGTGAAGTCCTCGTATTGTAATTGTTCATGCCCCTTCACATCGAAGGCCGCCCTGCATATATGAACGTGCTATTCTGCGAGGCGTAGGACGATAAGTTCAAGTGTCGCAAGCTGACTTTATTAGAGTACTTGGATACGAAGTATTGATGGGTGAGTGTGCTGGTAGGGCCGGAAGATTTCTTCGATTGAGAAAAATCCTCTCCCTGCTCGGAAACAGACTCAAGCTCGGTGGGCGCCAGAACGGTGCTATGATTGCGAGGACAAGCTTAGGGCTAGTTTTGTGTATGTGGTTTAGAGTAAAAGGTGACAGCGTGCACAGTCGACTCGCAAAAGGCGAATGCCGTATTTTTCTCTAAATGACAAAACGTAAGACACTTCAAGACGTCTGATAACACTCACTGAATTTTTGGTTGTAGTAGATTTCTGATACCTGGTGCGATCCGTCCGTCGGAGCAAATGATCTCACCTTCCAATCGTCATAATGATATGCAGCATGCCCTTTTTCTGTAACCGGAACACAGCCATTGGACAAGCGGGGGTGGTTAAAGTGGTTAAGCGAGCGCACCTCACATCGATTCGTCTCGCTTGAGCCAAGGCCGATCAATTCGGGATCCGGACATGGGCGGATGCATACACTACGGGGATCCGGCCCTAGCCCTCAGATCAGCCGAGGTGAAAAGACTCTGGTAAGAATCAAAAAAGGCAATTTGTGAGAAAAAAAGAAAGAGTGTGGTGAAATTCAGACTTGCACCCCCCTGGCACAAAGAGGGATTAGTGTGATGGTA
>JAFREE010000244.1:0-25763 GCA_019400425.1 Hymenochaete sp. R1
TCGTTCCTTCGATCCCTAGTGGCCCCATTGGAAACCATTAGGCTTATCGGTGTCTGTAATTTTGGCAACCTCCAATCAAAAAAAAGCTGCACAGATCGTAGAACGGAATTACCTTGGAGCCCTGTCCGGAGGAAAAGCCAAAGCAAACGCTGGGGAAATCCCCCCTGCCGTGGGCTCGCATCTTGTCGTCAGACAGCAATTTTTCTAGTTTTTCATGAGTTACTTGGAGCAAGGTATCGACCCTTGAGCAGATGGAAATCCAATCAGAAGGCTGGGACGGTCGCACGGCAAAAACTAAGCCGTTTTTGTCTGTAAAAACGGTTGCTCTCCTGAGCCTTAAGGTCAGAAGAACGGTCTTGGATGACCCGTGCAGTTACTCACTCGGCATCCGATTCTGCATAAATGTACCCGGCGGCCTCCAGTTCCTGGCGGCCGTTTGAAGACGGCAGGCTGGGCTCAGCACCAGTCGGGTTTGTGCCGATGAAGCCCTGTTTCGAATGATGCAATTCGCCCGAGGACAATTCCGTCTGTATAAAAGAGGCTTTCGAGACGATATCCTTGAAAATTCGCTTGCATTTACGATCGCTGTCAAGAAGGCCCCTTCTCGCTAGCTTGTAACGCTTCGCTTCCTCGTCGGAATGCTTGACGGTGTGGGTCGCGGCCGCTGCTCTCAACCCCGCCCTCTCAGATGCCTTTGACCTTCTCCTATTGCTGTTTTTCTGAGCATTCCGTCGCGTTTTGTACGCCCGTTTTTTTGCCTCGGCGTCTGGCTCAATTTCGCCAACGGCTGACTCCGGTGAGACTAAAGGTCCGAGATCACCGCCTGCACGTTGTTTCGAAGGCGCAGGTGGCTCGAGGAGGGGTTCGATGCCTTCGACGGGCTTGCGCGAAAGGCCTTCCCTCGCTTCATCGATGAAGTCGAACAAAGTATCGTCCGGAAGGCCAAAGCCGTTGGCAAACACTTCTTTGGACGTCGTATTTTTAGCAATGCCATCCTCGTTGCAGTTTTGCTTTCCATACTGCACGAAATCGAAGGTCGAAAGGGAACAGATTCTTGCCTTCGGGGTCAAGGTGAGCAGAAACAGGCTGAAAAGTTAACGTGGAACTCACCGCGAGCTCTTTAACGTCCCTGTTTTGTCCCTCCATCTCATACGGGCTCGAAGAGTGCCAAATGCACGGGGGAAGGGCTGAAGGAAGGTGATCGTCCGTTCCGGACGAAACAGGCTCGGGGAGAAAGGAGAGCGAGAGCGACGCGGGGTTTCTTAAATTCTTTTAGTTTCGGATTGGTTCGGCGGTCTGGACGAGGAAGCTACCCAGCCACTTACGTCACGAATGCTCATATCGACGTTAAAGCGCGGACGCACCGAAGGGAAGCTTAAGGGGTCCAAGCGCGGCGTCCTATGGCGCGGTATTTACTAGTAATAGGCTGCCCCTTGCCAGTCGACCCTCCGTTGCATTCTTTGTCCCCGCCTTCATTTTTTTTGGATCGGTTTGCAGGTTCAACGTCCAAATCGTGGTCCCTTAATATTTACACCGGCGCTGGTGCGCTGCATCCAACCGATGTTGCATCTGCTGCCAGTGGGCGCCGGTCGTTTAAGGCTCTTGTTTCGCAGAGCTTGAGGTTCTCCTTTCCGACGCCAATTCCTGTCGGACGTACCGACACGCCGTCACCCACACAACCTCCAGGCCCATGTTTCTCCCCATCGTAGATCGCCGCCCTTCGCATCAACGGGAGGCATTCTAGAAGTAGGCGGTTCCGCAAAGTAAGTCCTTCAGGTTCTCTGCACCAATTTCTTTTAATGCAGGGGTCATCGCCGACCCATCTCACTTTAAACCTTCAACCTTCCTTCCTTTTTTTCATTCATTCTCACCGAGTTTGCTGCTAAAAGCTTCGGCCTTCGATTTGGACGCTGAAGCCGTCTTGAAATTCAACGGTCTTGTGCACGGGCGGTTGTCGCCGCGAGAGCTGCCTGCCTGGGCGAGTGCTCCTAAACGTTGGGCTGCAAACTGAATTCCTCATCCTGCCAAAGTTCGGATTTCATTCGCACCGTTGCTGCGAGTTTTTGACTTGGGAACTAAGGCGCCGATGCAGTTTTGAGGCCGCCCCGACGGATGTGCATGGATGAGGAACGCGATCGACACCCAACGACGTTTTAAGGCCGCCAGTAGCTGCCGGTGGCCGGCGGGTGGCGGGCGACTTCAGGTTGGGGTTGGAGTTCGGGGCCTTGGGTAACGGCGGCACCGTTTCCAGCATTAACTACGGCGTTTAAATTGCATTGTCCCTCACCGAAAAAAAGAAATCTCCAATTGAGCGACCGATCGGATTCTCATTTCAAATTCGTTCATCCCCGATGAACTTGAAGGTTCTACTGAATCTACAACGTGGCGAAAAAGCACGTTCGTACAATTAATCAACCCCACAACCCGTCGCCAGTCCTTGCTTTTTTACTCCAACCCCCGACACGGCAGTTTGCACGAATTTGATTCCCCGCATCGTTCGTGTTGTCCCGTTTCGCGGTTTAGGGTCCGAGTCACCAACGCCGTCCTAATCCTGACCAAGGTCTGCGACGCACGGTGGAATTCACCGAGAAAGAGGGAGGCTCGCTCATGCTCCCTCGATCACCACCGGGCTCATTTGCACATGCGCTTGATCCCATCCCCTGCAGTGCATGGGATTTGGACCCGACGTTCGTCATTCTCCCCCACACATCCAACCTGCAAATGCATCAAAGTTAGAAAAGGAGCTTTGCTGAAAAGCGCGTAAGAACACTCATGGCGGCGTGAGGGGCCGAACGCACCGTCATCCCCCCGCCCCGATGGTTTGGGCGACAGGCCGGGGTAGAAGGCGAGGGAATGGGGTAACAGAGGATTGTGTGGTGAAGGATGGCGTCTGGAACCAAGGCACGCTTGAAACGGACGGCGGGGTCGATGGGCGGGGTTTGGAAGCCCCAAAGCTTTTGAAACAAAATGCGCCTGCTGCGACACAATCAGGCAGGCCCAAGGTGCAGCCCGCTGGCCTTGGAGCCCGTCGATCCATCCTCCTTTCCAGCTGCGCCATTCCCGTCGTTCTCGGGCCGAAGTTACAATGCCGGACGTAGTCCGCGGATCGTCCGTCCAAAGGGTGGAGTACGGGGGGGGGGGGGGCAAACGCCTTCCATTCCTGAGAGAGACGCTTGCTCTCAGCGATGCCTCATTTCTCAGCGACTTTGGCGTTCTCCACCACTTCCGTTCCATGGACTCGTTTGCCATCGTTAACTTGAAGCCGTTCGGCCCGGGCCGTGCACGCGTTTCTCTTTCATTTGCAACATTAATGCACACTAGTAGAAGCGTATATTGAGGCCCTCGACGCCCATTCTGCGGACCGTAGGTACTTAGACGTCTTGGTTGTTCCAAAACGTGTCGTCCCGCGCCTTTCTGATCTGTCGACTTCGGAGGTCGCTTTGCTCTTCTCAGCCGTTCGGGTCGCTGGCAAGGTCGTTGAACGCGTGTACAAAGCCGACGGGCTTATGATTGCTCATCAGGTGTGCCGAACGCCTTCATATCATTCTTTCATGCCGTCCCATTTCTTTGTTTTTGCGACATTTGGAAGTGAAGGGTTAAGCAGCTGATGGCATCCTATCTACTTGTAGGATGGACCCGCAGCAGGTCAGACGGTCCTACACGTCCACGTTCGCACCCTCCCCCGAAAGCAAGCCAACCATCCTGACGACGGCGACATCCTCCCATCCAACAACGACGCCGTCCACCCGGCCCTTGAAAAATCGGAATGAGATCTTTCAAAGGAAATAGAGGCCGTCAACGTCCAACTCAAAGAATCGAGCAAGGCCGATGGAGCGAGCGAATCGGACTTGGGGATGGATGTGGACGAAAGGAAGCCCAGGGGCCTCCAAAGGTGCATAACGGCATATTTTCTTATCCAATCGTCATGCTCGCGGAAACAGCGTCGCATCGGCGTCACTCTTGCGAACAGAACCTAGAAAAAAGTCTTATGAATAGGAACTCTGGGAGACAGACCCGGCGGACTGCGTCCCGACGTGTAAATGTGTGCCGTTCTCCTTTTCATGTCCTCTTCCAACAGTTGATGAACGGACGAACACATCCGACACACAGAGCGAGCTCTCGAACCGTGACCACAAATCCTACCTTGCTCACTCCACCTCCCGCACCACCTTCGATGCTTCTTCTTCCGCCCCAGTCGCATCATCAGCGCCCCAACTTGCTCCTGCCTCACTTCCGATCCCCCAATCCCACCACGATGAACTCGAACGCTAAGTCTCCAGGCGGCCGCTACCCTCCGCGTAGATAAGCTCCAGGATTTAGAGGCGTGGGCCGCGATGGGACTGCGTATGAACGAGCGAGGGTGCGTTTTCATTCATTGCCGACAGACGCCTTCAAACACGCACGGGATGATGATCAATTATATTCCCATTCAGCCCCCTTCCGGTATGAATGAGAATCCTCGGTTACGTGCTGCTGTGGAGGAACTCAGTAAACGAGGCGGGATGCTTGGCAACGCTGTCGGGAAAGCTTTGAAGACGACGGAAGGGTCGGAGATCAAGCGAGCAGCGAGCGTCTCGTTACCTCTGTGTAGTATGCTCCCACCATCCTTCGTCCTATTGCATTGCGGAGAAACCGTGTGCCCCCCGCCATTTCTTCTAAAATAGCCCCTTCGACCGATCCCAAACGCAATGCTCAAGCTTACAGGTCGTTCGCAGAAACAATTACCGACACCCTTGACGACGGTGGGTCCCCGAAGCGCACGGGATATGAGGATGGGGAAGCTCGGCGGGAGCGGAGGGCAGCACGTTTGGCTAAGGCTGGCAAGAAGGTCATTGCTTCACAACGTCTTGTTTCAGCAGACGCCGGGTGCATCGCGGTCAGCAACCTGAGGACTTGAAAACGCTCCAACCAGATTTTGGATCCCATCAGCGCCGGCAATCGACGGCGCTACAAAAAGATCGTCCCCGGCAAGAAAAGTGGAACCGATTGAAGGGGTCGTTGTCGTGACCAGGTACGTTCGAGAACCCTGTTGCTCACCTGGCCTTCGCCCCCCTCCCGATCCCCCACCATCCTCCATCGTGGGTGCTCCCGACGCACTTTCCGGATGCCACTTCCCTGGCTCGGTCGAATGCCAAACAACACCCAAGGCTTGCCGCAAGGGTCAAACGGAGGCCCGTGACAAACAGGGATCACACACAAGGAAATGTTTTCCCGTCCATGGACGTAGCCAGGGTTGCTTGTGATGCTTCCTTGAGCAAACGTCTGACCAAGTTCGATCCGCCCATCGACTGGAAGAAAATTCGTCATGAGTTTCTTGGAATGCGGGATGCGGGGTGTGTGCAAAGGCTCCAATTCGCGATCGTTCCCTGAACGCGACGGAGACGTTTCGAGGTCGCCCATTGCCGTCTTCTCTCCTGCCGTAGGATCTACTTCATACGCAAGCACCCTCTCTGAACGATCGACCTGAACGACTCCCGGGGTTCCCTTTCCCGTTCCAAGCCTTTCGTCCTCATGATGACGTCGCGCGCCCTCCGTCCAGATATCTTTGCGAAATCTCACAGGGGCCCCCGAGCTGAAAGCGCGAGTCTGTCTCGAACGGTGGCCCGCAACGCGAACGGTGCTTGTGCGGTGCGTCTGTTTGCTGGTTTTGATCGCCCGTGGGTTCCAGTCAATCGTCATCCTCCCATCCCGCGACACGAGGTTGTCCTTGGGATAATATGGCGCGTAGACCCAACCCGACCCTTCGCAGCGGCCGACAGAAAATAAATCACCTGCTGTGTCTCGTTCTCGACGGGTGGAAGTAATTTCAAGTCCACTGCTGGTGATATCCACCCGCGTCTTCGATGTCGGTGCTATGAAAGTCACCAAAACTCACACGCTAGACCCTGCCTCGGAAAGCTAATAACAACCATGCTTTGCAACTTTTGTCCGAATATCCGAACGGTGATGGTAATCTCTTGCATGAACTGATATAATTTCGCGCGATACTGCGGATGTAACAACTATGACATGCCGAACAGTTCTCTTAGTAGTAAATTCCATGTATTTCTACACCGGATCGCCAGGCCGTTTACGGCCCATGCGGTTCCAGTACCGTACTTGCGCTACCAATTACATGCGGCCGGCGAAAATACGTGGGGGTGGAAGTCAGGATGCAGGAAGGCAATACGCATCAGCTGCTACAGGAGGCAGTCGGCGTGATGCATGCATAACAATATGGTGAGGTCCACGGTATGGGAGAAGGGCGGCATGCCCCGGCCGTGGCCTGGAGGGGTAGAAAGCCCCGAAGTGCAAAGAAACGGAAGGAAGGGAGAAGGGAAATGATGGAGGAAGCGATGGAGATGAGGAGAAAATTCCGGGTGGGGCAAACAGGTTGATCCGTGAAAAAGAGGAAGGGGGGGGGGGGCAGAAAGAGAGAGAATGAAGAAGGCGAAAGCGGGGTGGGGTAAGAATACGGGAGGGAGGGACGCGAGCTCGGAGAAGGGATGGGACGAGGGGGAAGAAGGAAGGGGGGTCAAAGGAGAGGCGGAGGTGTGCGTTACATACAGTCGTTGTTTGTTATTGAAGTATTTGAGCGGTTTGTTTTGTTTTTGTTTTATTTGTTGGGTATTTTTGTTTTGTTTGAGAAAGGAGAGAAAGGAGGGGGGGGACGGGAGGAAAGAAAAGGAAAGGGGGGGGGGCATAAGGGGGCGGCGGGGTGATCGAAGAGAAAAAAGTCTTAGCCTGAAGTTCCGCGGGTCATGCATACGCCCTTAAGCTGACGCGGTTGAAACGGCCCGTTGCTTCAACGAACTTGAAAGGCGGGTCGAAGGCCTTTGGGTTGCCTGATGGGGCGTCGTCGTTGAGGGCTGACCCTCCGAGGGCGTTCCGTAGTGGGCCTCTAGGTCCGTTGAATCGTCGGCACCTGAGCTGGAGGCGTGCGACCGTTTCGGGTTCGCCACACCGTGCACGGTTGGGGTTGTCAACTGCGCTGATGCCCGCGAGGTGGCGATTTGGGGCGATGTGGCGTGATCGCATTTGCACCAGGGGGGACTGGGAATGGCGGTCGAGTTTGCTGGCGGTTTTAACGACGCCCGGGCCTGCCGGCGGTGTATCTGGGTGGGTGACTCGTTGGGCTTGCCTCGAGTTGGTCCGGCGCCTTCGCCGTGCGTCGAGCGTGTCTCGTTCGTATTGAATGCGGGCGGCAGGGGGGCTCGGAGGGATGTCTTGGAGGCCCTTGGGCATAAACGGCTTTCTTTGAACGCGCATCCCCCGTCGTTCCTGCCATGCCTGGCACCCGTAGCCGCCCGGTGCGGATTTGCTGGCAAGAACGCGGCGTCTCGAAGCTTGCGGTTCCCCTCGCCCATTTGCCCGGCATCCTAAATGCGAAGCGATGGGTTTAAGGCGGGTGTAAGATCGACCGATGGGATGCTCACCACATCGACGAACTCACGGAGGCACCCCGCGTCGGATTGCAGCCCTTGCACGGCGGGCCGGTGCGCATGCGCCTCGCGATGCAACCCGGCGTCGATCTTGCGGTGTGTATTTAAACGCTTTGACCCACTCGCCCCCGAGCAACCTGGACAGATGAAGAAAAAAACCCGCGATTTCGAACAGAACCCCGAAAGACCATGCTGAACGAAGCGCGGGCCCTTGCCAATCGCTCACAGGCCCCCGTTGAATTCGATTTCTTCATCTGACGAAATGGCATGCGGCTCACTCATTGGCGGGGGCGGAAGGAAGAGGGGGGGGGGGGGGGGCTTCGGCCCACACTACGATCCGGCCCACTTCGTGGAGACCGGCCTTGGGGACTTTGGGTCATTCAAGGGTTTTGGGATCCGGGGCGGGTTTGGTTAAGACGGGCGGAATTCGATGCCCAGGGGCGGAGGTCCGTTGAGGGGTGAAGGCCGAGTCTCAGACTCGCGAGGCCGCCTTCAACCCTGGTCGACGGCGGGTCAACTCTTGGGGCTGAACGGACGTCCTCGACGAAGCCTTTTGGAAGGGGCGGGGATGGGAAAGGAAGGGGGCCTTGGGGGGGGGGGGGGGAAAGCTCGAGGGCCCCCCAAACCTCCTGGCGGGGCACGCGGATATTAATACCGTCGAAGGGGGCAATTTTGGCTCTGCATCGTTGCTAAGACGCTGCTTGCCGGTGCTACCTCCGCTTGGAGCGTCGTCCCGCGCTTTCAGCGGTGATAGCATGGCACTCAACGACGCTCGGGAGCTTGCTGCCGACGTTGCTTGCGACCAGGACCCCCGAATCTCCCTATAAGAGGTCTCCGCAGGGGGACCGCCCGCTCGCCGGAAAATATCCTGGATGCCTCTGCGCGAGGACCACCCAGCGGAGGCACACCGATCAGGAAATGAAGGAAGGTTTGGCAAATCGTTGAATTGAGACCCGTGAATGTTTGACTACATTCTACGACACAGTAACGGGGAAGTTTGAGCCTGAGGGCCCTATGAGAGCACGGCGATCTTGCAAAGTTATGAGGGTGGGGGCTTCCGTCAGCCAGCTGATATCAACTGGCGACAATCCAGAGGGATGGACGTTCGCACACCGTCGTCCTAAGATGCCTCCGAGCCCTCAGATGGCAGGCGCCTCATTTCAGTGCGCCACGGTGATCAACATCGTCGGCCAATTTTGTTAATTACAATCGTATAGGACGGCAGATAAATGTACAATACAACGGAGAAGTTAGAATACAAGTTCCATCGGTACAATAAAAAGTTGAAGGTCGTGATCCCAAAGGAAAAAGGCCCTCGGAATGAGATGGGCAAAGGAGAAAGGGATGAATAGTTTCGAAACTGAAGGTATGAAAGGCTCAGGTGCCTATGGCTGGGACTGCTGCGGCCGGATGTCCGATGGCGGGCATGCGGCGATTCTCCTTGACCTCCTTATGCCCGTACTCGCCCATGGTGTACGTGTTGGAGTGCTGCCTTTTGGAAAAGCCGGAGTCAATGTCGGGCGCGGAACGTTTGGATCGTCTCCTATGGTCCTCGACGTCAGACCACTCGAGCAAATCCGGCCTATTCTCCGCTTTTTCGTCGGTCAGTTTCCCGGCGAACTCCACGAGGCCTTTGCACCTTTCCGCCCCCAGGCCTTTTGTAAAATAGAGAAGCACACGACCGACGGAGTATCTGTCTGCCTTTATGGGACTGTATTCCTCCATTTCGGCGTAAGTCCCGTTTCGACCCTCGGCTCCCACGTCAACGTCGGCCCCGTCTTGACTTTCGATCCAGTCCGTAGGCCTTCTATGCGCGAGCTTCCGGACTTCCGGAGCCATATAACCTGGGCTACCTAGGTACTTAGAAGAGGTCTCATCGCGGAATTTTAATTTAAGAGAAACGTCGAAGTCGAGGATCTCTATGTTAAGATCCCCGCCACGGATGGGTCTGTAAACGAGGTTGTCGGGCTTTATATCCATATGCGCAATCATGCACCTGTGAAGGAAAGAAGTGCCGGAGAGCAACCCACGGCTTAGCGGGAGAATCGTCCTGGCAGAGGGGGATGAAAGTGCACTTTCGACGGGAGATCTCAATGGTAGCACGATAAAATCGGATCCCGACTGGAAGGTGCCCATATCAAGAAGGGGTATGATGTTGCTGAACCCAACCTTATCAAAACTCCATTTCAAACTGCTAAGGAGGCTTGATTCATGGCTTGAGGCGCGCTTCACAACGTAACGGCCACCTTCGAAGTCACGAAAGCTGCGCGCCACGTAGACACGGGGGCACTTTGCAGAAGTGTTAGATGAAGGGCAGCATCGACGCCACTAAACCACGCACATCTTCTTTATCCCTGGCCAAAACGTGCATCAGTTCATATTTGCGATCCCCTGCATCCGCCAGCCATTCACGCGCAGATTCTGGATCGTCAAGGCACCTTGGACCTGGCAAAAGATGCGGGTGCGATTGCATTGAGGATTAGCTATGGAAAGGGTTGGAAAGGATGTAAATGCGCACCATACGAAAACCGTTCGAACCTAACATCGTCCGGCATCGCGATGGCCAGCCTTATTCTATCGGACTGGGCAATGCCGTTGGGGAAATAATGCGCATGCTCTTCAAGCTTTTCCTCGTCGCTGCCTCCCGTAACGAGAAGTCTGCGGGCATCGAGGAGGACGTGGGAGTTCTCCTGGGCCGCCTCCGTGAATAAGTCCCAATCCCAATCAACCGCATAGAGGCAAAAGTCCCTCCACGTCAGAGGCGGGTCCAACCTATAGCCCTTCTCCCTCAGCCTAGACATGACCGAGCCGGTGATGAGGGAGTGGAACGTGGTGTCAAGTCTCGCATCCGTGATCAGATTTGACCCGCCAATGTAGCCCGCCTGGATGGGCACGAGCTTCGTCATTCGGTCCTTATCCTTTCTTTGACGGCAGAAAACCCATTTGATAGTTGAACTGGAATCGACGACGGACATGAAGGTGAATATGTATGTACACGGTGCCCAGAAGATTCGAGTAAAAAGGAAAGGTGCTTGGGGGAGGAAGGGAGGGGAGTGAGAACGGTCAGACACGCACTCGACGGAGACGGTGGTGGTGCGACGTATGTATTGGCATGGGAGGGTTGCATTTCAAATTACCCTTATATACACAACGGCGGACCGCTTGTTTCCGTACGATATTAGTCATTGACCGTACGTACAGGGACGATTATCTCGGCGCCTTTGTCCTGCTAAAACTTTGTTTTTTGAATACCGTTGAGCGCCTGTCCTCGCTGCCACGGACCGCCCAGCGTCCCAGCCAGTCCACACCCACATCCGATGCTGGCGCACATTCATATATATGCATATCCATGTACACAGTTGTGCAAATGCAGCCTGCGTTACCTGTGCAGCTCCCTCCAATTCTACCCCTCAAATTCTCATTCCCCTTTGCCTTGGCTCCTTTAGATCCCGCCCTTTGGGGATTTCTGCGAGGTTCTCCTTCTCACTCCACCCCGCGTTCTTAACTTCTGGAACCCCGGTTATCTCCGACCGGCCAACCAGCTCTGCTCTCCGACCGACCGGCGGACCCTACAACACCGCGGATGCTGGCCACACCGTGCCGCCAACCCCCTGTCTCAGCAGTCCCCCTCGCACCTCTAAGGCTGGCGGCGAAACTCGAGAGTTTTTCCAGAAGCGGCATACCAACCATCTGGTGCAACCAGGTTGGCGAAACTCGAGGGCAAATTAGGGAGTGGCAAAAGGTGGCAAAACCATCCGCACTATGCTCAGGTTTCCAGGGCCTTCGCACTTTTGCTAGCAAAATTTACAGGAATTCTGCGCACGTGCACATTGTAAATTCATCTTCCCTCGGTGGACGTCGGCTTAGTTGAAGAAAGGCAGTGCAAAATTCACAACAGAAGGTGGGCAAGTGAATTCATCATACAATGGCTGGGGTTTTATTAATAATACCGATGAGGGTGGTGAAGGAGAGGTTCAAGGGCGGGTCAGAGCGGCGATGCGACAGCAACAACAACAATGACAACGACCCGGTTCTCCCCCTTACACTCATCTGAGTCATCCCCTCTTCTGTTACTTCAGAAGTCAAAAAATCATCCATCTTTTTCCACAACTTCAAAGTACTCAAATCCATTTTCGAAGGCCACACTCAGAATTTCGACATGCAGAACAAGATAATGCTGCACTGGGCGTCAATTAGGAGGGCTATAACCTGTCAGTGGAGAAATTCCTAGACATTCTTGGATTCCCAATGTAGATATCTCCGTTCCAACCTCCTGTTTCTCCTAAACAACGTCTGATATGTTTAATGATGTTGCCAGACAAAACGGCAAAACTGAAAGCTTAGAGTTCCGCCGCCAGCCTTACCCCTCCTTCCTTCCACCTCCTATCTCCGTTCTCACTGCCCCCGCACACCCTTTTTTATTATTTTGCAGCATAGCATCATGGCGGTGAAGAGTTCCCCTTCTTCAGACGTCAACAGGGTTGAAAAAGGGTGATAATTTATTGACCAATTGTGACAATGGGTTGCATCAGAATGTGAGCATCGGCACCAACATCTTACTCCCTCTTTGACACTTGTCGATTCTCAGATTAGGACGGATTTATCACAACTTTCTACATAACAATTCTTTCCCTCCTTTCTTCTTCCTCCGTGATTTCAATCCTCTCATACATATTGAATATCTGCAGAATTCAATTATTTCTGAGTCAGATATTAGGTGAATTTTGTTAGAATAATATGACGTAGTGATGGAAAGGTCTGGTGGTCACACAGTCGATGTTGAATGTTCTGGTTGGTTCGACATGACATCATGCATTCTATTTCTGCGATTGCCACGCATAGTAATGATTAAACTGTATATATAGCAGGATCAAGGCTCACTGATATATACCTTGTCCCCTTTGCCTCATTGGCTAGTGTGTTAGTGCGTTGGTTAGCCTTAGTGGTAACCACCCTGCGTTCCGCTCCCACCAGCAGTGTTCTTTAGCGGATTCTGTTAAATTTATGACAGCAGGTAGAGAGAGAATCACATACTGTGAAAAGTTGGGCCTTCTGCATAATTAAAAGCCTCCTCTCATATGCATACACAAAGACTCTTGCTTTAGGCTCAATTTGTCAATTTGTCCTTTTACTCATGTCATTTCAATGTATTTTTGTTTCTGATCCCCCCCCCCCCTCATCACTTTAGAATATGCATATGCATGTTTAATTTCTATAATTCTGACTTAACAGAAGAAAATCAAATGAAAATGACAATCTATGACATCTGTTGCTTACTAGCACAGTTGACCTATTCTTATGCCAGTGTTTGGATGGTACTTGGATGTAAGAAACAGGTTTATCTTCAATTGTAGGAACAGATTCATACCAACAGTAAGCAGAGCAGCAAGTAGCACCTTAACAAGACTGCCAAATAAACATATAGGGTGCAGCTCAGAAAAGGTAGATGAAACTCAGGGATTCAGATAGGCTGCGACAACAGGGTGAACAAACTAGAAGTTGAGGAGAAGTAATAGAAATGCTACGTTGAGCGTAGCATGCTGTGAGATTTTTCTTAAGAACTCAAACTCTGAAGTCATAACCTTTAAGTGGAAAAGTGTTGAATCTGATCCATCTGATGACTCGCTGCTTCACCTTGAGGCAAATGCTCTGCCCTGCTTGAAGGCGGCTGACTTCTACTTGTGGGTGGTGGAAATTGTCAAAAATGGTCTGTTTCAAACAAGAAGATGCGGCGTCAAATAGAATTCGCCTGGGTCTGGGCCCTAGGGTTTTCCACCTTGATCCTTGATGATCTAGCTGGAGTTGCCCACCACCCATCTGAACAAACTACTGAGACTGGAGGTTGCTCCTCCGGTCTTGCCCGCCCATCCCTAGGCCCATTTTGACCTCAGGCCATGTCGGGGTCTGCCATGGCTTCTTTACGATGACGGACATAGCACTAGTCCGGAGATCGTCCGTCTAAAGGGTGGGGTATGAGGGGGGGGGCAAATCCCTTACATATTTGGCAAATTTTAAGCGCCTCAACGGTTTTCCCGAGTCCATATCTGATTCTGATCTGAGAGAGGCTTGCTCAACAATAATTAATGTCTCGTTTCACAGCGACTTTGGCGAACTCGTCTTGTCGCCACTCTTCGTGCTGCTAGCTCGACTCCTCACATCCTTTTCATGGTCACAATGTCTGCCGATTAGTCCTCGCCGTTTCTCACGCATTGTTCTCCGCTACATCTTGCGCACTCCTACCCATCGCTGCCTCCACCGAACAAAGCGTACATATCTTTCTCCTTTCGAGATGAATCCCAATCAGGTCTTTTCCGTGGCTTCCGATCTACAAACTCTGATGCTCTGGCCATTGGTATTGCCACGGCGTACAACGCTCGTTCTATCGCGCATTCAGCAGTCTACGAGTGTCAACTCCTTGACGTGACCGGACCTCTGCAACTGGATTTTTGAATCTTCCAAGTACCAAGACTCGTGCTGTTTCTTCTTGTGGCAGAACCTCGAATCACTGAGGCCATTCTACAATGGAAAGGAGACGCCTACCTTCATTGAAGATATGCACAATCGGAGGACCTTTGGTGTAAGCAAGTCTCTCGTTCCCGCTCCCCTTGTTCTCTGGCCTTATTCTTTCCCGCAGCCATATGCAGCTGGCGTAATATCTGGCTCACCGAAACTAAAGTTGCTGTCACTTCACGCCGTGATGGACTCGAGGATAGCTTGGACGCTTCGACACACAATGCATTTCACCGACGCTCATACTACCAAACATCCGCACCGATACAAACGTCACCAGATGCCAAATCAGCCGCATCGCATGACGCGGACCACCTCGTACCATCCGACCCGGCTCCCCGCCCTTCTCGTTATGTCCCCACCAGCCAGCGGCATCTTCTCACTCGACGATTTCTACCTTCGCCTTTCTACATCTTACGTCAACTCCTCAACTTTCATCGTTCGCACTCTGCATTCGCGTTACCGCCGATCTCCTCATTCTCCTCTGAGACTGCATAGCACTGTGCTCGTTTATTCTCATACGGTGGCACATATCCGCAAAAAGAACTTCGGCATTGCGGTCTGTCTCTCCCTTCTGCCTCGCAATAGTTTTTCTGGTTCACCAGCTCCTTCACCTCCACGCGACGGGAAGCAAGTCAATATGCACCATGCACTTACACCGGAAATTATTGAATATAACGTAGGATCTCATCGAGCTCGGCATCAATAGGCCACTGGTAAACCTGCTGAGGATTTCTACCTCGAACCGTTACCAACACGACTCTATTCTTCTCGAAACGCAATCTCGTTGACTCTTTTGTTGTTGAGGGATGAAGACTCGAGGGTCAGATGGTGAAAACGATGCAGGACCGGTAAGTCCTTCCGAGATTCGCAGTGACCTTACTTTCTCAAATAGATTCTAGCATGCTGGCTCTTATTGTCTCACCTCGAACTACCTCCCTCCAACTCGCAACAACGTTTTTACGAAAATCGATGATCTAGAGCGGAAACAAGACCTCTGTAGTCGAGATACCATCCCGATCTTGGGTATGGAGGCCACTTCCAGCGAGGACTCGGGCATAACACGACCAAGCTTCTTCGATACCGAGAAGGGTCGTAGCTCTTTTCGGGATATTCGCAAACCGACTACCAGTGCGGAATTCGCAGCTATCAAAAGTACATTGGAATAGCAATGGCTTCAACATGATGCGATTATACTTCACCCTATCGCTCCAACATTTTCACGCGCTCGGGCGTTGACACTCCTTCTCTCGCCGCTTACCCTCCACTCAGCACCCAACACTCCCGTCTACGTCTACAACTACGTCTAACGACCGTGGCAGTGTGAATCCCGAATCGGGCTATGTCTCATTTGCGTCCTGCGCCTGAGAATGCGAGGGCGACGGCAGAGGTGTTGCAGGCGATGAATGCGAGGTGCGTTTCATTACAGGTGTGCACGTACCGATCCTTGCTCTTGAAGAACCTTGTCACGTATGACTTGGCAAAGGTGTTGCAACAGCGGATGGTGCGTGACGGCGTCTAGCCCAACGTGCTCCAGTTGGAGGCGTACCTGCGAGTCTTTGCTCGCAGCGGGGCCCTTCACAGATCCGCGCGCCATCTAAACCTCATCAAACTGCAGAAAGAACGGAAAGGTCACTGAGGTCCGCGCGGTGCAGATCTCTTAAAGAAGGATGTAACGGTGCAGCCGTCCATGGACGGTCAAAGCGCGAATACCAGACACAATACCACCTTTCTCTCCACCTTCAAACACGACTCAGAGGCCGCCTTCCAGTTCCTTCACTCCATGGTACGGAACGAACCTCCTTCATACCATGCTCTTCCGGAAATACCCCGCAAAGAAAACCACTTTGCCCTCCTCCCGAAACGTCGCTTTCTCCAACTGGCTCCCCTTCCTCTCTGCCCTCGCTCACAACCGCTCAACCCCCCCCCCCCCTTCCGCATTTCACCACGCATTTTTAATGACTCAATCTCGTGCTCGTATACCCCTGTCCATCCAGTCACCGTCCTCCTCCGCGGGCTCGTCAAGCGACGTGAGTACGAGACGGCGGCGACACTGTGGAGGCTTGTAGTGAGGGGGGTGCATTGGCACAGGCGGCACGTCGATGCGAGGATGTTGAGGTAAGTTGTGGATGCGCTTGTGGGGTTTGGAGATGCTTTGGGTGCGTTTAATATGTTACTGGACACGATGAGTATTGTTTTCCCTTCCTCTGACATCAATGATTCGAATTCGAAATATAGACCCCCCTCCCTCGCCTCGCGCCACCCCCGCTCAAAAACTGACGCACCCCTCCTCAATGCCCTCACGCATGCCTTCCTCAGGCACGGCCGGCCCAAGATGGTTTTCGAACTCTGGAACGCGTACACTACTCCTTACCAAACGCATCATATACCGAGGTCTACTAGACCTGAGTTTGTGTCTCCAGCAAAGGTGTAAAAAATGAGGTTTAATACAAAAAGGCAAAACTTGATACGTGTTAGATTAGCATATGTGTTAATACTAGAGCGTAAATTGACACTCACCAAGATATGATACATCTGGTAAGGACGGCCCCCAGACCCAGATGGTCGGCTAAGTTGCACATCCGCATTTATGCCGATACGTAAATTAAATAAAACATCCTCCAGGATGCACATCTGACCCACAGACTTAGACAATCGACGACGTCTGGGAACATTTGGCCCCTAGGCCCACGCGTGCTCCCTTCACCTCATCCACGATGTTTTCTTGACACCACCGTTGGCGCCGCACCGCCACCGCTGACACTAACAACAACACAACTGCCTTACAAACATCAATGCGATCTGACGATCGTCGCATCATGCATGTCACGCACGAGGGGGGCGTTTGTTTGGGAAAAATGTAACATAAATTTGTCTTCGAGGTCCTTCTACATGTACATTCGTTGCAATCTACCTCCTGCGGCATATAGTAACTGACCGTTGGACAACTTGTCCTGCTCCTGCACAATTTTCGTCTGGTTTTAGCCGCTGACAAGACCCGTGCAGCAGTTCAAATCATCTCGCTCCGGTCGATGAAGGATCAGTGCTCAAAGGTATATGGAAAAAACGGTCGCAGAGAAGTTTGGCTGAAGAACGGCGGCTGGAAGTCGGCCAAACAGCCTGCCCTTCAGAAACTTTCTGCCGCGGTCACGATGCAAGAAAAGTCAAAGAAAAGCTTGATGCTGCAACTTTGAAATGAGATCATGAAGGTCCGTGATTGAAATTTAAAAGTCTTCTAAACATACATCATAACGACATGGGCGAAATTCCAATTTAATGAAGAGACGCCGCGATACATTCAGGCCAGTAGTCCTTCTTCGGCTTCCATCCGCTGCTTATGCTGCAAACGAGCTTATGCTCGGGTCGCAGGCAGACGCAACGAAATTCGACGTCAGCTGCATCTCCTTCCAGCACCACTGCCTTCACCAAAGAGTTTAGGTCCTCTTCAAAGGAGAGGATTGCTTTGGCCACGAACTCATCCTCCACGATGCGGCTAAGGCAGTGCAAGGCGGCATCCACACCCAACGGCCAGTCGTGATTAAACTCCAAGGTATTATCCCATCTAAAATTTGTACGTGAGTCGTCAGCAATGCGAGAGACCAGCTGATCAAGGTTCAAGACAACATAAATCAGGGACAGTATGCTTTTGATCCTTTCCGGACTTTTATCTGCAAGAAGCCATGCTATTTGAAGCCCTCGAGTCAGCGGGGAGAACTACGGCTTTTGTGATGGTGTCAAACCTAAAGAGCCGTTTGTTTCCTGCAGGCGCACCTTTGTCGACAAGGCCCATTGGATAAAAACGACGTGCGCATGAGGATGATCCGCTTCTGTTGAGCTAGGGTAGAAGTGCTCTGTAAGCATCCCCTGCATCGTCTCATACATCCATTCGAGGGAGTAGAAATGGGCCTTAAACGCAATCGAGTCTTTGAGAGTTGCCGCCATGTGTTCTTGTCGCGGATGCATGTATCTGGGCGAGGACACGGGAGGGGAGGGAGGGGGTGGCAGGCGGACGTAGACCGGTCAACGATTGTGGTCTAAACTCGACTAATCGCGCCGCACTCACAATTGATCGCCCGGTAGAAGCAATAGGGGAATGCAAGGAATGTTTACCCGTTCTTCCAAGTCAGCGTCGAACATAAAGTCCCCAGGACTGGCTCTTTCGTATAGAATCCATAATTTAACACCGGTCCACATGTGTACGAATGAGCCATATCCAGAAGGTTCAATTTGCCACCTTGTGAGAGCCCCCTTCGTCGCTGCAATCGCCCACCTATGGCCTAGGTCCTCTCCGGCGGTTCTGGAGAGAAGGGACCTTTCTTCATCGACATCAAATCGGTTCATAAATTTTGATAAGTCGTCTGTCTCGCTGTTGAATAACAACAGTTAACGCCGCATCCAATGGATGTGAGTGCAAAAAAGAAGCCCACATCGCTACGTGATCCTCTGAGAGAGGTATATCCAGATAGTTTAAGACGACCCCGTCCTTTTCCGCCATCCCTCTTCTTTCAAGTAAATCATTCAGGCTTGCACACACGTACCGCGGGTCCGTTTCGCGGTAAGCGTCAGAGACTGCTTTGGCGCCCCGTGCGTGGTTTGCTCTGAGCAAGTTCAAATCATCATCACGCATGTAAGATTGTTCTTTTGGGATAAAAAGTTGAGAAGTGGGGTGAAAACATACAACGAGATCTTACCATGGACCGTCCAAGCCTGGAACATATCAAAAACCTTTTCCAGGTCTCCCCACCCGCTTACTCGCCCTACATCCCCTGGTTCTCCTCCGTAGACGTGTACGTTGCCCCTTTCCAGATAATATCTTCGTCCGGTCTCACCAAACTCCTTCCACTTGCGCTTTGAAAATGAGAAAACAGAATGGGTCTGAGGAGCGATACGTAGATTCGTTAGATCCAACGCATGCTGAGCCTTCGCGTTGTGAGCTCGCACCTCACTGTCTCATTGCATCCAGCGCTTGACTCACCTGAGGATACGCAACGCTCATGGTGACGTTCAATTCCCTCATTTGCTCACTTCCGACCGCCAAAGAGCGCTGCGGCGGTTCGTTCGCGAGATGGGCGATCTTCAGGTCGAGTTCACACTCTCTAGGATTTGTGCGCTGCTGTCTGTTCGCGGGGACGAGCCCGGGCGCAATATAGTCCACCAATGGAGGCAACTAGGGGCGCTTAGTAAAGCAATGGTGCCGTTTCAAACGTGCGCTTTCTGCTCACTTTATTCACGCTTTTCTTAGGGAAGACCGACGGGGCGCGTTCAAGCTTTAGAGCATTGGGACGTGAGAAACGGCCCGCAACGTCCTTTCTGCCTCCACCATCATCCGCTGCCGCTTGCCAGCACTTGTCCGTTCTCTGTTTCTTGGCGTTGTTCTTGTTCGTAGAGCGGACGCTGAGTTTGCGCCTTCGGGATCTTCTGTCATGACGAGGTTGCTCGCCGTGCTTGTTGGTGCTTTCTCCCAATAGGATCTCCTTGCAAGGTGGAGTGGTGAGCCCGAGGACGGTGACCATTTTGGAGTAAGCCGGCGCAGGGAACCTGTCGTTGAGTGCAGCGTTCTTAACGACACTCAGGTCTCGGTCTCGCGAGGGCTCAGCGTCGAACTTGCTTCCCGCGCCTGCTTCTAAGATGCCGGGTTGGGTTGCGCTAAGACCTGGGGAAGGTCCGTTGCTGCCGCCTGTGCGTTGATCGTTCCAGTTTCTGTCGTTTGGGCCGCAGACGTCCCCAGCCTGAGGAGTTTTTGGAGGCAGCGCACCAACGAACGTGGGGTATGGAGGGCCTGCGCCATGAGAAGCGTCTCGAACAAATAAATTTACTTCGTTTGGTGTGCCGGATCCTTTGAGTCCATCCGCCGATTCAACATCAACTGATTTGTTGGGATGTTTCGAAGTTACGATAAGTTTCCAACATCCGGCATCAACGTCAATGATCACGGGATGCCCTCTAGTCTCGTCTTTGGCCCGCGCAAGGAGACCAAGCCTTTTGCGTCCGGAATCAACGGCAAGAATACCCACTTTATTTAAGGGAAGGAGTCCCTTTGCGCAGTCGTCGATATTTTTTTCTTTCATTCGTTTGACCAGTGAAGACATCGCAGGTCTCAGCACCCCAGGGCCCTTGAGCGCAGTGTCGAATATGATGTTGAGCAGGTCGTACTCAATTTCCTGTCTCATCAGATCCTGCTTGAGGCGGGGGAAGGTCAATGCCTACGGAGTCAGTTAGGCGGGCCGTGCAAACGCAGTTCTAAGGCTCACCTGAAGGCCCGAGGCCATTCCAAAACGCACCCTCGAATTTGATGACAATTGTATCTTAGAGAGGAGGCAAAGCGGCGATATGCCCACGGCAATGAAAAGCGGACGAAGTAAGTCCCAGTCGTCCGAGTCTTTTTTTAGCAGATCTCGAATTTGAGACCCCATCGCTCGACTGTGAGCCAGAATCAGAACTGGAGAGATACTGCGCGCCAACCGCCCGCTCACCTGAGGAGCTCTATTAGGGATGATTCCCTGACCTGACCACCACAGAGCCAACCTTCCCCTTCGCGCAGGGTCTTTTTCTTTGCTGTGGCCAAATTTCCGGCAGAATAGTAAGGCCACTCCAGCCCGTATCTCCTCTTGATTTCATCCCTTTCCATCTTTCTCTGATGAGGGCCCTTATGTATCAAAACGCGTGCCAGTGCGAGTGGGAGCTTGGAGACTAATTGTGACGTACCATCATCAGCGCAATCAATCCCAGAGAAGCGCGAAGGAAATTGTTCTCGGTGTTGTTAACTTTGTATTTCTTGACATCCATACCGAAAGCCTTGCCCATATCGGCAACAATGCGCTCCAGTCTTCTTCCAGGGTCAAAATTCAAAGCACAAGCCTCTGCCAACGCTTCGCTCGTTTCATAACTTGCCTTCTCGTACACTTCGGACCAATCCTTCAAGTACTCTTTCAAGTTCTTTGCCCAGCCGGTGTATTGTTTGAAAACCAATACCAACGGATCCGTCGGCTCTTCAGGTGGATCGGCGTAATGAAGCTGATGCAGGCCCCCTTTTGCATCGAATGGGTTCGAAGCATGAGCAATCCTGTCCAACAACAGATTTTGTAACATCCATTCAGCAAACGTAGAACCGCTTTCACTCAGCAGTGCTTTATGGGCAAATGCCCTTGCATCGTGGTTGAAGGACTTCAGGGACTTTTTTGTCGCGATGTCCGTATCAGAAGCAAGGGAGAGTATGTCGCAGTAGAGTTGTTTTCGTTCTATTGCGACGCTGGTCTCTGCTGCAGAAGGATCAAGCTCTTGTCCAAAGTAAGGAGCTGAAAGCCCCACTTCAGTCGCGCTTGAAACGAGGAGACAGCTTCTCATTACAGACGGATGAATCTAGAGGGCGCAAAAGCAAGAAGATGCGGATCTTTTCACAGTTGAAGTTGGCGAAGTTGGGGCGAGAAGGGGCAAGGGGTTGGGCCTGAGGTCGGCGCGGTGTCAACTGTCGACAGTGGGTCGACCGGATCCTTAACTTGAAGAGCACACGCTTATACCCTCAAATATAAGTAGTCCTTCTCTTTGGACCCGGCGTAATTGCGCACGGCCGCTGAGTAGACCCTGGAGTAGAGCCGTTTCTCATCCGCAACGCAGCTGTGCGCAGCAGCCTTGATCCCGCAGTTCTTACGCCTGTCTTAGCGAATCATAGAAGGTCTCGAGACTCGGGGCCATTCAAGCTGTAGCCGGTAGGGAATTTCTGCTCGTAGAATCTTGCGCGATCCCACTCGGGGTTCTCAAATTTCCTTGGTGAGTACGACCTGGCGGTAGTCGACGCTAAAGTGAGCTCTTCAAGTTGAGCCAACTCGAACCACCATCGCCGCGACAGCTCCGCCTATTTTTTTTTTGAAAATTAAACAGCTGAGCCCATCAGGCTCTGACGACCGTGACCGTAGTACGGCGGGCCCCCATAACCTTTGAAGTATTTCAAGAACTGCGGCTGGCGCTTCCCCTATGTATCACAGCGTACGGGCCTTACAGGGCTGAAGCACTGCAATGCGCAACGTACCGCTTACTGGCCCGCCGCGGATTGCAGCCCCGCTCAAAACGGGCAACGAATGAGAAAGAGCTTGAGGATGCATTCGCCCTTTTCCATCGAATTCACCGTTCCCGTTGCATGCTGGATTGGAGGCTGCGGGCGAGCTTGGACTCGGCTCGACATAAGTCATCGCTATGCTTTCGGAGTAGCCGCTGGTTTGTCGCCGTTCGAAATGAAACAGAAAGGCTGCGTTCAATCAGTCAGAGGTACGAACTTGAAGGCCGCTCAGCGGCCACCGGTAGCGGTGCTCGTATGCCCCACCATGGCTTATTTTGTTCAGCATGGACAAACGGGGCGTTTACCATACATCTGAAACGCTCCTCCATTCGAATTCGAGCACGAGTCCCCACTAGCACAGTCGGCCGACTCGATTACAAGTGGCCCGTTGATGTAAGAACTTGAACTTGAAGCCTGCCGGTGAGGCCCCGGGCTAGTGGTGAAAGAGAGTTATGAGGTCCGTGTTTCCACTCTCAGGCTGAAACTGATGGCGCTGCTTAGCAATGCCAAAGATCGTATCGCTGTGCGGTGCCGCAGCGTCCGCGTGAATCGCGCGGAGTGCCACTGGCACTGGCACTGGCACTGGCAATGGTCCCGTTACTGCAGTGGTACTTTTCAATTGGCAGCATCATGACGCCGTCACACCAGCAGCACCGGTCACCTTCACAGCGTAGGTCATGCCGCTGGTCCGTGCTCAAGCCAACCGGTAGCAGATATAATTTTGCAGGCTTGGAAGGCAATTCAAGGCATGAACCTGGTGCCGCTGAAGGGTCACTGGCAGCCTGAGTCCGAGCACCGGCGCCCGTCGCGACGGTGCCGCGAGATTGAATTTCGGGTTCGGTATGTAAAGACGTAGAATTGGAAACTAAGAGCGGTGAGCTTTTGGACATTGTCCTTCACGATGCTTTCCTAGACCGGCACACCAACAACGGCGGATTCTTTGCTGCTAAAATCGTCAATCGCTCACCGGCGTAGCGCACATGCCAACTTGAAACCTGAGCTAGCAGCTTCCGAGTCGGTTTAGTTGGATCCATGGTTTCGATCGTTCGGTATTTGTCGTTCTAGGAAAGCACCGGCTCGCACACCACGACACATGCTGGCAACAAGTTCAACTACAAAAAAAGTAACATGTACAAATATTTGGAATGGAAACGCGACATCGGACGTAGGGGCTGGACATTTTAATATTTGCAACTCAAACAGTTCCCGACCAAACGCTTCGGCCACGCGTCGCCGCCCTTCTCTTGGGCCCGCTCTGTCTCTGTTGCCCTTCAGCACCTCCAGCACGCCCCTCGCTCGCATCCCTTTTGACGGAAGTTGTGAGATGCTTGGGACTTTCAACTTCTTTTAACTTCCGGATTAGTTGATGGTCGCCGGTAAGATCTGGGACACTTCCCTCCGCTGCGAGATAGTCGAGGAACGCGTAAATATAGCTTGTCAATTCCAACCTATCTTCGACTTTGCGCGTGTCGTAAGGCCTTGATGGCGTGTAATGAAGCTAGAAAACGTTCGAGTTAACGATCTTCAGACTACAAAGATGACGATGATGATGATGAGCATTGGCGTGTCCACCGACCTCCGTCTTTTCCTCACTGAAGTCGCTGTCCCTATCGTAGTAAAAAAAGAACATCTGGGCAGGGCCCTGACGCCAAAAATAGACTCCGAGAAGTACAAACCTGTGGGACAGGCGGTCGCCCAGGATGGTGGAGGCTAAGCGAACAATAGCTCCCCCTTGGAAGAAGAGTCGTTCGAAATCGGAACAAAACCTTCCGGAACCACTGCTCTCCACCTCTACGATGATTCGTGGGATGCCGTCAAGCCATACGCCGCAATCGTTTTTTGGCGTATACAACCTCGTTCCGCCGCTTTTAAGTTTGATCAAGATGTGCCATAGCCAGCCCTGGCCCGGGCTGCAATCGACAGGGTGAGACGGTGGGGGGGGGGGGGGAGAGAGAAAAAAGCAACGTACGTCAAATATTTGAAGTTTTTTTCTTTGATGATGGAAACATCGTCCAGAGACAGGAAATTGCGAATTGAGGTGAATATTTTGGCGCCCAGGAAGTCTTCAGAGACGATGAAGCCTGCCTTGCTGCGCTTCATCTTGTCATCGTGCGCGAGCCCGGAAATGAGGCAGGAATTCAAATGTCTGATGAATGCATCCGAAGCGAATGGCTTCCATCCGTCAGTAGAGGCTTCGTTGTTTCTCGCCCCTGCTAAAGGAATTTTGCCGTTAAGATGCGCAATTACCAGCTTGTATAGGTCGAAGGATTTCAAATCCCCATCCTTTAAGATGGAGTAGGACATGAGCATGAAACAGCATGGGAGGGAGAAAAATAGTAGAACTAACTTCAGGCTGCAGCTCAGAAAGGTCATATAAGCCCTGGCCGACTTTTGAGAGTCGTAAGAAAAGATCTTGAATTTTAGAAGCCGCTGCTGTCAAATCTATCCTAACGATGTCATTGTCGTCCAGGTCGGACTTCGATATTTGTATCTTTTCTTGAGAGGGATTCTGAGGCCCGTTAATCTTTAACATGACGCGGGGGTACAACTTTCTAAATTCAGACACGTCCACTTCTTCCACTGTTTCCACCAGCGCTAGGAAAATGGTTGAGTTAGAAAATTCTACGGCGAACTACTCAGCACACAGCGGCTTGCCGTGGTGTCCTAAACCTGGTGAAGGGGGCGAATGTGATTACGTCAGCCAATTTGTGGAAGAACTTGAACGGTGTGGCACACACCGTCCGCCGCTGAATGTATAATTTCATGACTTTCTGGTAGAGCGATGGCGAGCCTTGCTTTCTTGGATGCGTTGGCGCCGCCCGGAATCTGGCTCACAATGTCCTCAAGCTTTTCCTCGTCGCTGCCTCTCGTAACGAGAAGTCTGCGGGCATCGAGGAGGGTGTGGGAGTTCTCCTGGGCCGCCTCCGCGTATAAGTCCCAATCCCAATCAACCGCATAGAGGCAAAAGTCCCTCCACGTCAGAGGCGGGTCCAACCTATAACCCTTCTCTCTCAGCCTAGACATGACCGAGCCGGTGATGAGGGAGTGGAGCGTGGTGTCGAGTCTCGCATCCGTGATCAGATTTGACCCGCCGATGTAGCCCGCCTGGATGGGCACGAGCTTCGTCATTCGGTCCTTATCCTTTCTTTGACGGCAGAAAACCCATTTGATAGTTGAACTGGAATCGACGACGGACATGGGGGTGAATATGTATGTACACTGGGCCTAAAAAGTCAAGCAAAGTATGGGGTTTGGATCAAAGTTAAGAGAGCGAGCGAGGACAAGTTACGCGCGCAGGCGTTTCGTGTGGGTGGGTGGGCGTTTGTGGGCGTGCGTATGCGTGCATGTTGGGTCGTTTGTGGCGGCAGCATTAGGCTCTGCCCTTTGGCCGGCCCGCCGGCCCGCATCCACCAGCGGTCATGCGATGCACCGTAAATTTGTTAGCCAAAGAAGCCAACAATAAGCCTTTCTGAGATCACCTCATTCATGAATCGTGAAGAATCTCGCAGCTGCCGCCCGGCCTCTCACATTGGTGTTGATGTCGATGTTCCAAATTGTTAAGGACATGCCGCCATGAGCTTGTCCAAGTACACATAGTACGTTCCAGCTTTGTACGTTATTTCCTGTCCTGTCAAGCGGCAACCGAGTCACACATTTCATCACATTCAAGCCTCAGCTTATTACCAATTTACCATCCTCTTCGGACGGCGTCCAACGATATCTGTATTGGGGGAGGGGTGGGTGCGGGTCCCGGGAGGAAAGAATTCGGTGCAAACGTA
>JAFREE010000245.1:0-25609 GCA_019400425.1 Hymenochaete sp. R1
TCCAGGTGGGTACATCACTCAGCTTCAAATTCGGTGTAATGGCCAACCAGGATGCGTCAAAGCTCTCGTATCAGATACCGTCCGAGACCCCCTCTTGCGCCAAAATTGCCCCCCTGCCTCTGGCGTCTTCGTCCCGCATCCATTTGCTCTGAAAGTTTGCATGTAGCTCCAATACATGCTACCCTAGTCCGTAATTTAATTTGTGATTTTTTCGTTAGAGGAATTATTGAGGAAATTGTAAGAAAGAGGAGGGGGGGGAATTTAGGGGGAGTTGAGCCATTTGGTCACATCGGGTCACGGTGGGAGATTTCGGAACTGATGATCGGCACTCCATACTGCACTGTGTTGGATACAGTGCCGATGAGCGTCGATCTCCAAATTCGGACGACCATCACACATTCTATGTAACATTCCCCCCCTCCCTCCCCCCCTTCGCACTCACACCTCTCTCCATCCACCCGAAGCTCTCGGGTTCATACCGTAAGTAACTGCATCCTGTATCTAAGTGAAAATGAAGTCTTGAGAAAAAATATGAAGAATTGACCTCTCATTTTGCTCCGAACTCATCCCCCCTGGCTCAAAGCCACCTATATGCTCCATTTCTCTTACTTGCACTCGATTTTTTCTATTTAGATTACATATGCTTCATTTTTATGAACGCCCACATGTGTATGAATTTTTTGAGGGCAGATTATTAAGAGGGAAATGGCTGGCGAGCGGTTTGGCGCAAAAGGGGCCTGGCGCAAGAGGGGGTCGCGGACGGTATTATCAAGTGCGGAATGCGGATCCGCCGTAAAA
The DNA here is from genome assembly GCA_019400425.1 of Hymenochaete sp. R1. Taxonomy (NCBI): domain Eukaryota; kingdom Fungi; phylum Basidiomycota; class Agaricomycetes; order Hymenochaetales; family Hymenochaetaceae; genus Hymenochaete; species Hymenochaete sp. R1. The sequence goes on from JAFREE010000245.1 coordinate 799, forward strand.
CGGCTTGCGGATGCGGAAGAGCTCCTTCAAGTCGACTTTTCCGGCGGAAAATTTCCGCCGGATGCGGAAAAGATGGCAGGATTTCCGCCGGATGCGGAAATTTTCCGCAAACATCACTAGTCAAAATATTTGGTGCAGGGAAGAGAGTTGGACATAAAAAGACGCACGAGAGATCATGCAGATAAAATCATGATGTCTGTGATACCTGCGCTGATTTGAAGAGCCGCAAACTCGACGTGGTATGTCAGGTAGAGTTACTCGTGTCAGTCGAGTGTGTTGTGCCAGGCATACATTGACGTCCACGCGGCGAAAAAAACTTTGGGGAGAATTTACTGCGCTTTGGGCTATTCGAGGAGGCGAACTTCAAGTTCAAATATACGGAAAAGGGCAGCAAGGGCACAATGCTGCTTAGCCCTTGACATTTTCTAAGAAAACAGCTCCTCTAGTCAAGGTGCACGACACGAGAAGTGTGCACCCCCTGTGATGCTCTGTGTAGCGGTCATTCTTTTGTACGTAGCATCCTCGGATCTAATTATTTTTCTCTGTGGCAGGCAGCATCAATATCAAAGCAAGCCTCGTAAAGTGAGACGTTTGAGAATTGAGTTCTTTCTTTACGAAGTGAACGCTTGACACATAAAATAGCGTAGTGCTCAGCACGACACTATGATTAATTTGGCGGTTGAGTAGAATGTAAGTTAACACACACATGATTTAAGATGTGTACGCTCTACTCTTCCATTTTGTTTGGGTGTTATTACCGTCAGTATGCTATGCTCTCGACAAGAGCGACCTGGTAGAAACATTGCTCGGAGACGGTGACTCAAAATATTTGGTGCAGGGAAGAGAGTTGGACATAAAAAGACGCACGAGAGATCATGCAGATAAAATCATGATGTCTGTGATACCTGCGCTGATTTGAAGAGCCGCAAACTCGACGTGGTATGTCAGGTAGAGTTACTCGTGTCAGTCGAGTGTGTTGTGCCAGGCATACATTGACGTCCACGCGGCGAAAAAAACTTTGGGGAGAATTTACTGCGCTTTGGGCTATTCGAGGAGGCGAACTTCAAGTTCAAATATACGGAAAAGGGCAGCAAGGGCACAATGCTGCTTAGCCCTTGACATTTTCTAAGAAAACAGCTCCTCTAGTCAAGGTGCACGACACGAGAAGTGTGCACCCCCTGTGATGCTCTGTGTAGCAGTCATTCTTTTGTACGTAGCATCCTCGGATCTAATTATTTTTCTCTGTGGCAGGCAGCATCAATATCAAAGCAAGCCTCGTAAAGTGAGACGTTTGAGAATTGAGTTCTTTCTTTACGAAGTGAACGCTTGACACATAAAATAGCGTAGTGCTCAGCACGACACTATGATTAATTTGGCGGTTGAGTAGAATGTAAGTTAACACACACATGATTTAAGATGTGTACGCTCTACTCTTCCATTTTGTTTGGGTGTTATTACCGTCAGTATGCTATGCTCTCGACAAGAGCGACCTGGTAGAAACATTGCTCGGAGACGGTGCCAGAGCTGAGGTATCCACTGTGCTATTTTTATCTTCAATCTCATCTGAGAAAGCTAAAATGAGAATAAGAAGCCGCAATTTACTAGAGAATATATCACCTACTAGTACTACCACAAAGTACAAGTCGTTCTGTTTGACCTTGAAATCGGCCAACTGTCGAGGTCGGGGCAGAACTCGACCTCCATATCCGTCCGCTCAGCGCGATTTGGAATGACAGCCCTTTCTTTGAGGGCGTCATTGAATATCTCCACCCAGTCCTCTGACTGCCCATCACCCCGTGCATTCGCCTAGCTGTGCGCACAATTTCCCTTCGCCCGGTCTACACCTTTGCCCTTGATTCCTTTCAGGGGTATAGCGGAGCACAGGGCTTCAAGACATCAGCGATGTAACCTGAGTGGCATATAGTAAGACGACATGGATAAAATCTAAGATCGTGGACCATCGGCGAGATCCTGTAACCCTGTGCATTTGTAGGTCGCAGCTTGTCTGCTGGTCTCGACAGGCTGGTGGTGGTGTATGGTCTGGCGTTCGAGAATATTAATGGGTGGATGTGAGGGAAGAGGAGCCACTACTCTTACATAATACAAGTACCAACACGTCACGGACGTCACAGTGGAAGGTGTGACACTGAGTTGCTGCGTGAAAGCGAGCGACAGGTATCAACCAACCACAACGATGACCACAACTACGGACACGATGATGGAGGTTTACTTCCTTCTCGTTGACCATAACAAGAAGCCTTTTGGAACTGTCGATGGTGCCCAGGTCCCGCGCGATGCCAGTGTTATCACCTTGAAAGACAAGATCAAGGAGCGCAGACCGGACATCGACCATAGGACTGGAAGGACGGTTGCCGCCGCCGAGCTTGACGTCTGGAGGTGCAAGGACAAGAACGTGGGCAGAAGGCCGTTTAGAGTTTTGAAGAATGACATCAAGAGCTTCGATTTCTCCGAGGAGAGTAACGACGTCGAGAGTATAGAGTCAAGGACAAAGGTGGCAGACCTTAACCTTAACCTTGATCCGATTGAGGTCCTCATTGTGCAGATTCCCGGTGCGTCTCAAATCACTTCTTTCTCAGAATCCAACTCACTTTCTCTAGCTTTTGAGGATGCTTTGAACGGTGAGTATCATTATACCTGACTTGACATTGCGTCCTCAAGAGATACCATAGATAGCAAGCACGCAAAGGACCACGCGACCAAGCTGAAGTACAAGGGGATTGTCATCAATGTCAGACAGAAGGGCAGTTTCGAGGCTGGTGATATAGACCGAAACAATATAGAGCCCTGGGCAGACGAATCGCCTTCTTTTGTCAGTGCTTTCAAAGAGAAGCTAGTGAAGAAGCAGGTTAATTTTCCCGTACGTTTTCGCCTCCCACTTTGTGTGATTCGCTTCTTCCTATCGTCTTTATGCCCCTTCCACAGAAAGATGTCGAAGATGTCGCCTTAACTGAGTGGCTGCCGCACTGTCGGAAGATTTTGGACGAGCTACCATTGGCCATTTCGTTGAAGTCATCGATGCCTGACGCGAAGCTCGATGAGGTAATCGTTGCGATGGCTGCTCTGAGGCTCGAGTACGAAAATTCTATGGTCAAGATGCTGGATGTGTTGATGTACACGTACTTCTTCATGCCTGCTACAAGACACATCTTGGCTCGAGATCAGGGTGGTCGTTCCCAATGCATGTTGTAAGTGCATGAATTCGTGCCTGACGATGTGTTTCTCATTATCTGTCATCAGCGGCTCCGAGCCCTGGCTCTTTAAGACGGTAATCACTGTCAATGATGAACCGGAGTGGATGACATACTCTCCTAAGAGCGATGTAGCATGGTGGTCGGACAAATTCCCGCGTCTTCTGGTCGAAATCGTTTCGAAAGGCAGCATCGACGACAGAGCCCGATTGCTTGTACAAGGTGCATACTGTACGCGGCTTGCAAACCTATTGTTGAGTGAGAAAAAGAAGCAAAGGACGTTCATCCTTGTGCTTGTTTATGTGGACACCGAGTTGAAAGCCGAACGCTTTCTCTTTTTTCAATCCTCGGGGGAAACGGTACGATAACAAAAGAGTATTTTTGCGGTTTAAAATCTGACCTCAGCTTTAAAGCATGGTGCTCCGAAGCGCGCTTCAAAGCCTAGTGCTTCGAAGAAGGCTAAAAGGGACGGCGGCGCTACCTCAGCAGAGAAATTGGTCTCTCCGGAAGTCGAAAAGGTCTATCACGAAAGCGAGGTGTTCGATTTGAAAAAGCCTATCGGAAGGCTGCGATTTCTTGAGGAACTCTACAACCTCGCTGACGTCCTTAAACAACGTGATCCTATCTTAGACGAGATAGACGAGCCTAAAGATTTGAAAGACTTAATCGAGCGGCGCATCAAGAAAACATTCCATGGGTCCAACAAGCCAACCACGAAAGGAGGTGCGAACCAACCGCCTGGGAATAGTGGAGGCGCAAAGGGCGGGAATCGCGAAGGTGCAAAGGGGAGGGGCTCAAATGAAGACGAGGAGCCTGAGCCTCCTTTCGAGAATGCGGAGTATGAGTTAATGCCGGAAGGTACATATGATACAAGACTTGAGGTACGGATTAGAGATGAACGTCCGAGTGACTTATTGCTAAATTTTGCTTCCCAGCTTCCGCGTCACATACACCGTGTCTGTCGTCGGACAGACCCTGGAGGGCCAATTTACATAGCCAAGCGACTCATATATTTGGACGAGCTTGAAATCCTTCAGACACTGCACAAGAAGACTCCGGCCTGCGAACACATCGTTGAATTGTGTGACGTACTTAACTCGGACGTGGGGACGTACATCGTGCTCCGTGAGCTTCGATCTGTTGACGAGGAAATTTTCATTGGTGGTGGCGTGTTACGGCCGTATTTTGTTGAGCTTAGTCGAGACTTGGCCAGAGGCGTCACCTTCATGCACGACAATGGGATTGCGCATCGCGATATCAAGCCCGGCAATCTGGTGTTCACTGAGAATTTCCGACTACAGATCATTGATTTCGATACTTCTGTGTTCGTCGATGGAGAAGACACAGAAGTCAGTGGTTACGTTGGCAGCGAGTGGTGGATGGCACCGGAAATCGGGTCGGAGGACGACCATCCACACCCAATGTATAGCCCCATCCGTGCAGACCGATTCTCTTGCGGCCGCGCTTTTGAGGAATTTGGACGAATGAACGACGCAAATGATGAGGGCTTGAAAGTGTTTGCAAAAAGGCTGATGGGTGAGAATCCTAAAGATCGGCCGAGGCTGTCCGAGTGGCTGGAACCAAAGGAGAAGGTCGACGAGACCGAAGGTGAGGGCCAGGCCATGCGAGAACATCATCGATCTTATTGATGTGATTGACTCGAGCGTCGGGAAGTGCATCATACTTCCATTCCTCGGGAATGTAGCCTATTCGCTCTTGCTCGAGAGCGAAGGAAAGCTGCACGGACGGTACATTAAGGCTAGTCGTGACGTTGCTCTGGGCGTCAGCTTCCTTCATGAACACGGTATCGCGCATATGGACATCAAGCCTTCGAATCTACTCTATACGAGTACTTACACCATCAAGATCATTGATTTCGATGTGTCCGTCCAGGTTAAGGATGAAGAGGAGCAGATGACGGGCTGTATCGGCAGCAAAGGGTGGATGGCTCCTGAAATTGGCACAAAGGACGATGAGGATCGCTGGTACAGTCCGATCAAAGCTGATCGATACTCTTGTGGCTTAGTCTTCATGGCGTTCCTGGAAGTGCATGAAGGAGACGACGAGGGTCTGAAGCTGTTCGCATCGAGGCTGTTGAGCAAGGATCCCAACGAACGGCCTCGGCTGAGAGACTGGTGTGAACGGGATGCTCGGACAATGGACGGAGATGAAGAAGCAACAATCTCTGAGGATGAGACGTTGGTAGTGGAAGAGAACATGATAGAGACGACAGACGATAAGGTGGGCGATAGACCTTTGAAGAGGTACCGTCCTATGGTTGATGCTTGCCCGGAGCCTCATTATGTCTCCGTTTCTGTCATGCAGTAAGTAGAAAAGTAGCATTGTCATGTATTTTGTTTTGTGCAGGTCGCTATATAGGAATAAGATGAATGTCATTCAGTGGATTTGTGTCTGCGATGCGAACTGCTATTGAGGCAGGCAGAGAGAATTTCTCTTCATGCCGCACCGTGACGGCCTGTCAGTGCTGGACATGCCTTTTTTTATTACTTCAATACCGTCGCCTTGAATTTGATCAGGCTAGTTTCATCGAAGACAACTATTTTTGAGGAGATTCAGATAGCGTGTGACTGGACATAGCGGAAGAGCACATCGTCCTTTCATATTCTTCATCTATGCGATCATCAGCGTTTTTATGCAACTCTCAGACTGATGGTACATGTCTCTATACGCGACGGTGGTTTCTGTTGGAGTACGTCTACTTGGAGTTACTACTAACGAGACACAGAAACATCATCATGGTTTGCTAAGGTAAGGTTAGATGAAGCATCGCAGAACCACATTGGAAAACCTTCGTAGGAAGCCGTGGTAGATACATCCCGCTGTCAAAGGCATCCTGCCCCATGGCGTGCTCCTTGTCCAGCATGAGAGGTATGAAAGGAGTACTATTTCGTGTCACTGGATGTGCGGCATGTGCCTTTCAAAATGAGTAGTATGGTAGTGAAGTTGCCATTTATTATCACTTTTCGAGGAGGGGACAAGGAAAAAATGGCAAACATTTATTTCATGACTCTCCAGATTCTCGTATGTCGTTGCTCTTTTCTATTTGTGTTTTTCAGAGCGTAAATCATGTATATCTGGGGTCATTTCGTACTCAGACTTTGATGATCTCTCCGTAACTGGGTGTCAGAGTAATGAACCAACTAAGATTTTCAAAAAAGTGAATAATTTATCTCTTTCTTTCTCGCTTGAAGTTGAATGAGCCCACGAGCAAATAAATGGGAGAGCCACAGACAAAAGGGCATTCTTGCATTACGTGAGCTGAGCGAGCCACAAAGAAGTTAAGCGAGGGCCGATAAAAGAAGACGCGACGCGTTCATTCCTTCTTTCTCTGCAACCACAACCATCACTACCATCCAATACTCTCCTCCTTTTCCCGGATACACTTCCGGGACAAACGAGCGTAAGCGACCTTCGTCGAGACCAACTCGACTTACTCACTGCAAGGTACAGCAATTGCCTACCACACGCATTGAGTCACCGAGCTCGTCGTCGTACGTCGTCCGCAATCACTGTCGCGCTACAGCTTCTCTTCGTTACTAACACTCTATAGACACTCTCACAGAGCATCAAGAACTTCGTAAACCTCTTCAACAGAGTTGCGATCATGGCTACCAACGCGCAGTCCATGACCGACATGGGTCAGAAACGGAAGAGGGACGAGGGTACCATTGTGAATGATGAGGCAAAGGACGTTGAGACGTCGCCGATGAAGGTGCGTGCATCTATCGGGTCCCGTACAGACAAGTAATGAACAAGTCGTGTGCAGAGAGAGTATAACCCGATAGAAGCTATTGCTTCAACCCTCCCCAGCAAGGACGTTCTCGAACGTACCTTCGACAGCCTCGGAGAGCTCGTCGCCGTCAGCGAACTGTACGACATCCCGACTTTCAAGGATCCCGACTACGCGAAGAACCTCGAAAGGGTTTCCTACCAGATGCTGAGCGACATCGCTCAACTCAGCTTCTCGGAGTCTCCGCCGAAACCCGACCTGGTCGAACCGTTCGTCGAAATGTTCCACGCACGCTCGAAGTACTTGGCGTACCAGTACTTCCGTTTCTGTCACAAGCATGGCGCATTCGATATCGCGGACAAGAACCTGACGCCCGACGATGTTGACCGACTCTACGCGTTGGGATATATCACTGATCAGGACATCGACTTCTTCGTAGGCGCGCTCATGCTTGCTTTTGGTGCTGTGAGACGTGTTGCGAGCTTGACTGGACAGCACGTCGAGGGCAATGCCCCCAAGCCATTGAGGTACTGGACCATTTCATCGAAAGAAAGGAAGCCGACCGCGGACGAGGTTATGAAATATATCGCGCTTTCAGAAAAGATTCGACTCGATTTCGGCGACACGCCTCATGCGTGCTTCTTCTTAACACCCAATGAACGCCCTCAGACGAACATTCACTGGGCCAGGAAATTGGAAAGGGAGCACGGGAAACGAGGATTGCAGGGCCTTGAGATCAGCGACGAACGCGCAAAGGCGATTATCGAGAGTCACGACTGGATGTATATTCCAGCCGCAAGGCTCGCTCGTGCCAAAAAGGATTTCAAAAAGCCGCGTCGCTGGGCAGCAACACCCAGCCAACTTCTGGACCCCCGTCCGATCCAGACAGTAACAGAGCCAACCATTCCTCTGGCCGACCTTCCGATTCCCGACGTCTACGTCACCGCTGCACGTTATGAGCAGGAGCCAGTGGTCACCCCCTCAATTATACCACTGTCCAGCACAGTTCAGGATCTCACGTCGGAGTCAACTTTCCTCGTGGTTCCAGGGAAGCGACTCACAAAACAAGAGCGCAAGAATCCGAATTTGGAGGCGGAGGCGCGCGAGAGAGAACGGCAGAAGGAGTGTGAGTTGATGAAGGAGGAGTACGATACGATCATGATGGAGGAGGAAGAGGAAGATCCTCAGTTGGATCCGGAAGGATTGCTGACATTGCCGATTCTCGTGGATGGGGAAATTGTGTATGAGGAGCTGATGTTCAATGGGAATACTGAGGAGGACGCCATGTTTGTGGATGACGATGATAGCGTGTATCCAGTGGACGAACAAGCCGATGTTGAAGCTGAAGCGAGACCAGAACCCGTCATCTTACGCGACGAGGCCGGGAACGCATGTCTTGTTATGGACGTCGACGGATCCATGATAGATCTGAGTTTCTTGTCGGAGGCAGGGAATGGCGACCCTCCTCCTTCCCCACGACCCGATGTGTACTGATCTGAAATGAATCAGGCGTCGTATGGTGAGTTTTCTGTAAATGATAATCGTCTGGGGTTTGGAACGAGTACTCACGGAATGGCTTTTAGCGGGGCTCATAATGGACGAACGGAAGAGGGGAGGGGGGGGGGATGAGATCGCAAGGAAATCGTTCACGCTTTTTATATCTTTTTCTCTCTCTCCCTGCATGGTGATCACGTTCCAATTACTCCTTTTGGACACGGGCCAACCAAGGAAGACGCGAGGTTATGTTGACGCGTGGCTGTACTAGTAGTGGGCAGTTCGCCGACTAACTTGGCTCCGAGTCGTCAGACATTTCTTCCACCGTCTTCTCCCCCCATTTTTTTTCTCTAACTCCGACGCTACAACAGCGTCGCACCAACTCCTTCACATCCCACTCATACCTCATCACTAAAGAAATCCCATAAAACAAAACACAAAGATTCGCACCTATGTATCCCTCTTATATGCATATATGCCAACTTTATCTTAGATTTTCAAAAAAAATTGAGTGGATTGTAACTGCAAAACTTCTCGAGCCCGAAATCTAAATCTGAGACGTTTGAGATGCGGCAACTTCAATCCGCGTAACTTGGCTCTACAGGTTACAGTGATTAATAGAATTGTACGGTTGAACTTAACGTTTGATTTGTTAGATTTGTAGTAAAGAGGAACGTCCACACTGAATGTGAGACGACGAAACACGGGTCCGTATGAGATACTCATGGGCTGCGCGGGGATGTTATGTAAATGAGTGGTCCGGCGACTACTGTAGTCTACGACCGACCGTTGTTAATAAGTCGTCGCCATCGCGCGATCAACTTCAATGCCATAGTTTCGATTCAGTCTGGCCCGTTATGGTGGATCATGCAATGAGTGTATTTATGAGAATAATTCTACTGATGCTTTCTGGCTTACACCGGATTGAATCACACTTCAGCGCCGATTTCGATCCTCCAAAGTCTGCTGTGTTTGATAAGATTTGATTGATTGAGCGCGACGTTGATCAAAGCTTAAAATAAACACCAAAAAAAAGACGAAATGCGAAGGACAGAAAAGGAAATATGAGAAGATATGCGAAGACGAAAGTGTTGATACAAGAGGCGATTTTGTGCGTGGAAATGAGATTGATAGATAGATAGATGGGGGAGATGGGAGGAGAGGTGGTGGTGATATGCGTTGAAAGATCGTCACGAAGCATGAGTAAAGGGGGGTTGCAAGAACGTTCCAATGAACAAGAAGAAAGGGTACGAACGACGAACGAAAGGGCGGGGGTGAAGAAGAGCTTGCGACGTTGAAAGCGAATAAGTAATGGCGAAACAAAAGGAGAGAAAGTGGTACAATCCCGCTGACTTGCAGCTCAAAACACGAAGAAACCAAGCAATCGACGATGACAAAAGAAAGCCAGATGTGAGCGAAGAGAAAAGGAATGAAATGGGGACGGGAATGAATCTATACACGACGGCGGAACGAACGAAATGCACGAAGAAGTCACCCATAGATGACGCTAATATAAAAAAAAATTAGCATGATGAACTTACGGTAAGAATAAGGAAGTCAGAACTCACCCCCTTGATGTCGTCGTGATCGGCTGGAAGTCAACTCTTCCCGCCTCCACGTATCTCTCCAAGATGGTCGCCCAATCCTCCCTTGAGTCCCACCCAATTCTCGCAGGCGAATCACATTCGACGGGCATGACTTGGCTCATGGCACCGCATTGAATGAGGACGACGGCGGCACCGATACCGCCTGCGCGTCTGCAGCGGGATTCGCGTCGGTTGATATCCTCGGCGACGAGTGGGTCGTAGGATTCAACGAGGGAACGCGGAACAAGCCGGGTAGAGGCAACGGTGAACCTGATTTCCCCGAGAACAAAAAGAGAAAGAAAATGGGATGAGCAAACTGGGACGGGCTGTCAAACGAAGAGTGTTTTGCGCACCTCCGGGCCGGGTCGGCATTTGGTCTGTATTGGAGATCGACATGGAGTGCCAACGTCCGGATGTTGGCCGGGATGCGTCTCAGTTGCAATGCCTGGAACGCACTCCAGCTGATGAGCGTTTGGTGGGCTGAGACGAACTTGCGGAGATTTTTGGCGATGACTTCGTCATCTGCTGCACTCGCCGCGTGGGAATGGGAGTGAGAGGCGGCTTGGTCTTTGAGCATGGACGAAGTATGTTGGCAGATGGACTTATGCGTAGGCCAGTGACGCTTTTGGCATTCCTGTGAGCAGTACTGCAAGAGAAACGGTTTCAGATGGTGGTATGGATGAAAGGCAAGGTAGAACGAACCTGGGTGATCATGCAGCCTCCGCACATCCTGAAGCGCTGCGTTGGTTGCTCGATCGAGCTGCAGGTGTCGCACATGCGATGTCCGCGGTGTTTGGTATATTGATGCGGGTACATGGATGCAGAAGGGTTTGAGTAGTAGTTGGTTGCTACGGCGGCCGACATGTCAAGTCCAAGCGTTGGGGATGTTGGTTCGGTAAGCTCGAGCTTGATCGCTTTGGCTGAGAGCGGAAGCAGCGATGATGAGTATGAGATGCAGGCCCGAAAGCGATGCAGTGTCTATGCGAGACAAAGGAGGACAATGGAGGGCATGAGAGCGAAAGAAGCGAGACATTTTTATACCGAGACGAGGAGTGGGCGGAGGATGAGTATGAGGCAGCAGACATGATGATGGTAGTGGAAGAGAACGAGAGATCCAAGTTGAGCGAGGTGCTCTAATTGTAAGATTACGTAATGTATTCCTAACCCTGTTCTCTCTTTCTCCTTTCCTTATTCGGTTTATCTCATCTTCCTTTTCATTTTCTTTTCTTTTCTTTTTCTTTTGTGCTTTTGTCTCGGGTTTTCTCTTTTTCTCTCTCCTTTTAATTGTGCCCGTCGCCCTAGCCACCAGCCAGCCAGCCAGAATTCTCGACGTTTAATTGTATTTTTCTCTTCAGTAATGTTACAGAATGCTCTCGCTCTCTCCGCCCGCAAGGGCTTCCATCTCTCGCCTCTCCCGCCCCCCGCCTTCTCTCAGCCAACACAATAGCACCGCACGCCAATCCGCGTACACGGGCACAGGGTAATGCACATTGTCCGTTTTCATTTCCGGCCCTCGAGCTTCTATCACCTTCCGAATGCCTTTTTGTTTGTGGATCCCGAACGTTGCTCGTCCTCAAAACTTGCCAAACTTACACCAATGGCGCCAAAGAGAAGCTCCCGCTCGTCCGTCTTGGGATCTATCATTGAAACATACACATCAAAGACAAAAGGATCTTGTCGTCCGCCTTACTTCCTCGAGCGTCAACGCAACGTACAGTCTTTGCCCAGCATTCATCAACGCCATCTCAGTAGCATCAGACTCCATCAGCAGCATCAACGCCGACATGAATTCTTTACCAGAACCTTTTGTAATCGTAAACCCAGATCTCAATCTCAACTCAGAGAGAGAAACCCTTCTGCCGCACCCGCACCCGTACCCAGCCACCCAAATCTTCCTTACGCCTCGAATCCGAAACACACATTTTCTCCAGCATTTTCAGCTCCAATCTTCGAGCTCAAATGACTTGTTCGTGTCTCACCCAGGAAAACACGATGCTGAAGGTCCGGACTGCAACGTGGTACCGGCACAGTGCGGCACGGGCACTTTTATTTAGTGTCAGACATTAATATTACTACACGGCGCACCGTCGACAGTGCAGTGCCTTCACATACTCGTTTCAATTTCCTTTCATTCCTCTGGATTCCGGATTCTGGCCGAGTGTGCGACCGACCCGAAGTGTCCGAAACATTCACGCACACGAGCTGTCTGTATATGTATATCTGCTATATCTGCACACGCCCCGCCACGCGCGCCTAATTAGTTCCTTTGACCTTTCTCCCTTTGACCACACCTCGTTCCCTCCAGTTTGGCCTCGAGGCTCGTCATTAATTTTATTCTTTTCTCTCCGGTCGAGGCTCGCCTCCCTTTGATACCATGTGCCAGTCATTGTCGGAGAATTGATTTCAAAAATGGGATGACGAAAGGAAAAAGTACATTCCTCGGGAATCGACTGAATCAACTGAACAGCCTGAGACCCTTCCAAGCCGGAGCCGGAAACTCTTTCCATAATCAGCCATATCCCAACCTAAGCACGACGGACAAGCTTCGAATTCATCATTGTTGGATTCATTCCTCGATTGGACAACCTTCAAATTCCTCCTCCCTTCGTGTGCTTCTTTTCCGTTCTCCGTCACTTCCCAGCTTTCCACTCTTTTCTTTGTCTCTTCGTAGCCGAGACGAAGAATGATGATTCATATAGTTTATTGTATCGTATCGTATCGTATCATATCATATCATATCATATCAGTTCGGAGCCAAAGCGCATGCTAACTCTATTTTATGCGGGGCAGGGAATGTTAAGATGAAATAGACACGTATCTGTATGCCTTGATCGTGCTTTTGTCCCAATGTTCGACCCGAACTAATTTATTTCGATTTGGTGCATCGGTTTAGAGTTCTGAAACGAACCTCTGTTCTGGACATTGAACGCAGTGCAAATGCAAGCTGCTTCCATTGCGCTTAGTGAGCTTTGAGCGCTACTGCCGGAATAGTTGGAAGGAAGAAAGGGGGCAAAAAGGGTAGCAAAGGCAATGAAGGCGGGAATCGTGATGAAGAAAAGTGGGGCATATGGTATAAGGAGGGTCTCGATATCCAGCTGAACGATCATAGAGGAAAACGAGAGCGGCGCTTCACCAGCGCTTGATTATTTTTGTCTTGTCGTAAATGTGTTCGCGTTTCGCTCGGTAGAGCATCGCTTCGGCCTTCTGACATGCTGTACAAGAATGGATTTCCGAGGCGATCACGCCTGGGGCTGAGCAAGTCACCATATGATTCCAATCATGACATCCGAGTTGCTTAATTTGGATTGCTCATACGAACCGGTCAGCACGAAGACAATTTATTTTTGGATTTAAGAACACAAATGTCAGGCGTTGTGACATTGTGACCATGATACCTCTGTTTAACCAAACATTAATGTTTAATACAGAAACGAGGGTTAGAAATACGGTACTCACGCACGCGTCAAAGACTAATCGTCCCGTCCGCGACCAAAGCTCTCATTTCTAATCGCGTTCACGGCAATACGACTCTAAAATGTAGCGCATCTCTCTAATATATTACCATAACAATCAGTAAAGTTAGAAATATCAGACGAAGTGCACTCACAAAGTCATCGTTGCCCGTTTTTGGTCCCATTTGGACTTAGAAGTACGAAACGCTCCGCCTTGACCCTTCTTCCGCTCCCGGATTATACAGTCCATTTTTTTCGCGTAGTCAAGAGATCATCCCAGTTCGACTTGACTCTAGGTTTGCGATCCAACCTTGAATAAAGCAATTGAATCACGGCCATACGCAAACGGTATGCCCGTATCGAAAGACACTCACCTATCGTTATCCCTATCGTTTCCGCGGCTGTTATCCCGAGTGTCGGCGACCAAAGTGACCACGCACACACCACGCCTTCTCCCTGGGCATGCGCGGGTGCACATTGGAGATGGATTTCGCGGTTTGGTTGGGGGTTTTGAGTTAGAGTTGACGCTAGCTTCATCGTTCTCTTTTGTTTGGATCTGCTTCCATTTTTGACATGTGGGTGGCAGAGAGCAACGAACTGAGTGTTGCTAGGTACAAGAGACGTATGCGCCGGAGAAGTTGGAAACTTTAGTGGAAGTTCTCCGTGAGCGTGAAGAGTACAATAAAGGACGAACGTTGGGAGTAGGTAGTACGCGGCTTCGGGTGAGGACGTTCCTTCGATTTTTTTTTGAGTTTCTGGAGCTTATATGATCTGGACGTTGCAGACGATCTTTGAAGACTAAAGAGGCACATTTCAGAAACATGGAAGAGAAGCGCATAAATTTGCAAACAAGTGCCACCTGTACTTAGACGAGTCGAAGTCACTCAAGAGCGATGAAGTTCCCACGGAGCTGCGCTGCGGAGCTGGGCGCTAATAGTCATCAGAGTTTACTTCAGAAGCAAAAACAGATATACGGACGTTCATAAAATTGATTGGCCTGTTTAATTTTGACATGGTGCTCTATGCACCATAGGCGAGAGCGGGTGCCGCGCTCTTTTGCCTCTGGACATCTTTCGATTCGAACATGGAGATTTGCTGACGAGACAAGTTGTTCGAAGCATGGTCTATCCAAGAATCTGTCCTATCGATGGTTGAAGACATAGTAAAATCGTTTCGTTGTGCATAATGAAGCCCCGATTCTACCATCGAGCTGTGAGTCGCATTCCATCCGCCCGGCGAGTATCGTATTCTCCACAAATATCCCCTGGTTTACGACTATGACTTCAGTCAGACACCAAATACAACGAAGGAGCTCACCTATAAGACTTTTATCAGCGTCCATCTCTTGTCGTACTTCATTGGATACGCCATGGTGAACACACCATCTAGTGCGCTCCGCTCGCTTTTGTTGACTTACGCGTCGCGGCGTGCGCTTCCATTCTTCGACCCCGGAGGAAGATCAGGACAAAAGAGGTTTTGTTGATCGACTTCAGGCTACGATCAGGGTAATCTCTGATGAGCGGGCCCAATATCAATAGAGACAATGTTGATAATAGGTCGTGCAAGAAGCGTTTCTTCCTGGTGAGAAAGATTAAAAGACGAGCCCATGGTGCAGCTTTGATTGGTTGTTACAGTTTCATATCGTCTGAAAGGAGTTCGGTGTATTGAGCACGGTATATTCGCGATCATTGAATCACATTTCTCCTTCGAGTCGACAATGGGTGTCGCGCAGTGTCATTGCCAGCGGTAAGAGACAGGGGATCTGGCAGAGTCGGCGAGCTAGTGAGGTGAGCTCGAGGTCACGGTTGAGACGACGTCGATCTAAAGAGCAATGACGAGGTGATTGGACAACGACCAACGCCTGTTCTTCTTTGCCTCTTTCCTCGACCTCAGCCTCTCGGATTTCGACTCTGCAGAATCTGGATAAAGATGTGGCGAATGTACTTTCGTGTCAAATGAAACTAGAAAAATGGAGTAACTTCTATTTTTGACATCGTTCAAGCCCGCTTCGTACAGTAATTCAACACGAATGTCGCCCCGAACCCAAATCTGCTCTACGCTCGCGCAAAGGCCACTGTACTACTTGTAACGGGATATCACGTCAAAGGTTAGTTACATTGTTTTTCTCAAATCTCTTACGCTAATATAGTTTGCTGTTGACCAGCTCGAGCTCAGACATTGCAAGTGTTAACCTCTCTTTCAATTACTCCATCGCTCGAATTCATCCATCATGACAAATCATAAAATATGATATGGTAGATTTCATTGCAGAGAAACTTGAAAGCGAATTTTACGGATGCAGGCACGATACGTTCACTGTTGTCGATAAACTCTGAACTCATCGACAAGGTCAGATCTATCGTTATCCGCGAGGACGCGACCGAGGTGCAGTAGTCACATCATTTGCGGCAGCCTCGTCGCACTAACCGAAGCACCACCCCCGAGAGACAGCTCTCGTACTGTGTCAATTCAGCGCCCAGGAGACGTAGCGATCCCGATTGAGTCACTTGTTTCTCAGCCTTTAGGATCATTTGCTGGTTAAGAAAGTGAACCTCAAGCTTCAGTGCGGTCTACTTCTTCCGGACTCCGAGGATAAGAAATCCTAAATCAACTTGCGAATGACTAGAAGGAAGAGCAGGGTTAGAGCATCAACAGGCTTGGAAAGTACGGTTCAAATTGGTGTATCTCACATCTCATAGTGAACAAAGTAGAACGGCGTACTGCAGTATGTACGCTCAGACTAATGTCTCTGATAATCATGTTCTCTTCCCGCGTAACAGAAATGTGTACTAATTGACACCAAAGTTGTGGTGACACTAGAACTCCGCTTGCGTGTTGGCAAACAAAATCCCGTAATCTGCTTTCTAGTTGCTATGGAAACGCCCGAATATAGTCATTGCGGTAGCAAAATATCAAGCAGCTTCCGACTCGCATCATACATACATACGAGATCGAGATCGAGCCAGGTAGAGAGGTACCAAGGATAGTGAGTTTGCACTTTAGTAGAACGCCTGCGTTACGTTGATTTGCTCTTACATACCGTAATGATACTGACGACATTCACATAAAAGACCGGTGTTCACTCAGATCGAGGAAGTCTTGTAACCGGTTTTTCCATCAACCTCGACCTCGATTGACTCACTGGACCATGTCTTCTATTAAAACCATTACCGAAGAAGACGTGAAGAATTTCAAGGACGTGCAGTTGGGACTCTTCTCCAGAGAAGATTATGACAAGACTCTCATTGCGGATGTCATCCGTCTAATCAAGGAGGTGCATTCCATTGTCATTCACGAAAATGCGACTGATGCACAGAAAGCGTTGGGGTACATCATCTGCGGCAGCCTCATCACTCTATCCGGGATGTCACCTCCGACCGAAAGTTCTCTTGCTTGTGTCGATAAAGCGCTTTCGCACTGGAATACGCAGTTTGACCATTGCAAGGAAAGTCCCAGCTCTGCAAATCAAGACGAAGAGTTTCCAGTCCACTTGGAAGCAAAGATAGCCTTTTTGACGCTCAAGCGTGGCTTGCTCCTCCCCGAACTCGAGGAGAACAAGAACGAGTTCGATTCGTTGACGGCTCAGAGGATGAACTGGATAAGGGTGGTGAGAGGCATCTTAAAAGACTACTTACTTGGCAAGGATGATACCGTTGCCAATTTTCATACCTACGAGAACGAGATGCTTAGGAGATACGGACACGGTCAATTCATCAATCGACGTATCTAATGCCAGGTGGTAGTACGCAGTGGATTGCGGGTTTGCACAAAGTATCATGACCTTCGAATCATGTCTTATGTTAACTCGCTTCCTCCCCTCGAAATTTAATTGCTTACAAACTTAATGCTACTAGTTTCCGTTTGTGAAGACTCAAAGTCATCTATGTTTGCACACTTACGAAACATCAAAATATCGTCAGAGTAAAGTACCTCAACCAAACACATTTTCCTATCTGCTTGTTCTGCAATCGGTTAGTTCAGTAAAGTTAGAAACCGACGATAAAGGACCTTGATTTCCTCAAATCATGTGCTCTTCCCTGTGATTGCTTCTTACTAGTACCCATTCTTAAGTTCAGTGCAGATTTGTTACAGCAATCATACCGCAAACCCGAAGTCAGTCAAACCTCCCGAAATGGAATCAGAATCGAACTTATGATGATGATGTCACTGAGCAAACTCATGCCTCTATGTCGAAACAGTCGAATGCGAAGTCGCAATAAAAGAAGAGAACTGTAGCAGCTGAAAATACTGACTAGGACCGAACTGAGGAAGGCCCTTTAATTTGCTAAAAAAATACTCCTACTGACAAATGCGCATCTTCTTCTCGTGGTCGTAAGAGTCATACCTCAATCTCGTGATGGAGCCACGACCCATGCCCACGGCCTGCGATCGCTTGGTTTACGACAGTCCCGAGGGTATCGAGATTTGAAAACAGCATAGACGAAACACGGCCCTTGCGTTTATGAAGACGACAAGTACCCATGGGGGGAGGGGAGCTTTATGGTCGTCCAAGGAGCATTCGGGATGCCTGACACGACATACTAATGTCAGAGTACTGGACTGTGCTTTACAATCCAGCTTGAAAGTGCATTTACAAGGACGCCGCAACGAACTTCGCTTGCTACTGCAAATCAGAGAAAGTCAAGTGAGAAATTAGCGCTACGGAAGCAGTTCACTACGAGCAATGCAAAAGAAACTCCCGAAAAAGAGCTTACCTGATAAAGTTGATGTTTCAAAGAACTACCGCAAACGTGCTCTTGGTGGTCAGACTGTGGTGGCAAAAAATAAAAGCATTCCTCGGAGCTTGAAGTATTTGCGAAAGAGAATGGAAGATCCTAGAATTGCTCCGTGATGTTTGTCTACCATGGCCATTGGGCGATGTTGGGCAAAAATTCCGAAGATTGGATTTCTAACCATAGAGGACGTCTCTTAGCTGAGTGGAGGTGTATCATGATGTCGTTCAGAGGGGCTTTTAGGTAAGACGAGGTCAAATTGCGCACAAGAAACAGGAGAAAGCAAAGAATGAAGTTGAAAGTATGGTAGGATGAATGCGTTAAGGGTGCTTCATAAGTAGTGTCTGAAAGAAATCGTAAAGTAGAAAGTCCGCAAAAATGATGAGTTGCTGACAGTGAAACGGAAGATTGTGAATGTTTACGAGGGAAAGTTTAAAGGTATGACTGATGTTTCATAAAGCCGCCCCCTCTTTTCATAACTTACTTTTTGTAATATTCGGAATCGCAGCACTGGAAGATGGAAAAGACGAGGAAGAACCCGCCCCAGAAGAATTGCGGCCCGTCAGGGAATTCGAAAAAAATTATCGCTTGGTTGGCTAGATCGGAAATTGTTGCTCTACATGTTGAAAACTTGAGTTTGTTTGGTCAGTAGCTGATAACTACATCTTCCCGATAGGAGGCCCGCGATATGATACCTTTTTGGGGCGGTTGTTTGACTGGTCATGTTTTCCAACGGATGTGATATGCTTTGGATGATCGTCCTCCCTCACTAATGAATCAATTCCAAGGGTGGTAATGTCGAAGTCATATATTAAAGATTAGGCGCGCTCAAAGGAAATTCGCAAGAAGGTACGTAGCTTCGCATTTACCCCTACACAGCTCTTCGCGTACGATGCAAAAGTCTTAGAGTAATTTGTTTAATGCATAGATCGGGCGCCCACAATGGAATCTGACTGCAAAGAAGAATATAATCGGATAAATACCTCTATGACTACGTGCAAAGCACCGTCAGATTATCCGCGAAAACAAATTTGCAATTAAAAGAAAAGAAGGGGGATCAAGCGCTACAGCACAGTATTTTTCTGCAAGGCTACGCCATCATCCCCCTTTTGCCGTTCGGAAGCCTTTTGTCCTTTAGACTTCATTCGACCCTAGCGATTACAGAAGACAGTTGCAATTAACGTCCATAAGGACATAACGAGTATCAGACCTCCACTGAAGCGCCGTTGGAGAGTTCAGGCAGACGAGAAATCAAAATGTCCATGAATTCTACAACCGGCGGGGGTAGCAGCAGCAGGGGAGATGCCATGCTTGTTGATTCAGGCGCGCGTTCATCCAGCGGCAGAAAAATATTCACGTCTCTGCTTCCTCGCCCCACAAGGACAACTTACGCACCCACTGTCTACGAGAGAGGCGATATTGTTAGCGATCTCCAGCACGCGGCGGATGAAGGACCACTTACCTTCGAAGAAAGACACGGAAGCTCTGTTCAGTCCGAAACGAGAGACCAAGCCGATCGCGTGGCTGGGGACCTCAAAAAGAAGTATAAATACAAGCTTTACACGCGCTCCATCGAATGCATCTACGAGGATGCCGAAATCTACCTAGTGCGCTTCTTCGAGTCGGATAAAGCCCATAGAGAAGCGTACAAAGCTTTGCAACTCGAAGAAAATCCAGAGGAAAAGGAGAAAAAGCGCACAACGGAAAACGCTTTGAGCCTGTTTCGGACAAAAACAAGCGCGTACCTGGCAACCAAATTACAAGTGCTACTTGGAGCCTGCCTCGCTTTTTCGGAGCAATATAAGTCGGATGCATCCAAAGAGATAATACGAATTATTACAGAGATGTGGGAGGTGTTAGATAAGCACACTGGGTCCTGGGATGGCCGTCGTCGTGGCTACCTCGCTGCAGAGAGAGAAAGGAAGATCGCTCACAGGGATGATCTGGAAGCATTCGTCCAAGTTCTGCCCCAAGATATGTCGGAAAACTTCAAAATCGAAGCTAAGCAAAAGCTCAAAGATGCGAAGAAGACCGCGCAACTATTCGATAAACGTCACAAATCATATATTGATGAGGTGAAGGGCTGGAACCCTATGAACACGGTTGAGAAGTTTTTGACTATTAGGCATAGGATCGCTGATGTGCTCTCAGATGAGTTGAAGGGTATGGCATCTCATACGATACAGCAGAGTCGTATGTCGATGCATGTGGTGGGATTCTGTAATGCACAGGATGAGTATACGAGACAGGAGGAGCACAGAAAGCGGTCAGACCTTCGAGTGAATGAAGCAAAAGAGGAGCGGGATATGCGTAGCAAGAAAGAGAGGATCCTACATCTTCGCATAGCGACCCTCATTGGGATGGACGCTATACATCGTTCGGCCATTTGCATGTAGTTTGAGCACTTGACGTACGTCCTGGAGTCTGGTCTCTTTATCGCGGTACACCTATAGCGTTTTTACCCATATATCCTTCTTTAAAAATTTGAATGTAGAGCCTGGAATTAAAGAGGCCACGCTTGAAGTGTATGATCGTATCGACGGGTGAATGAGAGAGGGACTCGAAAACTTGAAGACGGAACGCACTCGGTCTGTCTGTTTGATTGTAAATGTCGATCGGTGCCGATCATACCTCTTTTGAATTGGTACGCTAAACTAGTTCAGCTTCAAGTTGGACTTTGGTCTTTGCGTACTCTCGAGGTCGACATTGCGAGAGATCATCAGTCCAAACCTTTTGTTCAAATTGTTGTTCTATGACTTCAGCCAGCAACCTCTGCGGAAGCCCGTATATTCTCTATCGTCAGACGGATACTGAAGGCCAGGAGCAGGAAGCCCGTCGGTGACCCGCTCGTTGACGGGTTCTAGCAAACTCGAGTCGCCTTCAACCACTGGTTACAAATTCGAACATTAAGCATGCGGTCCCATGCATTGTTTTTGTCTAGAGTTTGGTGAGTAGTTGGAAGATTTTCGAGCAGACGGTCTACGAGGAGAGCCGTCGGTCATCCGTATGTCGTTGTCCTGGCTGTGATCAAGACGCCAGAGGTCCAGTGCTGCTTCTATATATCCCTTTCGGAGTCTCCAATGTTGCTTTTTGGCGCTCTCGTTGACTCTATCGCAAAATTTACGGGTCTTATCGAGCAGTGTCGAAGAAAGGGGAGCCGACGGAGGCGAGGTCGAGTCGTACGTCGACGTTGACGTCGGGATCGGCGTGCCGTCCTTTACTTGCAGCTCCAGATCTTATTCCTTGTTGCCTTTCCTTTCATCACCTCCACTGACTATATAAGCTACGGACAACATACATTCTTCAGCATCCGCAGTACTCAGCGCTTTTGGTCTCTGTAACACCGTCTGACAAACCTATGGACCCCACGAACAAGTCTAAGGGACCTTCCCCACATTACTCGCTCTACCAGAGAGAGGTATTTAGGAAAGGTGGAGAAAAGGGTGAACGTGAGCGCATAACCCCTGCTTCTGTAAAGCATGTGTACTGACTCTTAATGTTTGTACGCCTGCCTCTTATTGTTTATACTTGCCACCTGTCAGTCCCCTCCTTCTCTACTCACCCAGACGCCCTCATTTCCTCCACCGCCCAGAAACTGAACGACCGCGCTTTCTATTATGCCAACTCGAATGCTGGAATGGGATGGACTGACCGTGCAAATCGTGAGGCGTTCTATCGCTGGCGAATCGTGCCGAAGATGCTTGTGGACACGAACTCTCGAGACCTGAGTGGTGAGCTTGTCTCCGGTATGGAATTCAGGTTCTAACTGGGAATATATTTTTTTCGTTGCACAGTTAATTTGTTTGGACATAAGATACCAGCACCTATTCTATTCGCGCCCATTGGAATCAACAAGCTATATTCGCCCGAGGGAGAGCTCGTGCCCGCCAGGGTAGCAGGTGAACTTGCGTTGCCCGTACGTAGCTACTATTTTTTGTCGGTTTGGTGAATTCAGTACTCACATCGGAGCATATATTAGTATTGCTTATCAACCGCCTCATCTAATTCGATAGAAGATGTTGCTACTGCCAATGATGCCGGTTCACGAAGCACGATGGATGAGGAAAAGGGATGCGGAGCTGGCCAAAGCCCCCCAAGATTCTATCAGCTTTACGCAGGCCACGACGATGAAGTAGTACGCAATCTCCCTTCTTTTACTATGAGAAAGGACGCACGTTTATGATTTATCCGAGTGCAGTCAGTCAGTCTGATGGAACGCGCTTGGAACAACGGGTTCGACGTGATGCTCTTTACAGTCGATACCTGGCAGCTCGGGTGGAGGCCAACGGACATCAAACTGGCTAATTATGTGTACGTCTCGTCCGATAATCTCTTTCCGCGGAGGATTAAACGAAATTCTCGCTATTTGATCCTTCTGATAGCTTTTACTATCCACCTGGTCAAGTTGGGAACGAAAATGGCAAGTCTGACCCCGCGTTTATGCTGAAGTATGGAAAGGAGCAGGCGTCTGACTCTGGAACGTGGATCGATAAACACGTATGGCACGGAAAGGCGCATACATGGGAGAAGGTGTCGTTCTTCATCAAAGAGGTATGCTTTTCTTAACTGCTGCATTGAATAAAATCTAAGATGTCGACTTTACGAAGTGGAAGCGTATTTCGGGTGGACGTCCTTTCGTGGTGAAGGGCATACAGAGTGCAGCTGATGCTACAAAGGCTTTGGAAATTGGTTGCGAAGGGATCGTCGTGAGCAATCATGCGGGACGTCAAGTCGACGGCGCGGTTGGGAGTTTGGAGGCCTTGCCGGAGATCGTCGAAGCAGTAGGAAACAGTGAGTCGATTTTGTATTTGGCCCCGAGACGATACTAGAAGCTGATCATCTTGAATGCGTAGAGATGACAATCATATTTGACTCAGGGATAAGAACTGGCTCTGACGTGTTCAAAGCCTTGGCCCTTGGTGCTCATGCGGTCAGCGTCGGCCGGTTGTATGTCTGGGGCATGGCGCACGAGGGTGTCAGTGGTTGTCGGCATGTGATGAAGTCTCTCTTAGCCGTAAGCCCCTTTTATAACAAATTGTACCTCGGATTTCGATGTTTACGTCTATCATTTGCGGACACAAGGATCTGGATATTACAATGACAGTCGCTGGTTATGCTTCGATTGAGAAGGACGTGAGAGGTAACAAGGATGCTTTGAGATACAACCCCTTCGGTACGCAACCGAGTAATGGAGAGTATGCAAAGCTATAGAGATTGTCACTTTACTAGAGGCAAGTTATTTTCGTTCGGAGGAGTATTCGCCACGAACTTACGCCCATTAGTTTAGTGAATTTTGTTCAAATAAGACATTTTCGTCCTTCGGCCCAGATAAAATGCAAATTTAGAATGTCTAACAATGACTATCGTCTTTCTACCTTTCCTTCTGGTATGTGTGAATAGGAAGATGAAACGGAAAGAGTGAAGTGTGCGGAGAAGGATTGATATCACCTTCCATGTGGAAAGAGGACAGACCAATGCCGACAACCCTTCTTCGTCGATCATCTATTTTTGCGTCCTGCGGATGCCGACTCGGACACGCACTTTGCGTCTTCACCGTCAATATCAGAGTCACTCTGGGTTTTCTCAACATCGTTCTATCTTTTACCGGCTAACTTTCTACGCAAATATATGTGGCGACAGGTTCCTCTACCTATCGAATATTCTTAAAAGTCATCTCTGCGACTTTCAATTGGTAGACACGTTGCGTCTCCTGTTGTAGACACTTCTTCCGGGAATTTATCTGAAGTCTATCCGAGAACCCTCGCCACGTCGTCCTAATACGAGCAGCCAGCTTCCCGTGCTATGCCATCGGCTCGCGAGGTTTGCCAGCCGATTGTTACATCAAAGCCCATTCGTATCCTCTCCGTCTTAACCTGCTTCATTATACTCGTGAGTCCTCCAGCCTATCCTGTAACTCTCGCGACTGATCATGAAATGTCGCAGCTCGTTTATCTATCCCCTGACATTGACATCAATCACTACTATGTCTCGCTCCGTCCGGTACCAGCGACGCCTTTTGTTCCGCCAACATCGTCGTCATCACCAAAACTTATCAATGACCAGACCCACAATATCTCTGTGAAACCCACGCCTATCCCACCCGTCGATGTACGCATTTACCCGCCACTTGATCCCGCCACAAACCGGGCCAACGCGACTTTCGTCGTCCTCGCCCGCAACAGCGACATCAAAGGTATAGAAGATTCCATGCGTTCCATCGAAGATCGATTCAACAAAGACCATAACTATCCCTGGGTCTTTCTTAACGACGTACCGTTCACGGACGAGTTCAAGGACCGTGTGTGGAAGATGACGAGGGCTGATGTGCAATTTGGGCTGGTGCCGGAGGACCAGTGGGTGCAGCCAGAGTGGATAGATGAGGAGAAGGCGTCGAAGGCGAGGGAGGAAATGGCGAGGATGCGGAAGGGGTATCAACCCATTCCGTATGCGAAGAGCGTGTCGTATAGGAACATGTGTCGCTTCAACTCTGGGGTGCGCCTATTCACATCTATCATTTCGACTGGAGCTATATTACTGACATCATTTATTTCCAGTTTTTCTTCAGGCATGAGTTATTGAAGCCATA
>JAFREE010000246.1:0-25606 GCA_019400425.1 Hymenochaete sp. R1
CGCCAGTCGATGCTCATTACTTACATGATTTTTAGTAGCTAAATTTGTCGGTGCTTACCGATTGTGCTACAATGACCACCGCTGCCCGTTTAGTTGAGAATGTTGGTGTTGGAGCGTATCTGCGTGCTGCTCATTTCGCAATAGTCGGTCCTGCTAACTTCTGCAGCACAGGCATTGACGTGCTCCCTGCACTCACGGTCACCATCTTAAGCCCAATCCAGGTGGGTACATCGCTCAGCTTCAAATTCGGTGTAATGGCTAACCAGGATGCGTCAAAGCTCTCGTATCAGATATTATCAGGTGCGGAATGCGGATCCGCCGTAAAACGGCTTGCGGATGCGGAAGAGCTCCTTCAAGTCGACTTTTCCGGCGGAAATTTTCCGCAAACATCACTACTCACCAATCAGTCAGCAGCCTTTTTGCATACGCTTTCAAGCCCCTCGTCACTTGCGTCGTTCAGTGTTCACTCGTCCCAAATCCTCGAAAACGCGGCCGCAAGAGAATCGAAATCGGTCTGCACGGACTCGGATAGGGCTGTACCTTGGGCATTGGACGCGGATGGTCATCCTCCGAGTCTCCGACCCGACTTCCGGTGCCAATCCACCACTCGCTGCCAACGTAACCACTGAATTCTGTGTCTTCTCCATCGACGAACACAGTGACAGAAGTGTCGAAATCAACGATCTGTAGTACTAGTCTGAAATCCTCAGTGAACACCAGATCGCCGGGCTTGAAATCGCGATGCGCAATCCTATTGTCGTGCATGAAAGTGACGGCGCCTCTGGCCAAGTATCGAGTAGTATCGACCGACTAAGCTCGACAAAATACGGCCGTAACACGCCACCACCAGCGAAAATTTAGTCGTCAACAGATCGGGGTTCGGGAAGCACGATATACGCCCCCACGTCCAAGTTACATGTAAGTATCTCACACAATTCAATTTTCAATGATCTGTTCGCAGGCCGGATTCTTCTTGTGTCGTGTCCGAAGGACTTCAAGCTCGTCCAAATAGATGAGTCGCTTGGCTATGTATGCATATTGTGTATACCGGCCATCCGAGGTCTGTCCGTCGACAGACTCTACGTATGTGACGCCGCGGCAGAAGCTGGGAAGAAGAAGAAATCAGCAATAATTCTGAATTCATTCGATTGTTCGTCCATAATCCTACCTTAACTTTTAACTCTTGGATCAGTGGATCCCATTTTCATGTACGCTCTAACTTGAACACCAACTCATACTCCGCATTCAGTTGCGGCATTCTCGAAATCGAAAGGAGGCTCTACGGCGTCTACGCTCAGGCTCCTCGTTTATGCTAACGTTGCTATGCCCTCTTCGTTCGAGCCCCCCCCCCCCCCTTCTTTCGCACCTCCTTTCGTGGTTGGCTCGTTAGCCCGAGGTCGGAGCCCACGGAACGTTTTTAACGTTTTTCTTCAAGTTGATGCACCGCTCGATCAAGTCTAAGTCTTCCAGTTCCTTAGTCCTCAGGCTCGTCCATCTCGATTCTCGTCCAAGAATAGAATCTAGTAAGATACGGTGTAGAACCACGTTGTCCAACACGAGGTCAGCCTGAACAAGGTTTTGTCGGTGTATTTTTTGTAGAGTTCCTCCAGAAGTAGCGCCGCTGCCCCTTTTCGCCGTGACTACGCTTACGCTTTGAAGCTGGCCCGCCTACAGACTACAGACTACAGACTACAGTAGCGTTCTGCATCCTGTGCATTCCACGTATCAGTTCTGAGTTCTCTTCTATTCGACTCGGATGCTCGTCTGCATCTGCTGACTGCTGTACATCATGTACATGAAGATACATGTAACAATCCAAGCCCAAGCCCAAGCGTTGGCCCGGGGTCTTTTCACCAATAACCATTTCTCACACATAACCAACCAGGCCAGCCTAAGAATCAGACCAACTCAAACCCCTAGCACGAAAAGAACCCCTCCCCAAACCTCCCCAAAACAACACCCTGCGTCACAGCATCCACGTCCCCCTTCGTCTGCGCGCTCATCACGCTCACACTAGCCACGCACCCTCCCCTCGCGATCACGCTGCTCTCCGTCGGCAGCCGCGTCCGCCCGCAGGTCTCCACGTCGTCCGGGTCCCCGATCCCGGCTGCGTTCACCCTCGTCAAAATAAACGCATACGCGTCCCCGCTCGTATCACTGTCGCTGTCGGCGCAAGCCCCCGTCGCGGCGGCGTAGTTGACGTTGAGGATAGTGCCTGCTGGGAGGAGAGGCGAGGCGTTCGAAGAGAGGAGGGTTTGGACGACTTTGAGGCCGAGGGAGGCGTAGGTGCGGGCGGTGGTGGTGGAGGCGAGGGTCGAGTCCGAGAGGGTTGTGTAAGAGACTTGGGAGCCGCCGGCGCCGGAGAAGGCGATGGCGGGGATGGATTCCTTGCCTGCTTCGGTCGCTGCGCCGCTGTAGCCACGGTGGTCGTGGTGGAAAATTAGTTGTGAGGTTTGGAATAAGGTGTATCGAATGAGTTAGAATTGATGTTTTTTTGTTTTTTTTTGTTTGTGTTTTAAAAAAAGGATAATGAGAAAGGCGAGCTTACACTGTCCCGGAGATGAGCACCGTCGAGCCGAGGTTGTTACCCACGTTTGGACCCGCGACGACGAGGTCCGGAGCCGCACCGTCGAAAAACTGAGGAGCGACGGTCTGGATACCGAACTTGACCGAAGTGACCCTACCAAAGTAAGCAATCATTGAATCAATAATCAATATCCTCTGCGTCCTTGGCGCATTCAGGTTCTTAGGCCTGCAACTTACGGAAACGAGTTCACATAGTTCAAACGTGCTGCAGGTATTAATATTCCAGGGTACGATAAGTAAGGAGAGACGCTTCCGAACGAACGTGGACGTGGACCGTGAGCACTCACAATCACTTGCGTTGGACCCCGTAGACGGTGCCCCAGCCGGACAAGATTCGAACTCGCACCCCGACGAGCCTACGGGTGTGGGTGTCGCGTCCGAGGACCCCGTCCCGGATTCGTTATCGGCGGGAGCGGAGAGGACGATCTGGAAAGAAGACATCATGATGCCGATCAACGTTTTTATATGTGAAATTCTTGTATAATATATAGTTATGTGAATGAAGGAGAGAGAGGGACGTACGTTGAACCCGGCGTCGTCGAACGCGTCGAAGTGGGCTCGGATGTTGGCTACTGCCCATCCATCGTCATTTGACTGAAGCACGTTTACTTGTGCGATCGCGAGAGAGCCCCACAGTACCAGTGAGAGAGAGAGACGCGAGCAAAGCAGAAGCAGAGAGTAGACTGCAACCATTTTGTATCAGCAGTACCCCGGGCCAGCGTGTTCAAGTTGGTCAATGCCAGCGTGTCAGAAAATGAGAGCCGCCTTTTATACCGCAGCGTGAGCTATATTCGTATTAATATTCAATCAATCGCAGGCGCCTGGCTATATTTAACATTTGCAAAGAATCCACAATATTGGATTCCGAAGGGACGGTCGGAAGCACGGGAGAGTGAATTCAGAAGTGATGGGCCAATGAGCTGTTGATTGTGGACGAACGAGGGATGGTGTGACGTGTCGGGAGCACATGGCTGTTTTGACGAGTACTTGTCACTTGAAGTAGTCGTCCACACACACGCTTAACTGTTAACACAGGCCAAGTCAGGTCAGGTCAGTACTGGTGACTGGTGATGCAGAGGTGGGATATGATACGAAGCTGGATGAGTTCGAAATACTAAGGCACGAGTCATGGGATTCGAGTCGAATTGGAATTGGAAACTGGACTGACGATGACGCACGTTTACAGACACAATCATCAGCCAGGGCTTGGCGCTCAACTTGACAGAAAGCCGTTACTGGACTGTACTGTGAACATACTAAGGCGGTCGTTTCGCGGTTCAGAGCACCAGTGACAGAGTAAGACGAGACGGTCTCGGAGGAATTCTTGCATCACCGTCGCCAATCGATACGCCTCCCTTCCGAATCCCCATTTCCTTTGTACATTATTACTCGCCCGCCTCTTTTGTTCTGAAGACACCTCCGAGCGAAGCTTGATTTTACACGTATGAAGAAACAATGCTAAGGATGTTTGGTGCGCGATGGTAGTCGTAGGGATACTCCGAGTCCGAGGTGCTCTTGGTTCTTGGTGCTCTTGGAGTCGGTTCCGAATTCGGGTCAACGATCGTCACTCACAGACCACCCAGCATCCAGCACTAGTGAACAATTCACACATTGACTCAACCTCGCAGCTCTCACAAAAAAAAACTCATGGAAAACCAGATTCATCTCATTCTCATTCTCATTCCCCTACCCCCTCAGCCTCTCACCACCCGTCTTCCAGAACGTATCGACGAACCAACCACCGAATGAACGAGAGCCAGAGCCAGAGCGAGCGTCGACCGACGCCTCCTGCGCTACAGCAGCAGCAGCAGCAGCAGCTCTGCACTGGGTACCAGTCAATGGTCAATGGTCAACGGTCAATGGTCAAGGGGGAGGGGGGGATATCGCAAATGCGCTGCTGATATCCTTCAAGTTGGCTTACGTCCCGCCTCGTCCCGCCTCCTTCCGCTGCCCCGAACAGAACACACTCGATAGTGGTAAATACAATATAAATACGGAGCATACCTGACCTCACGGGCACGGGCACGGGCACGGGTGCGGCGTCGAAGGTGGGTCAGTGGTCACGGCTCTTCTTTAAGTTCTTACGTCGAATCGAACGACAGCTCACTACATACGTACATGTACGTACGTACGTGTACTCTTAATCGCGTCGTGAAAAATTGTCCCAGACGTGCTATCGTTGCATCGTCTGATTGTATTTTACGCGTTTACAAGTCTGGGATGGTACAGAAAAAGGAGGACTATCGGTATCTACTGTGAACTGTGTGGGGTATCTATCTATCTATCTATCGGGTCTATGGACAATGGAAGAGACGGAGGCGGAGAAAGAAGAAAGAAGAAAAGAGAAAACAGGGAAGAGAAGCGAGAGGAGAGAGGAAAAGGTGCGGAACGAGATGACTACAACTACAACTACAATTACAATTACGCGAGACGAACGACTCTTTTACCGGGCCTTCGAAGAATAGGGATAGCGGACGATTACCGACAAAGGAGACAATGGACAATGAGCGTCCTTCCAAGCGAGGATAACAAATGACTCGAACGAATCAAAGAGGAACGAAGAAGTGGTACGGGAGGCTCACAGACGATCGAGGAATCGAGTAAAGAGGAGGGTGATGTGGTTGGTATAAAGAGGAGCACGACGCGGTAAGGTAAGCCATAGACTCAAGCACTTACGAATCCTTCTTTCCTTTCACGAACCTTGAGCCAACTCATCGTTGGTCACCGAGCTCGACACGAAGGGTATCAAACGCCAAGAGACGCGATACACCAAAGCGGAGCGGACGGCGACGTCAACGATCGTCAGGTCAGGATTCACTACTACGGAACTGTTTTGGAGAAAAGGGATGAAGAGAAATTAGTTTTCGACGGCGATGGGACTCGAAGGGGGGAAGAGACTTACGAAGGTCGTTGGGTGCTTGTTTTCTTTGTCTTTAAGACGGCTTTGCGTTCCTCGCGGTCCTCCTCGAACTTCTCCTCGGAATCGGCCTCGGCGGCGGCGTCCTGATGCTCCCAGTTCCAACTCGGCGCGCAGCTTCCGTCATCGTCACCCTCGTCGTCATCGTCACGCTCGGACCAGCGCTAGGCAGCGCCGGACCCGCGGTATCGCCATTAGAGACATCCACCAAGGCGCTGCGTCGGCGTTTCGGGACGGGCCTGACGTCCCTGGAAGACGATGCTGAAGGACCTTCCTCGTCGCCGTCGACGTCGCTGTCGTCGCGCTTGCGCTTCTGCTGGGCCCGGGTGCTGATCCTCGGGGCCGTGCGGTTGGGCGGCGTAGACGGGATCGGAAGCTGCACGGGCACTGGAGACGATGGGACTGCAATGTTGGCTGCGTCGTCGGTATCCTCGGACAGATCCATATCGACTTGGTCGAACGAGTTCGAGTTGTCATCCTGAATGGCATCGACGTCGATAACAACTTGGGCATTCGCCGGTCCCGGAGTACGCATCCTGCGCCCAAGTCCCTCCATAATCAACGGGTACTCTTCCTCGTCAGAAACGGCCTCGCCTCCCACGATGTTCACAATCCATTTCCTCCTCTGCCTCTCGCTGATCCTCGAAAGCCATTCCGGTTCGCCGAATCGTTCGATTGTCTTGCTGAACTTGACGCGCTTCCCGTGCGCGCGGTTTGACGTTGGAGCTGGCAATGGGAAGTCCTCGCGAGTATCGGCGTAGGTGTTACGAGTGCGGGCCGGGTAGAAGGGGTCTTCGATGCGCATGGTCTTGGTTCGACGGAGGCCGTGGGGACGAGAACCAGTCCTGCTCCTGCTCCCTGACGCGGCATTGGCGTCGACGTCGGCGCGCTGCTTGCCGAGCCTCCTATAAGGCATGTTCGCAATCCTTTCATCACGCCTTGCCGCCTCGAGCATCTCCGGAGGAGTCCTGAACACGAGCGGCGGCGGTCCTCGCCTGCTTTGACGAGATAACGGGGTCCGAGGGTTCGAGGACCTGAAGTTGAGGTTGTCCGCGTCGTTGTTGAAAGGCGGATCCAGGGTGACCGACGGTGTGATGGAAAGAGTCTTGGGCCTGCCGTAATCCTTGAACGGGTCGAACTCGGCCGAAGGGATGAACGACGCATCGCGCCTTTGGATGAACTGGAGAGCGCGTTCGTCGTCGATGTCAGCCATATCCTTCAGACCAAATAGCCCGTGAGACTCGGCACGAGCCTTCGCCCACTTCGAGTCCACAGCCGGGCGTTCCTTCGGTCTGAGGTGGTACCCGTTCGCCATCCCGAACACGTCGTGTCCTTCTTGCGCGACCTTGCGTTGTTTTTCCTCCACTTCGACGTACGCCAAGATCTCCGCCATCGTCGGCTTCCTCTCGTGATCCACAAGCCTCCACCATCCGGGCCTCCCAACCTTATCGTCCTCGTATCCTGTGACCTTACCAAACTGACCCGTCTCGCGCGCGACCCTCCGGTACGCGCCGACACCCAACATCGCCGCACCGAGCGCGAAGTCCTTGATGTCGTCGAATGTGATGAACCCGCAAGTGAAGAGACGGTCGACGTCTTCGGGCGTCAAGGTCGCGGAGGGCGGGACGTCGAAGATGTTGTGGGTGAGGGCCATGAACTGTAAGTAGAAGAACGCGAGGGCCTTTGCGTGGGCGGGGTACTCCTCGATGGCGCTGCGGTTGGTGCGAGTCCGCGGGGCGTCGTCGAAGCGTGGCGTGGTGTGGTAGGCGAAGTTGATTGGGAGGAGGGCGGAGTCGAGATATTCGTCGAAGTACCGGTGGGGAAAGTCGGGAAGGCCGGGGGCGGGTGTGAAGCCTTTGGCGGTACGGGGTTCCTCCTCATTGTCATCTCTGTGAGCGCGGGTGCGCGCACCGGTGATGGCAGCCGAGGATGAAGCACTTGCTTCTGTCGAATTGCTGGTTATGTTCTGGAAAGGCTCCTCGTTAGTCACAGATAAAAAACCACAATTTGTCAGATAAACGTACCTCATTCTGGGCCTGAGCTGTCGCCGGTCCAGGACTTCCAGCGCCAGCGGGGACGATGTTCCCCATCTTGTCGCTGAAGACGAGGGTGGTGAGTCCCGGAGAGCCCAGGAGCTCGCCCACCGAGTAGGCGTCAGTGTCGCTGTCGTTGCCGACGCTGATGTCAGCGTCGGCGAAGACGTTGGTGGCGGAGCTGGTGACTGCAGCCATCGCGCCGGATGCGATGGTGCTTACGCGGTTGACAATGCCTGTGAGCCAGGACATGGTAACCGAGTATGTGGTTGAGCGGTTATGGGGTGTCGTTCGATGGGTGTGCGGACCGATGTTTGATTGGTGGTTGGTGTTATGAACTTGATTTACTGTCGTCGTCGTCGTCGAGAGCGATGCGCGGCGAGCGGCGAGCGGCGGACGGTGAACGACGAGCTCGGAGGGGGGGGGGCGAGTGAGTGGTAGGAAGACAAGAGGGAAACGACTCCGAACCACCCGCGTGCGGAGTTTATATGTGCCTTTTTGTGGCTTCCCTGCTAAGCGCGTGTCACGTGGGGCGCGTTTTTATTGACCCCCTCTGAGCCTCCATTGTTCTGCTTGTTCTTTGTCTTTTAGCCGAGACTTACTTTTACGTCTTTGTTACGTCATAGAGAGAGAAAAAAAAAAAGGGGGGGGGGGGGGGATGCCACGCCATTCTGCTGCTTTGTGGATGATGCTTCGATTCGTCGATTTCGTTGGGTTGGGTGTTGTCGTTGTGGTTCTTACTGCGAATCGCGTGGCTGAGGTAACCCACCGACATCGTGATCGTGATATCAGTTGTGAATGACTTGCTTAACTTTAAGTGCGAAGACAAACAGATTCTCGTGGAAAACGAGCTACGAGACTGGATGACATCGGCGATGGATGTTGGCGCGCGTGTGCGCTTTCACGGTCTTCAGATTACTTGGCCTCCGAGGCAGTGTCGTTTCTAAAACATCAATGCGATATATTTATTCGAGTCTTTGTCAAGCGAAAACGTCTCACTGGCATAAGCAGCAGCTTTTTCTTTAACGTTTAATGATATCTATTACTTCGCACTGGCAGTGGTGTCATCCGAGTCGGTCGCCATCGAATCTTCAAGTTCTTAACGGAGTCTCTCCACGCAAAGTCGACAGAAATGATGGGAACGTATATTCAACAGCGACGTTCAAGTTTAAATGACCCAGTCTGTCCCCGCTACTGGTAGACGTGAGGAAGAAATAACGATGTTCGAGGGAGAGAGCGAAATGAGATGCACATAATCAGACTTGGAGTCCCCAAAGAAGAGAATGGAATCTACACTGGAGTCTGAAGCAAAATGGTTAAAGCCATAAAGAACAAAGGAAATGAACGGATATATTCCCAGTACAGTAGATACATTCAGCCAGAGAATCGCTGCTATTCCGTGTGTAGTAATTCACCTATAAGCCTGGATCGAGCAAAATGAGTTGACGGTTGTTGAGTCGCGTGTCTCTTCCCGAGCAGACTCGGAGACCTGAAAACTACTTCAGACTTGCATGCGCCCGATCGAAATAAGAGCCCGCATGCCAGTGACTGTATCATATACTTGCATGTAGCTAGTCAAGACTCCGAGACGGCGGCGAGACCACAGTCACCTCAGACGGCTGGTCAGTGACAGTGAGAGGATACAGAAGGTGACACTGGCACGAGTCCCTTCGAGACTTCTTCGCTCTACAACGGAGATATATGTCGCTTTGTCTTTTTTTTTTGAGGTACATGTATCTGGAGCGTCAGTGCACTCACTAGCTGTGTGAACACGGTGTGAAGAGAAAGCAGTTGATATATGCGGAGGGTCGCATACTAGTATGTAATGGTGAATATGCTCCCAACCTCGCAAGCCGATACGAAGTACACAAATCCATGAGCGTGGATAAGGCGATAGGAAGGTGAAGGTCGAAGTAACAAGTGCCATTGACGTGGTGCACGTCATTGGGCACAATGACTTCTGCAATATGTCCGTATGTGCATATCAAAGAATCGGAAGGACACTCTGCATCATCAATATCGATGTTGCCTCGCTCTCTCGGTACAGATCAGTAACTTGAATGCCGAGCGAGAGCTCAAGGAGCAAGGAACACACGAGCGACGCAATGTAGTGTAAGAGTCCCTGAAAATGTAAGCTATCTATTCATTTGAAATAATGATACAAAACTATTTTCCACACCATAAAGAAGGAAAAAAACGCGAACGCCTAAACCCACGTTTAAACCAACAGCCCAAGCACCTATGTGTTCACCATCACGTTCCTATAGTTCGGCGGCGCAGCGTCGTAGTTCTTTGTAAAAAGCGTTTCTCTTTCTTGAACCATGTATCTATTAACGAAGGAACGTTAGTGGAACATTATTGCAAAACGGCGAAGATGCGCAAATATATACTTAAGTAGCCAGGTGATGTAGTCACTGAGGATGTTCGTGGAGTCCGGGTCCATCTTGGACTGCCCGACCATCCCAGGCAAGTTCACTGACGACAGAATTAGAAGGCACGTTCGTTCTATCACACTCCGACGACACATTATCATCAGCGCTCACCAATCATCCGTAACAGATGCTCCGCCCCATAAATAGTGCTCATCTCCCTTTCCTGTCCAATCCCAACCCTGCTCCCCGTCACGTACTTTTTCCGAATATCGCTATATTGCAACCGTTCGAAACGATAGAGCAGTGACATCCCGAGCGCACGGTCGAAGTAGAGCTTGAGACCCGCGGTGACGGTGGGGAGGAGCTGAGAGGCTCGAGGAAGTTTGGCGGTCTCGGGCTGGGAGAGTGCCCATTTTTCGAAAGAGTCGAGGGTGTCTGCGACAGATGGGTCGCGTGGAAGAGGGACGAGCTGGTAGGCGATGAAATTTTTGGGATATATGATGCGAAAAAAGAAGAGAAACGTCGAGAGGTCGACTGGCGGTGAGTATGAGTGCGTGCTATGAGAGGTAATGGGTACGAACCATGTTTTCCCTGGTTATGTTCTCCCAGTCATCGACGAGTTGAACCTTGAGGATGTCTGGGATGTCATACCGCATATCGGGTTTACGCGAGCCATCACCCTTTCATACCCCCGATCAACGTTAAACCCATGACGAAGTCAGCTTCAGATTATCAAAGGGAAGGGAAGAAAGTGGGGGAGGGCAACGTACATCGTCTCTGGCCCTCTTCGTCCCTCTTCCGCCCTCCTTCCGACCTGCACCAACACCAGACGCGCCTCTTCCACCACCAGAAACGCTCGCGCTAACTCCCCCACTCCCTCCTGCCCCACTTCCGGTCTTCGAAGCCTTTGCGCTCGCGGCAGAAGCATTCTGTTCAGCTTTTTGTTCGGCTGCCATGCGCTTTTGGAGCACGACCTTTTCGTCGGAATACTTCATTAGCCGGCGAGAAGGTACCCATTCGTCCCATCTATATTGCCCGAGTTCATTAGACGTGTAGAATCCAGGTGTGATAAGTTGCGAGGGTATCGAAAAGTCAACCGACGTGGTGGAAGGAATCCCAGTGGCCCAAGAAATCCCGCGACAGCGACAGAATAATCCACAAAGCAACATTGAGCAATCGAGAGAAAAAATGAGGTGAAAGTAAAATCGATGTAACTTACGTCTGTTTCCATCCACGATAATGCACCCTGTAATTCATACCCGCTTCACCGGTCGGCGACTGCTCTGCCGCCTTGAAGTCCTCCACCTTGATTATCTTCGCCTCGTAGAACAGCGGCCCATGATAACACAGCACGCGCTCGTTGGGCGCGTACACTACGAGCGAGGCCATGTTTCCGTTCGAGTCAGATATTCCTTTATTATCTTCAGAAGCTAGTTTCGAGTGGATTATCTCCAAGTTTGGATCTGCGATGGAGAAGACGGGACGGAGGTGTGGTCAGTTGAGTGTGGTCACTAGTGGGAAAGAGACACAAATATTGTAAATCGAGATCGACTTGCTCGCGTCAACGCGACCCGGGCCGCTCACAGCCGCCGTCCTCTGCACCGTCAACGTCAACTTGCGTCTCTTGGAAGACATCGGGGCTCAATATCGAGTAGAACGTATGGTGGTGTTACAGAGTAAAACTGTTGTCATGCTCCTTGGTGTACTTGTCGTGGTAGACTTAATAGAGGTAGAGGCTCACACGAGAGGCGCTGTGGCCTACCCCTGACCACGGGCTGACTAGAGGCGGCGTCAACAAGAAGCTGATAAGTAGTCAGCTGGATTGGATTGGAGGGTTCCAAATTTATCGATATCATGTTAGTTCGATAACAAAGGCCTTTATAACACATAGAAGATAAGAAAACTGATGATATCTGCTTCACCCGGCAAACGACTGCCAGTGATCATTTCAAGTTCTGAACATTACAAGACTAGACTTCGAGTTGGGGTACGAGCATTGCAAGCTTTATGGCGCAACCTTTCTCAGACCTGGCGACTTCTAATTTCATATTCACGAAGATATTACAATATGTGTATAATAACGATGCCCTCCATTCCAAGGAACAAACTAAATCGCGGAGAAGGGATTATGGATAGCGTATTTTTGTCGCGGTTGAGCTCGACAAAAAAAGAAATCTTCTTCCGGCGTGCTCGGCAGACCTCGACGTGGGAAGGGGAAGGAGGCCGTGTCGCAACGCAACTTTGACTATCCCTATCACACTTCACACTTAACCAACAGCCAATATGGCTACCTCACTGAATCTGAACGAGTTGTTGGAGGCCAGGATAGTGAGTGCTCAAGCAATATTTTGATACCTTTACTCATGAATGCCTACGCAGGACTTCGTCGGCCAGTCCTACGTGGATACGTTGGTCCGTTACTACATGATCGCATGCACGGTATGTTGCGTTTGCCTGTCCAAGCTTGAAGAGTCACTTATATAACGGGGTGCACAGGCTGCCTCTTTTTTAGTGGGATACTTCCTACAATCGCTGCAAGTGACATTCGGAACCATGATTTTGGGAACCATCGTGTTGTTGGCGGTGCGTGTTGTTTTGCAGACTTCGCTGTACTCCGACCTCAAGACATATACTAATATATGGTGTATAGATTGTCCTTCCTCCGCATGGCGCATTCACAGCCCATCCTGTGATCTGGCTTTCGGCGAAGAGGAAAAAAGCGAATTGATGGAGCACATTACTGCGCTCTCTTCGGTCATCAGATGGCACATCATGATCCACCAGGTGGCCGTTACCATCCGCCAGTTTTCGCCGCCACGCCCTCCCTTATCGCGTTTGGTTTCGCAGGGAGGCTAGTGCTCTCATGCAGTTTTGTTGTTGGCTCAAAAGCTGGTATAAACCCTATCCTGTATGTCATACTTTCTCGTGTCTGAAAGCCTAGAGTTGCTCTATGTTTGGGAATGAAGAATGATCCGTTATGGATCTTACAACGGCACCTGTCAAACAAATGTTGGAAATTTGATCGTCTCTGGTGATATCGGCGAATTGGGGTGCCCCGACGAGCATGAACATGTAATCGGCATTCACGCCATCGTATTCCTCTGGCAAGTCGAAATGCTGCGCAAAGTCCTTCATCAAAATGCCTCCACAGAACGCTAACAACGGCTCTCACCCTCTAAACTTATCTTCGAACGTCATTGCCATGTGCGTGACACAAGAAGAGTATTTCTATGGTATCAAGCAGTTACCATCTGATTGGTCGCCGACCTCCCTCTTGGGATTGATACTGTTCCTTGCGATGCGTCTTTGCATACGAAGTGGCCTTTTAGTAGTTCCAGGCTCCAGAGCAAAACGCTTAAATAGCATTGATTCCCTCCAGCTATGAGGCAATAAAGTACCCGCCGTCCTTCCACTCCGTCACCAACGTCAAAACCCGACATGGATCTTTCCACTACTGTACGTCACGGTCCCGCGCTTTCTCTCTGATACTTCTGACTCGTCCGTGTCTTTATAGACAGGATGTCTCTTCCTGGCCGGAATGTGAGCCCATACCATCTCCAGTCTTTTCTGCCTCCCTAAATATGCATCGTTTTATTTCTAGCTTTACTACTATGTCAGTACCCCCCGATCCCGAACGCATCACTTTTTGACTCTCACAAAGGCTTTGGAGCATGTCCATCGTCCAAGTTCTCAACTACTTTGAGGTGAGCGTTCGATTTGAATGCTACCGAAAGTGCCATGGTTGAGAGTGAATTATAAGAACTTTGCTCAAGATAAGAAGTACTTACAAGGAGGAGTCATACTTCTATTAGCTCTAAGCACAACGGCGCAAGCGTTTTGTCTACGGTTTCTCTACATGGGATTCACGACCGCGGCTGCAAACATGCCCATCACTCTTACCGTTAAGTAAGCAGTGGTTTCCGATGAATGCTATGGCACGCACTAACATACATATGTATTGAAGAACAATCCTCGTATCTTATCTTCTCGGATGTATCATGGACTGCATCATCCAAGTTATGTATGTGATGCGGATATGGGTCTGTGAGTAGATTAATACATGGCTCATCAGTGGCGAAGCTACCATGACACGTTGAACATGCATTTCTTTCAGTGAGCAACAAAAACAGAATTCTCACCGGGTTCTCCGCAGTCCTCATAATAGGCCAGCTTATCGCCGGTCTCATCTTCGTAGTTTCGAACATGTCAGCCATTGTCAGCCTCGATATGAACGATGCCATGATCAATGCTGTGAAGGCCATGAACGCGATTTCTGCTGTAATTGACTTCGTTCTCGCTCTTTCTTTCGTGTATTTCTTACAGAGGGAGGCGAGGCGAGACATCACACCGCCTTTCAAGACGGTGTTGGGGCGGATCGTTGTGTTCGTCATTGGATCGGGCCTGGTGACGGGATTGTGTGGCGTTACAGGCTTTGTGGGAGCTGTGGCGGCTCCCGCTTCTTATATCTATCTTCTGGCGGGTCTGTGCCTTCCAAAATGTGAGTTATTGATTTTAATGAAACAATGCTTTGAAGTTAATTATACTCTAACGTCTTCCAGTGTATTTCAATTGCTTTCTGGTATCGTGAGTCCTGACCGTTTGGTTCGGTTCTTGGTGCTAATACGAGATGAGCAGTCTAAATTCGAGGACCGTTCTCCGAGAGCGAATGAATAATACTCTGGATCTCGAAAACGAGGAGCTTCATGGCGAGATTCAAACTCTTAAATTTGCCAGGAATAGCAAATTGATTGTAAGCATGGGATCCGCCTGACGCGCCGTAAGTGACCGTCTTCCTCGCTTTCCAATTTTCAAATCTGACTCTCTGCAAAGAGGACATGGCATGGGAGAATGTCCGATAAGGCGTTACGAAAACAACAGCATTCGGACCTTCTATAGCAGGACCGAATGAGAGTAGCATGGGCGGAGGTAGAGCCTGTCGTTGATGGGTATGTGATGGGTCGACCCCGTAAACTTGTGCTGAGAGTAACTTCGGAGAAATGTAAGTTGGTGTCGAAGCGAACTCGAGCGGCGAGAGGATGTGCCTGGGACAATGTGCAAGAAGCAGGTCACATGTGCCATTTCTTATATAGACTTTCTTTGGTGGAATCACCCGGATCTAAAGATCCAACCACGAACAATCGGAAGTTGTGCATGCATCATCATTATACGGATTAAATGGAGCGAGCGCGTGGTGCTGACAAACCAACCAGACTGCGCGCGGAGCTCGTCAGTACCGTTAATATTACTTGTTCTGAATAGTTACTACCTTTGCTTTCACGATTCACTTATTTTTGTATATCTATACTTTATTCTTATTCTTACTCGTTTTCGATAGACATTCCGAGCTTCGTTCCTGTTTGTCTTAGCCAGGCCCGGGGCTTCCGGGGCCCCGCAAAACTGTGGGGAAATAACCTACGACGGTCCGGCGGGCCGCCCGGTACCCGGGCCAGGGACGGACTTTCAGACTTTTGATCACTCGGCGGCTACTTTCATTTTCACTCGCTCATGCGTATTCGCCGTCAATATAAATAGACTCTGCGGACGCTTTACTCCTGTTTTCTTCACAGAGCTCTGGAGGGTGCCCCCATCTTTCCCCCACTCTTTCGTCTCTTCTGACCTCTCAGGCCCGTGCTTCTCTTCCCGGGATGGATAAGCAACTGCTTCTTCAAAATAGTCGTGTCTATTGTATGTCTTACATCGTTGTTTTGGCCACGGAGCTTTGAATGTTGACTCGATTTGTCAGTCTTGGCTTTTATTGCTTACTGGGGCATCGTGCTCTTCGGCTACGATACGTACGTGCATCTATGGTCTTTTCATTCCGGTCCTTTACTCATTATTGCCTTGTACTGTAGTGGTGTAGCAGGAAGTGTGGTGGCGCAGTCCGCGTTCCAGAAATACTTCATCGCAGATGAAACTGGCACGGTCAATAAAGCGGATGTTACCAACGTCTCGAGCAACGTCGTATCTGTACTCCAAGCTGGCGCGTTCTTTGGTGCTCTAGGCAGTGCTCCGGTATCTGGTATATAATTTGCGTCCTCTTCAGCAAAGACAGCGCTCATTCGTCCTGCAATAGCACGCATCGGTCGGAAGTGGACTTTGCAAGCTTTCACTCTGCTGTTCTCTGTTGGCGCGATCCTGCAAACGATTGCTGGTGGTAGTCGAGGACTGGGGTACATCTACGGTGGCCGGGTCGTTTCAGGTGTTGGTATAGGAGCCATCTCTGCTGTCGCACCTGCTTTCGTCTCCGAATGTTCTCCAAAACAAGTTCGAGGACGTATCACTGGTCTCTTCCAAATCATGGTAGCGATTGGCGTCATGCTCAGCTATTTCATTAATTGTACGCAGCATTAATCTCCTTCTTTATTTGCCTTCATTGAATTCAATTTACAGTTGGAATAAGTCAACACAATCCAATTGCGCCTCGCGTGTGGCGAATCCCGTTCGGGTTCCAGCTCGTGCCAGCCGGAATCATGTCCATTGGGCTCCTTTTCGTCAGGGAATCGCCTCGTTACCTAGCTCAACGGGGAAGGCTTCACGATGCCATCGATAATCTTGCTTACCTACGGAAGCTCCCGACTGACTCCGAGAGTGTTCGACTTGAAATGGCTGAAATCGAGGCAGCCATTCTGGAAGAACGCGAAGCACGGAAGAATTTGGGGGTGAAAGAGGCGTTTCTTGGCAAGGGAAATGGCATTCGCTTCTTCATTGCTTTCTTCATCTTCCTCCTCCAGCAGTGGGCTGGTCAGAACAGCGTCAGTTACTACGCGCCGACAATCTTCGCATCGATCGGATACTCCGGGGCAACTCAATCCCTTCTCGCATCTGGCGTCTACGGTATCGTCAAAGTCGTCGCTACGGCGATTTTTGTCTTCTTCTTTGTCGAGACGCTCGGAAGAAAGCTATCTCTAGCCATTTCAGCTTTCGGCATGGGCACGCTTTTCTTTATCGTTGGCGCCATCCTCAAGACTCATCCGCCACCTTCCAATCCTCCAGAGGGCGCATCGCCGCCAGTAGCTAGCAAGGCCATGGCTGCTATGCTCTACATCTACGTTGCTTTCTACAGTATGGGTTGGGGCCCACTCCCTTGGGTCTACTGCTCCGACATTTTCCCTACGCGCACACGGCATTTCGGTCTTTCCACCGCCTCTGCGTCGCAGTGGCTGTGGAACTTCGTCGTCTCGTTCGTCACGCCACGTATGGTCGCCCATCTCGGTTGGAAAATCTTCATCATGTTCGCAACGGTCAATATTGGTGCCATGTTTCCGTTTGCTTTGTTGATTCCGGAGACGAAGGGACGCAGCTTGGAGGAGATGGATGTCATCTTTGGGACTGTCAGTGCGGCGGAGCACGAAGCACGGGTGAGGGAGTCAGAAAGGAACATCGATCATGATTTGAATGATACAACGAGCGTGAAGAGTGTAGAACGAAAAGATTCTTTAAGCGTATAACCGATTGACCCCCTTTGTCTTAAAATAATTATACTCACCTATTCTACCTTTAAGTCCTTTCAAACTATTATGATATCTCGTTTTCTTTGTTTCAATCATGTTGTACTTCTGGTTTTCTTTGGATTAGGGATCTACCTACTTGTTGTAAATTAGCGTACGAGTATCACTAGTATTTATCACCAATCGCGTTTTTTTGAATGTTTTTCCTGTTAAGAAGAAAGAGCGTCTGACGAAAAGGAATGCAAGTTTGTTATCCCATCTGCGCCACCTTCATTACATAATCACATTCGGATCTGTATCTCTGCAACTTTGCCCGACACGACACGGACTGACGCCACATCTTCCCTGCACCCTACTATCATTCAGAGAACCTTCACAGTTTGAGAAACGGATGAGAAATATGGACTCTGGGCTGGGCTCATCTTATGCGGGAACGTAATTTTCACTGGTGAAGCCTTGTTCTCGGGTGGTGACTAAAAAATTTCCATCGGATATAACCTCCCAGCCGTCAAGCCTCCGAGTCTGTGCAGCACTTTCCTCCTTCATTTTGCTCGACGCATATCTCACGACTTAAGGGCTAATCGTGGATAGCGTGATGGCCTTATCATGTGGCGATATTCCAAACCGAGCCTTTAACGCAAGGAGCTCAGCGTAAACGACGCTAAAGATTAGTACCCCGTGAGGAATCTATTTTGCATCATCTTCGCTGGATGGTGTATAAGTATCACCTACTCCTCCTCCCAAGCAACTTCATCACTTCTGTCGATTACGAATTATGGCTTCCGAACCAAAGTCTTCGACCGAAACCATCAAATTAGACCACGGTATTGAGCTGCGCATCCTGCCGGGGAAGCCCTTATACCAGGGCGAAAATAACAGCTCAGTCTATGTAAGTCGCTGGATCGCTTAAAGCTTTCTCCTTTGACGTCGTCTTTCAGAAAGCCGAGGTCATTTCTGGTCCAATTCCTTTTAAACGTGTGGCGTTGAAGTTCCAAGATGTCAGAGAAACAAAGGCTCGCCGGAGAGACGCGGAAAGATTGTACGGGATGGATTTGGCACTGAAACACCCGAAGTATTTTGTGCGTGTACTCCCATGTCAATATGTGCTGTTGCGCATGCGATTGACACTGTTGCTTAGAATCTGGTGTTCTACGATTTTCACATGTCCATGAAGGCCAGTCAATCCTACAATACGCTTTTTTGAACGACCTTTGACGCTTTCCCACTTAGACAAATAATGGACTCGATGAGGAGAATTACGAAGTCACAGTATCAGAGCTTGCTAAGTGTACGGCACACGAATTTCTCCGTATTCGCCTTCATGAAAAGAGAGAGGTTGATATTTTGATGAAGACCTGGCAAGTACAACTTAAATGACCGGATCTGTGAAAGTATTGACGTACCATACCAGGCCTATGATACAAGTCATAAAAACGGCGCATGATGAACGTATCGCACACGGCGACATCAAGTAAGCTATTCCTGCTTTTCTAGTAAGCGACCACTGATGTAACTTTTTTTGATCTACAGGCGTTCGAGCTTTCTGGTGAGCAACGACAAGGGCAAGAGCCTCATAAAATTATCTGATTTCTCTCAGTAAGCTCTGATGTCTGCGATACATCATATTTCACGCTCATTGGTTTTCCAGTGCTCATGATTTCGGGAGAGAGAATGATGATATTGCAACTCTTGGGAACATAGTTTACACTAGCCCCGAATTGGCAAAAGCCGTTCTTGAGGAACAAGTCACCAACATAAGAAAAGCGAGCTCGAAGGGCATTGACCTACGGAAAGTCGATATGTGGAGTTTTGGGTGAGTCCGAGTCACTGTAACTACGTAAGGAAACTTGAGTCATGCAAATGTCTATAGCGTCCTTCTTTATATTGCCTTGGCCGGGAAAGAACCACTTGACGATATCGACAAAGCGGATTGGCCTTTGCTAGAGGATGTGAA
This sequence comes from Hymenochaete sp. R1, assembly GCA_019400425.1. NCBI lineage: Eukaryota > Fungi > Basidiomycota > Agaricomycetes > Hymenochaetales > Hymenochaetaceae > Hymenochaete > Hymenochaete sp. R1. The sequence continues at coordinate 19,311 of JAFREE010000246.1, forward strand.
AAATTTCCGCCCCAAATTTGACAAATTGAGAAGGTATTCATCAGAAGGTCAATTCATCATCTCAAAATATTTTTTCTCCTCTTCCTGACTCGATTTTCTAGCACAATCGTGCGTGCGTGGTCTTCTGGAGGTGGATGTCTCGAAACGCTTCTTTGCGGAGGATGCTTTGGAAGAATTCTCTAAAGTGAGTCTCTCGCAGATTAGCAGACGTCTTTCATCTCACATGGCGCTTCCGCCATCATTATAGTGGGGGAGGCGACTTGGAATGAAGTACGATGCAGACTCGCATCAAGTTATAGAGGACCCTAGTGCACCTAGGTTTCATGAGGGTGACCATGGAAGACAAGGCAGTGGCAGACATCGGACCGAAAGGCACGGCGCTGGGAGAGAGCGGCCACATGAAAGACATGTCCCTAGAGAGCACACCAAACCCAGTCCAAAAGACCGTGTTGATGATTGGTTGTCTCAGGTTCAGGATGCTAAAAGTGCCGTTGACCCCTCCGAATATTCGTTCGGAGAAGGTCTGCAAGGCACCCAGGAGTACGAGGGCAACACCACCCAGGCCGAAGAGACGATAGAGTCGCCGCAAGGAGTTTATGACAAAGTTCAATTAGGGTCAAAGACGTACTGGATGTACCGCATGCAGGATGTTGAAAATGACTGTATCCGTGACTATATAATGGCGGATCGAGGTTGGTACGAAGCGCGGTGCACGTATCCTTCGCGGAATGAGTCCTACATTCGCAGGGATCCTGATGCAGAACTTACACTTGATACGGCAAGTTCCTTTGTTCCTCATATCTTTGGAATACCAACTAAGACTTTTTTCGAAAAAAATACAGAGTTATTCCCAACCAGCAGCGGCGGGAATACACAATACGGACCCGTATCAAAGCAACTCCACAGTGCCGACGTCTCCATGGCACACGGGGTCTAGCGTTACTCGTGAACAAACTACCGTTAATATTGACACAGCATCCGCTTTCCCAGAGTCGGAGATTGTGGTGACAAATCTTCCATCAGATACGCAAGGGAGTGGCTATCATGCCCAACGCCGAGGTAAGGGAAGTGGCGGTCAAAGGGGGAGTAGGGTCAAGCAGACAAAGCCGAAGGGCAGCCTTTTTAATAGATTTGTGTATGGTCCTGGTCGATCTTAGTAGATAGAGACCGTAGATTTCTTCCATCCGTGTACTAGCGATTGCATTCGGTGACGGGAGTCATAGATTAGCTGACGACGGTATTGCGAAACGGAATCATGATTGTTATCTTACGGATCGCTTGCTTGACTACACATAACCATGCGATACTGGCGGTACCAGTATCTGTGAAAACGAGTTTTGGGTTAGAGAGGTAATTGAGATACACGATAGAAATATGAGACCCAATACCCTCTAAAATTTCTTCAATTGGGCTTGGGAAGCTCCGAATTGTTACTTGTGTATGCGCTAGCCGAATCTAGGGTGCAAATAACCGAGCCATCGTTCCTTTGCATTCATAAGCTGTATAAAAGAACGGGGATACAAAGTCGAGCTCTGTCCTCTTGTTCTACCTTGCAAACATACCATGTCGTCAGGGAGGGGTTCTGGCAGCAAGCGTAAGGCTGTCAGCCAGTCACAAGAACGCGACGACGAGCGCACCCAGACGAGCAGGGGCAAATCTAGAGTAACGCAGGCGACTCTGTACCGGGAGATTGGAGATTTGCAGCAGGACCTCAGAAATTTCATCGTCGACGACTTGAGTCCTGGTTCAAGCTACCACTTCGACCTGCTTAAATTTGCAAGCAAATGGAATGTAAAGAGCAATCGCTTCGATGAACTGATCAAACAGCTTCTGGAACTCACAGAGTCCAATACAGCCCGCTTTGGAGACGACACAACTGAAGCATCGGCGGCCTTCCCTTCCCTTGTTCATCCTGACGATACCGTCGTCTCCAAAGATTCCAATCTCAGAAATCTCTCTGCAGAGGTCGCTACCTTTCATGTGAAGCGCATTCGGGCGAGGTTCAGCAGACTCTTAGCCTCAGCCAAGCTTTACATATATCGCATTCGGTCGGAAAAAGACTTGGAGACACGCACGAAATTGCCGGATGGATCCATCTATGGTGCCTCAGGACGAATAGCCTGCACGAAGATTGTCTATAACCAGTGCCTCAAGTATCACAACGAGGAGAGAAGATACATCAAGGAGGAGACGCGTGTGGCGATGGCGTGCTACATCGAGAGGACAAATCTCTCCAAACATTGCGGATCCGAGGAACGTGCAAAGGCGCTCGTCGCTGAGCGTTGGAATGAAGTCATTCATATGTCGGAAGAACAGCGTTCTGATGTACTTGCAAAGTCAGAGTCCCTGCTGCGCGGAGCTGAGGCCAGTGTCGGATATCTGGAGAGCGGCGAGAAAGAGACAATATTGATGCAATCCAAGCTCATCAACGAGCCATATCTCTCACGTTTACTTGTGAAGAGGTATCCTGTTATCGAAAATTATGCAGATGAGATGAAGCAATTAGAAGTGTTGTTTAAGCAGGGCAGAATAAAGCGAGCGGGCGGGAATAGCGGCGAAGTGTCTGCTAATAGTAATACTAGTAGTGGCAGGCTCACTTAGAGTAAGTTAAAAAGTCTTTTATATTGTCATTAGAAAAATCTAAGTGATTGATATTGGAGAGAGAGAGAGAAAAGGTCCACGTGCTTCTAAATTTACTGCGTTTCGTGTCCAAACGGGGTTTGTTTGGGTGACAAGTGGTTGTTGTTACGGTGCGTTACGTCACGCATAAGATCCGCTGAGAGTTAAAAGCAGAAGCAGAAGAACCCGCTGAGAGCGGTCCAGGCAGCAACCACCATCACCACCGTCTTCTTCGTCCTTAACTTCAACACCCACCGCTTCTCCTTAACCCCCCTTACTTCGAAAATTGTATAAATGTCAGGACGCGGAAAAGGTGGAAAAGGTCTCGGAAAGTGAGTGCTGGCAAATGCAATGTAGTCGCTGAATATTGTTGACCGTCGTCTTTCGTCATCCCTCGTTATCGTCTATTGCTATTAGGGGCGGTGCAAAGCGTCACCGCAAGATCCTTCGTGACAATATTCAAGGTATCACCAAGCCAGTGTGTCGTTCAGTTTCTATCGTCTTAAATTCGGTATGCTTACTGTTCGTCTCGCTAGGCTATTCGGCGTCTCGCTCGTCGTGGTGGCGTGAAACGTATCTCGGGTCTCATCTACGAAGAAACACGTGGTGTTCTCAAAGTCTTCCTCGAGAGTGTGAGTAATCGTATCATCCCTCCTCGAGCTCAGCATTCATATCTTTATAGGTCATTCGTGATTCCGTCACTTACACCGAGCATGCAAAGAGGTTCGTTCTTTGTTCACTCAACTTTGCTTCAGGAAACTTATTTAATGCCATCCTTCCAGGAAAACTGTAACTGCTCTCGACGTCGTCTACGCGCTTAAGCGCTCTGGTCGTACCCTTTATGGTTTCGGTGCCTAAACATATACTCTTTTCGATTCGTGTATATTTATATCGCCTCGGGCTTTTGCGTTTTTGTACGTATGTGATTTATGGATGAATTAATTATGCCCTTTCACGCTGAATTCTATCGTGTGATCAATGAGCGTACCCTTTTCAGTTTATCTGGTATGCTTCTACTGGGTTAAAGTCGTTTACGTTACTGTTCTTTCGCTGACCACCACCCTACACCATGCATTCTTGATCAGATCTGATTTTCTGAGGGTAATTAGTCTATAATTTAGGCCGTTAGTGCTTTGTTTCATTTTCCTTCTCGAATATCCAGGCCCTCTTAGAATCGTGACAGTGGTGCACTCTCAATATCATTGCATTCATCAATCATCGGCTTTCCTGTGTCTTGTGCGACGCTCGGTGGATGTTAACGTTTAGAAGGCTGATTCTTCTAGGACAAAGTTGCTGCGACGATAATATTCTACTTCCAATGTCCACCTGATCTTTGTGTCCGAATCGCCAAATCAGTTTGGCACTCATAGTACATCTAGGACGAGGTGTATGAAACACATCGTATCGCCTCTCAAGAACTCGTAGAATTTCCAGCTGCTGATTGGCGAAAATGCAACGTGCCATCCAGCTAGACTCGTGGACCCTTGATATTTGTTTCGAATACTATTCCGATCGGGACATTGATGAAAATATGTATAAAAATATGGATCCTATTGTACATCGAATATGCGAGCAATAGAAATTCAAGAAAACACGAGATGATGATCGTGCTCTACAATATCCCACAACCTGCTAGTCCAACATTCCGGGTCCTTCGAGTCGTCAGAGCCCATCCGTAAATGTCTCAGCCTTGAGTCCTCCCGGAGCAGACATGGTGCCAAACAACGCAGGAATTCGATTACTTTTAACTCGCAACGGCCGTCCAGAATGAGGGTGTTGAGCCTCGCAAATCGTGGGAATAAACCGTCTGGTAAGTATCGCAAGTCATCCATGCTGAGTGTGAGTTTGTCTATACCACTAAATCGATCGAGAAGAGACGGGAGAAACTGAGCTACGAAATAATACGTGTCACAGGTGGCCCGTGCGGTTAACGACAAATGTCGTAGCTTGGCGTACGTGTGTTCACTCGGGAACATGTCCTCAACGATCAGATGCTCGAGAAAGCAGTCTCTTCTTTTCCCTTCGCTTATGAATTCCAGGTCAAGCGACACAACGTTAGGCATTCTGATAGAGCGCATGATGTTAATTACGCGACTTGAAGCAGAATGAGATGATATTTCTTCGTCGTCGGCATTGATCGAGCGCTTGGGCCATATCACGTAGACCTGTACCTCGCAAGAAACGAGATGGGGCAGTACAACGTGTGTGTTCGAAAGCGCGGCAAATCGCATCTTCTCTGTGTAAGAGCCTATTGCGCAGCTGAATTGAAGTTCTTCCAGGGCCAAAGCGACGTGAAGGGATGCAACGAGCTGAATCCATACAGGCGACCCCTTCCTGTCCTCGAAACAGGCACGGATGGTCAGAGATGTCAATTTGGATAATACTAGCCCAGGAGGCAACTGATGATTGAAAAGTGTCAGGTTTTGGAGATTGGGAAACGTCCAGCCATTGAATATCGAGGAACCACCACGCTTCGTGACTACTAGCGACGTCACTGATGGAAAAGAGGAATTGCGAGTTTCGCCCAATAGTGAACCACCTGAGATTGGGACCGATTGCCTCTCGTACGAAATGGCTAAGTCGATACACTGTTGTAAATATGGAAATACGAATTTGAGCGTTTCCTTATCGAAATGTATTTCAAAGTTGGAGTGGCCGGCCATCGAACAATTTCGAGATATGGACCTCTCTAAACTGGTACCATTCCTCGTGCCCTTCGGGTGAAGAAGGTGGAATGAAAAGCCTAAGTCATTCCAGAATGACGGCGTCCCATAGATAAGGTCGCGGAATCGACGGTTCAAAAGGCAGAGCTGCTGAGCTTTTCTCCGTTCGCGGGCATAGTCGAAGTACGAAAATAGTGCGGTTGCTTGATGCATGATAACGTGCCATCTGGGCCAGGAAAGATGTAATATAACGAGCAAAATTTCGTCTGGAAGACTGCCGAATCCACTGTAACGCGATGCTTCTGCCACCGCACCATTTAAAGAGGCTACTTTAACGTTGAGAGCATTTTGAAGGCTCCTCAAAACCCTCTGAGCCCTTTTCAAGCCATGCAGGTTCTGTTTGGCATGAGATAGCAAGGATGGATCCGCAGAGAGACTGTATAATGAGTTGGTCGGTAAGGACTAGTACTTTCAGAAGGGAAAGGAGACGACTGACTCGGACACATCGTGTCGCACCCCTGGCCACACATTATCGATTATGGCCTTTCCGTTTGACAATTTGTCGCATGCACCTCTGATGAGATCGAGTGAGGCCAAATCGGAGGATATGAAGGATTTTGGAGAAATCGTTTGAATGAGCATTGGCAAAGCGCGTTGATTTGGAAGGAGGCTGTGTGTACGCGAGTGCTACTTATTGTCACTGCGGAGTCCCGGAGTGAGAACGGACTGCAACATTCTTGATCGACGGATCGACCAGTAACTCTCCGGAAATGGCAATACACGTTGATCGAAAACTCTGGCTGGTGGTGTTGACCCCCTGGGCTTTCTCCCACCACCATCATCTTTGGCACAGTAAGGTGAGCACAACGAGTAGCTTTTGAAATGCAAAACGACTCTGAAATGAGATGCGCAGGTTGTGTCAATGTCTTCGAGCCAGAGGAGGCTCGCAAGCTTCTCGCCTGTCCGAACCCTCAATACACTTTTCGCTGCTCTCGTTGCCGCCATTACGAGGCT
>JAFREE010000247.1:0-25114 GCA_019400425.1 Hymenochaete sp. R1
ATCATGTGCACGGAAGGTCAAAGAACAATAAAGAATATGATGATAAATGAAGAAATGAAGTAATAGGGTACGCTTACTAAGCGTATGAATAGTGTTGAACCGTAACAGTACCTGAATGTGCCCGAGTATTATGAGCATACTTGGCCATTGGTAGAAGGCTTACCCAGTTTGATTGCTGGTAATTGACAAAGGCCTGTAGGTACTGCTCCAATTCCTGGTTGACCCGCTCCGTCTGCCCATCCGTCTGTGGATGGTAGGCTGTGGACAGTGCGCTTTTGATACCGAGCCAATGGAATACTTCCTGCATGAACTTAGCAGCAAACTGAGGCCCTCGGTCTGAGATAACTTCTTTCGGAGTACCGTGAAGTTTCCAGACCGAGGTTAGAAACAGTTCTGCTATGCCGGGAGAGTCAACTGAGGACAAGGTCGGCATGAAGTGGGCTTGCTTAGTGAGCCGATCAACTACAACCAGTATTGCATCAAAACCTGAGGACTTTGGGAGCTGGGTTATAAGGTCGCAGGAGATTATCCATCAAGGAGCTGTAGGGACCGCATTTGGTTGGAGGAGCCCAGCTGGAGACTGGTGCCGGTTCTTGGTACGCGCACAAATTTTGCATCCTGAGACATACTTTTCAATAAACACTGACATTCCTGGCCACCAGTAGTTCCGGCTAATGAGTTCATAGGTCTTCCATTGGCCTGGATGTCCTGTTGGCAGGGAATCATGATGGAGTTCCACTATCCGCCGTCGTAACTCGACATCCTTTGGCACATAAACCTTTCCTCTGTACAAGATTAGCCCATCTTCGGTGTTCCATTCCTCAAGTCCTTGCCTCAGAGCCATTGGTGCATCATCTTTCAGCCACTCAATTGCATCCACCAACTCCTCATCAAAAGCCCTCGACCCTCGGATCTGTTTCACCAACTCCTTATCACCCTCGATCCTCAACATTCCTCTCCGAGTTGCTTTCAGCTTGAACACTTCTAAGTTCAGCAGAGCTCGTTCAGCATTATCTACTCCTTCAGGTTTTAAGTCCGACCATTGTGAGAGTGCATCCGGTTTACCACCTAAGTGACCAGGCCGATACCCAATGGTGAAATTGAAACGACTCAAGAACAAACTCCAACAGGCTTGACGGCGAGTCAATGTACGTGATGTGGAGAAGTATAGTAAGTTCTTGTGATCTGAAATGATTTCAATTGGGTATTCACCCCCCTCTAGGTAATGCCGCCATTCATCCAAGGCTCGTACGACTGCTAAGAGCTCCTTATTGTAGATTTCATAGTTCTGCTCGGCATCGTTCAGGGTTTTGGAGTAGAAGGCAATGAGACGAATTAGGCCATCAGCTCCTTTCTGGGATAGGACCGCACCAGTTTCAAAGTCAGAAGGGTCGCATTCAAGGACAAATGGTTGGGACATGTCGGCCATGACTAGGATTGGAGCTGAGGTAAATGCGTCTTTGAGGGCTGAGAAGGCTTTCTGTTGAGAATCGTTCCATTGCCAAGGTGTGTCCTTCCGTAGCAACTTGGTTAGGGGCTGAGCTAACTTTGAAAATCCTTCTACAAAGCGTCGGTAGAAGTTGGCAAATCCTAGAAACACCTGCACATCCTTGATCTTCTTTAGCTCTGGCCAGTTGGCAACTGCATCGACCTTAGCTGGATCCATTGCAACCTTTCCTTCTGAGATGATCATACCTAGGTACTCGACAGACGGCTGGAAGAACTCACATTTCTCTGGCTTGCAAAATAAGTCGTTCTTCTGTAGTCGCTGGAGCACCTCCTGAACATGGGCTGTATGTGCCTCCTGATTCTTGGAGAAGATCAAGATATCGTCAAGATAGATAATCACGTATGTTCCTTGCAAGTCTTTGAATATGTCATTCATCATATGTTGAAAGGTCGCTGGTGCATTTGTTAGGCCAAAGTTCATCACTACTGGCTCGTACAAGCCACGACTGGTCCAAAAGGCTGCTTTCCACTGATCACCATCCCGTATGCGCACATTATTGTAACCCCATTGTAAGTCTAACTTTGAGAACACTCGTGCGCCTGATAGCTGATCAATAAGCTCTTGTGTCAGTGGGAGCGGATACCGATTCTTGATAGTGATTGCATTCAACTTCCAGTAGTCGACCACCAGACGTAAGGAACCATCCTTTTTCTTGACAAAGAATACCGGTGCTGCAGCAGGAGACTGAGATTCACGTATGTACCCTTTTGCTAATTGCTCGTCCACCCACTCATTCATAGCTGATTTCTCATTTTGTGCCATTAGATAGACCTTCGAGTATGGAGGAACTTTGCCTTCTTCTAGGTCAATTGGGTGATCATATAGTTTTGATGTTGGCATACGTTCAGAGGCGGCCTTGGAGAATACATGCGCATATTCCAAAAACTTGGCTGGAATGAGTTCTTCCAGGGTTTTTGTACCTTTCTTGACCGCACGTTGCTCTGCAATTGCTTGTGAGTGGGTGTACGATGCTGCTAGCTTGTAGGAGAACTGATCATTAGTTGATACCAGATAGCCATCCGCATCTGGATCCACGTCCTCATTCACTGATTTTGCCCAGAACTACTGAATCTCTTCGCTAACTGACATTGCTGCTATCCGGGTCCGATTTGCCATTCGCCGATTACCAACCATACGTGCCTGTTGGGGTTTGCCTATGAACACTTGGGCTACCTGAGGTATGCCTTCCTGTTCCTCCTCGTCTATCTCCTCTGCAACTGACAGCCTCATTGCTGACAGCTTAGTCACCACCCACCCTCAAGCCACCGCCTTCTTCAGAGCAGGTCGTCTCACATCCTCCCCCCGGTGACTCACAACTTTTCTCGTCTCAGGTTGCTTGTCACACTGTGCCAGACACCTAGTGAACCGGACTTTGTTTTGCGCCCAGTCAATCTCTGGGTTATGGTGCCGAAGCCAGTTGATACCAATGATAAGATCATCCTTGCCAGTGTCTGCCACTGCTGCAATGATATCTTCTTCATGATTGCTCATCTTCATAGTCAGATGCGCCTCGTGAGTAATTTAACCAATAGTATTTGACGTGCCATCTGCATTTGTTACGATTCAACACCATTCATACGCTTGGTAAGCATACCCTATTACTTCATTTCTTCATTTATCATCATATTCTTTATTGTTCTTTGACCTTCCGTGCACATGATCGCATGTGATCATTGCACAGCATCAGTCAGCATCTTACCAAGACACCTTCCTTATTTGTACATTTCTTCCCTTGTACTATCGCACAGCCTTGTAGACGGGTGGCCTATATAAGGGCCTCACCTTGTAGCCTTTGTACCTTAGATTTGACCTTTTGTCCTCACCGGTCAATACACTTGTTTCTTGTCTCCTGTCTTAAAGGACTATCCCTGGGTGGGATATCCTTCGCGAACTTAGTCTATCTGTCACTTCAGGCCGGAGCCTGGGTGCAGATCTCTTGAACCTCTGTCACGTGACCTCGCTTTGTCAGACTCCTGATCACGTCTTGATCGGACTCTAACACCAGGTCAAATCTTATCAACAGCCAACAAATCTTTGTTTAGGCTTTCAAAATTCCAGTCTTCAAACCTCAGGACGACGGATCGGTTTCTGCATCAGAATCAGAACCCACCTCAAACAACAGCACTGACGACATGTTTGTCTCAGCCAAGAACAAATCAGAAGAAGAAATCCGGAACCAAGAACCCCCTTCAGAACCAAGTAACATGACGAACCCAGGCAGCTCCCTACCACATGATCCTGACCATCTGATGACGGACGAACAACGAAACGAAGCATGCTGGGAAGAGAACGAACGGAAACTGAGCCAGATAATGGCAGCAATTCAGACCTTGGGTGCCACGGCATCAGCAGGGTCTAATCCTACTTCAGCACCACAAGTCCCTACCTACGACAGTAACCAAGCGCGCAATAACATTAAATTCAACAAACCCCAAATCTTCAATGGTGACCCTCGGCATGCGGCTAACTTCCTATCCAAGTGCGACCTCTACCTCAGTGGAGGAAACTACAGCGAGCAGGACAAAGTCATTTTCGCGCTTACCTATATGCAGCAAGGTACAGCGAATGCGTTTAGACTGCACTTCCAGAGCAAGGCCAGCAAACAAGGCTATGGGACGTACGAGGAGTTCAAAGCACTGTTCAGGAAAGCGTTCCTCACATCAGATCAGAAGGGCGAAGCAATGGCCAAGATCAATCGTCTCCAGCAAACGGGTTCGGCTGACGCGTATATTAATGACTTCAAAATGTTGGTCGAACAAGCTGCCCTACAGGACAATATGGCCATTGTCCAGTACTTCCTGAAGGGCCTCAACAAGAACCTAATGAAGACAATCTTCAGTACGACAGAGGCCCCTAAGGACATCGAGGGATGGTACGAGCTTGCGTCAAAGATGGATAACCGCTGGTGCTACATGACGGCACTCCTGGGGCAGAATTCACGTGGTACATACACTTCCAAGAACTATCAGCACTACGAACGAGAACTGCCACCGGGTGAACCCATGGACCTCAGTCAAGTCAAGATTGCGAAGCTCACACTAGCTGAATGTCTCAGGTGCATACGTGAGGGACGATGCTTCTACTGTAGGGAGTTGGGTCACATGACGGACAAGTGCCCTGCAAAGAACAGGAAAGGTGCTACAACGACCACTCAGATCACTGCAGTTAAGGAGGAAAAGAAGCCAGAAACAGCTAAACCTTCTGCAGCAAAGGTACCAATGACTGTTTCTGCGCGTGTGGCGGCTATCCGAATGGCGATGGAGGGAGCTGCGGATGAAGATATGGACACTGTGCTCGAAGAACTCGCGCATCAGGGTTTTGCCTAAGGTGGCCCAGACCAACACTGGCCCCACCCATTAATGTTTCGTCTGTAATAACTACATGCTCGTCAAATAAAATGCATATACCTGTTACAGTTCACATTCGAAACAGAAATGTTGGCACCCACACGCTCGTAGACTCAGGAGCGGAAGGATTGTTCATAAGCAGAGACTTTGTCAGAAACAACTGGATACACACTTTTCCCCTAAAAAGGACAATTGTGGCCAGAAATGCGGATGACATGTACAATAAACACGGCATCATCGATCGAGGTGTCACCCTAGACTTGACCATTGGAGATCAGCGATATCAGGAACAGTTCATGGTTAGCAACACTGGTGATACCCCACTAATCCTGGGGTTACCATGGCTTGCTAAACATAACCCTTCGATCGATTGGAAAACACGAGACATCACGATACCAGATGTGGAGCTTAGCAATGAGGAACAGGGTGTACACCATTACCTGAAAGAGGTTCACATTGCAAAATCCACAACGAACTCGGCAATGGAATTTGCACGACAACATGCGGCTTACCAGAACAACAACAGGGACCTGAAGGAAAGGATCCCTGCAGAATTTCACGAATTTCTGAACGTCTTTGACAAGAAGAAAGCAGAACGATTCCCACCAGCACGGCCATACGATCACGCAATTAACTTCAAACCAGGGTTCATTCCCAGACGAGGAAAGGTTTATCCAATCCCACTCACTCAGCGGAACTCCCTGGACGAATTCATTGAAGAAAATCTGAAGAAAGGCTATATCCGACCATTGCAATCACCACAGGCATCTCCTTTCTTCTTTGTCAAGAAAAAGGATGGCTCACTACGACCCTGTCAGGATTATCGAAACCTTAACACCGGAACTGTCAAAAATGCGTACCCCCTGCCTCTTATCTCTGATATCTTGGACAAGTTGCAAGGAATGCAGTATTTCACTAAGCTGGATCTGCATTCTGGATACAACAACATCCAGATTAAGGACGGTGATCAATGGAAGGGGGCATTCATTACTCTGAAAGGGTTATACGAACCAACGGTGATGTTCTTTGGTCTTTGCAATTCTCCGGCCACTTTCCAGGTGTTCATGGATGACATCTTCCACATTGAAATCATTGGCGATATCATCATTGTCTACATGGACAATATCTTGATTTTTGGCAAAACGCGCGAGGAACTCGAACAACGAACACGACAGGTCCTACGTGTCTTACAGAAGCATGATCTGTACTGCAAACCAGAGAAATGCGTCTTTGGGGTTCAAGAACTCGAATACCTCGGACTCATTATCAAACCAGATCAGCTTCTTATGAACCCTGTCAAGCTTGAAGGGGTGGAACAATGGCCGACTCCGACGAAAACCAAGGAGGTGGAACAATTCCTTGGCTTTGCGAACTTCTATCGGAAATTCATCGATCATTACGCAGATATAGCACGTCCTCTGGACAAACTGAAGGGAAAAGCGCCATGGAACTGGACAGACGAATATCAGATGGCCTTTGACACATTAAAGCGGAAGTTCCTACAACAACCCATTCTCCTCATGCCAGATAAGCATGCCAAATTCTATCTTGAAACAGATGCTTCTAGTTGGGTGACAGGAGCTGTTCTTAGGCAACGCAACACCAACGGTGATCTGAAGCCTTGTGGATTTATTTCCAAGGCATTAGGACCCGCTGAACGGAATTACGATATCTACGATAAAGAACTTCTTGCAATCATTCGGGCATTAGAAGAATAGCGTCATTACCTGCTGGGATCACCTCACATTGTCCAGGTTTGGTGTGATCACAAGAACCTTACGTACTTCAAGGCACCACAGAAGCTTTCGCCACAGCAAGCACGTTGGCAGCTTACGTTATCTCAGTACGAATTGGAAATCACACACAAACCTGGCAAAACACTCATTCAGGCTGATGCTTTGTCACGATGTCCAGACTACATGGAAGGGCTTGAAGAAGAAGAACCAACCACGCTATTACCAGGCGAGTTATTCATTGGTGTGACTGAGGTGGAGGTTGAAGACACGGAGTTGGTGACGAAGGTTAGGGAAGCAGGGAAGGACAATCCCTTGGTCCAACAAGCCATCGAAGCCATCACGCAGTCAGGTGTTCTACCTCTCAAATCAGCAATTTCAGACTGGCATGTGCAAGATGGTCTTGTTTGGTACAAGGACAGGCTCTACGTTCCGGATGACCAAGACCTGCAGAGGGAAATCATCATGTGATACCACGAATTACCGGTCATGGGACATCCGGGGATATACAAAACCCAGGAAATGGTGTGATGCGACTATTGGTGGCCTAGGTTAGGACAATTTGTGAAACAGTACGTCATGGGATGTGCCCTTTGTCAACAGATGAAGGTCAACACACACCCTACTGTTCCGCCATTGATGCCTATCCCCGCCGATAAAGACGCACTTCCATTCTCCACTATCACCATGGACTTCATCACGGATCTCCCTGAATCAAACGGGTATATGACATTATTCATTGTGGTTGACCATGATCTCTCAAAAGGAATCATTCTCATGCCCTGCAACAAAGAAATTGACGCATTCGGAACTGCCAAACTCTATCATGACAACGTCTATCGGCGATTTGGACTTCCAAAGCGGATGATCTCTGATCGAGGACCTCAGTTTGCAGCTAAAGTATTCCAGGAACTATGCACCAAAATGGGAAACAAGTCGTCACTGTCAACTGCATATCACCCCCAGACAGACGGACAGACTGAACGAGTCAACCAGGAAATCGAAGTGTACTTGCGTATCTACTGTGGAAACCACCCAGAACAATGGACGGATCACCTGCCAGACTTAGAGTTTGCGCACAATCTCAGAACTCATTCGGCAACAAATCAGTCTCCATTTGCTCTGATCATGGGATACAATCCAGTGGCAGTACCTACGATAACGATAGGCACACGGTTACCTGCAGTCAAGGAACGTCTGGAGCAGCTGAATAGGATCAGGGATGAGGCGTTGGCATCACACAAGTTGGCACGACAGCGGATGGCAGATCGGATTACACGGAACTTCTCACCATTCAAAGAAGGTCAGAAGGTTTGGCTGGAAGCAAAGAATCTCCAAGTCAGAGGGCCTTATCGGAAGCTGCGATCGAAACAGGAAGGACCTTTTGTCATCAAGAAGGCATTGGGACCACTCACATACGAATTGAAACTCCCACAGCGGTGGCAAATTCATCCGGTATTCCATGCTTCTCTCTTATCGCCCTATCGGACAACAGATGTGCATGGACCAGCCTTCTCAGAACCTCCTCCTGACATCATTGATGGTGAAGAAGAATGGGAATTGGAAGCAATCGTCAAGCATTCGAAGGACAATCGTGGGAGAGTGTGATACAAAGTCAAGTTTGTTGGGTATCCATCTACTCACAACACAATTTACACCGAATCGGAACTCAGCAATGCGAAGGACATGCTCCAAACATATAAAAGGAGACACAGAATTTTTTGAGATCTTCCAGCAATGCTCATCTTCTGCATCGGACTTGTTACCTTCTCCTTTGGCCTCATATACCTTTACGAAGATGACCAATCCATCTTCAAGTTCCACCTCTGCCATCACAACACCGCCTTTGCCATGCTCAAGTTTGCCACAAGCATTACTCTTGCGCAGATCTACAACCTTTACCTCGGTATCATCGAATCCATCAGCAAGCACATCATCCTCTTACACCTCATCTACCACAACTTCCGAAGCTATATCCAGGCCCAGTCATTTGCCGCCCAACGTCTCCAGGATGCCCAGAGCCAACAGCAGGATCAAACACGACTACAACATGCACGCACATCGAGTCAGAACCGGGGCCAGCCCGTACCGCCGCCCAGAAACCAGCGACAACATCCAAGAACTCACCGAAACCCTGACATGCGACAGCTGCACTCATCCTGAGCACCCGGAAGCACCACTTCAACACTGGGATTCAGCTGGTGCTGGAGTCATTGCAGGTGCAGACTGTCTCTCCAAGATCCTAACCACATGGCCTCGTCTCAACATCATTGACCTGTTTCACGAGCGCAAGCTGAATGCGGCCAACTTGGAGGACGATGACCTGGCGGACCTTATCCACAGTCAGATCCAGATCTTCTGGAGTGCAAGTGACTCGATGATGCAGCTAACATCCGAACTTGTTCGTCTCGAAAAGGCCAAGCAGCGGCTCTGGTCCCAGGCTTACTCAATGGCACGTATTAGTCAACAGGCACTCATGAATGCATACGTCAAAGGTGGTCTTAGAGTCTTAAGCCCCTTCGATCGTAATCCTTATGAACCACCACCTGCTGACTTAGCCAGTCGTTTGTCCGATCCGTGGGCCACCCAACCTGAGCCTGCCTCTGAGCCCAGTGGTTCATGCGAATGCCCTACCAATCCAGGAGAGGGCGATGTGTTCGTCGAGGAGTCACTGTCGGAGGATGACTTTGAGATTTGATGAATGGTACTGTTGATGATGGTGACGTCTTTTCTTCTACTCTTTTCTTCATGCCCCTATGCCTGTTCCTTGATTACTTTGATTGTTTTTCTTTTCTTACGTCCTTTTGATCATGGTTCTTTGTTTTTTCTGTCTTTTCTCTTTTCTTAACTTGTATTTCTGGATCCATTGGACCAGAACCTTGGGAGGGGGGTAATGTTACGGTTCAACACCGTTCATATGCTTAGTCAAGCATACCCGCTTACTTCATTTCCTTTCTTTGTCATTTTGTTCCTTATATTTCCATGACATTCTGTGCACATGACCACATGTGATCTGTGCACAGCATCAGTCAGCGTCTTACCAAGACGCCTTCCTTATTCGTCCGTTTCTTCTCATGTACTAGTACACAGCCTCATAGACGGATGACCTATATAAGGGCCTCACCTTATAGCTCTTGTACTCTAGATTTGACCTTTTGTCCTCACCGATCAATATACTTGTCTTTACTCTCCTGTCTTAGAGGACTATCCCTGGGTGGGATATCCTTCGCGAACTCTGTTTGTTAGTCACTTAGAGCCGGAGCTCTGGTGCTAACCTCTTAAACCATTGTCACGTGAACTTGATTAGTCAGACTCCTGATCACGTCTCAATTGGACTCTAACACCTTCTGAGTCAATTTGAGATCTCTTAGTCAGTCATCCAGAAGTGTTAAGACAACAGGTAAGTAGAGCACAGCAACATTTGGAAGGAACCTGAGTACCTTGGCTAATGTTCCTCTATCAATATGCATATTATTTGCAAATGTGAATTTGGTACTTTTGGACCCAGTATGTTGCGGTACTTGAAGGATTAATATAATGTCTCCAATGAGATCTTCATAAACTTTATCAGTCCACAAGCAAGATGTATTCCCTATTATAGCCAGTCTCTCAATGTTTGGAGCTTGAATATACATCAGCTATCCTTGCTTATAGCAGAATATAGTGAGTATACACAGGTATTCTATAATAACTAATTTATCAGGTACTTCATCACCTGGAGATGTTGTTCATGCATTGATGACAAGCTTGGTCAGATTTGTTAGTAAGGAATTGTTAAGTAAGCATAAGTAAGCAATAGGAATTGCTAAGTAAGATAATGCGGAAAGGCATTCACACGGGTTAGCAATAAAGCAAAGCACGTGCATGTGACTTTTAAAATCATGTAACTTATGCAACCTCTTATATGGTGTATAGGCAATGGTATTCTTAGATACAGAGCCGTAGAAACACCAGGAACTATCTACAGATGTAGAAAAACATCTAGATAGATTAGTCGTGCGAAAACAACTGTTAGGAATTAGTATAAAAGCAGCAGAGACACTAAGAGTAAAGTAATTGTCTCTTAAACTCGAACCACCGTGTCGAACAGAGCAGCTAGACTGTGGAGTATAGTCAATAACAATATAAAGAAACCAACTCCGGAAGCCATTAGAGCAATGAACCATGAGAGACCAAATAAAGTCATTATGTGCAACAGATGCAGACAAGTGCATAGACATGCAGAAGACATGATGAATATAATTATGTCATGTTTATCTATGATGGATGAAGTATCCAGACGTGATGTAACAATGAACATACAATATAGACCTCTCACGGATCTAGGATCATTTACAGTATACTATCTAGGGAAAATAGGATGGACACATGATATAGCATTCTTTGATCAGACAGGAATGTGACATGTAGCACGTATAACAATTCTAGTTTTATACAGAGAAGGCACGCATTGGTAGATACCATGCAATAATGCATATATTGAAGTAAACATAAGCGAAGATAGAGCTGCGCTACTATGGATTAAAGCAGTAAGCAACATAATGAAGTTGCGGATAATAAACACCCTTCGTAACGTAGGAATACAAGGATATACAGCAGTAGATGAATGCTACACATGATACTGCAAGGAAACCATGATCACCAATATGCTTGGTAAAGCAAACTTGCCTAGACTAGTAGAAGGCTTCGAATGCATACAGACATTTGCGAATACAGAAGCAAACCCAATAGTTCCATTAACTATTAAGCAGGTAACAGGACTAGGGGGAAAACTAGTCAAGCGAGAAGACAGCTCAGAATCAGATAAGATTACAGATTCAGAATTAGTACCAGAGCCACCGTCTAAACATAGACCGGTATTGCGCAGAAAACCAAAGTTAGGGGAAAGCTCAATTCAATCCTCAAGCGCAAAGTTAGACAATGTCTCATTTCATCCAAATATAGAGGTAATGGAAATAGACGATGACGTCAATTGAAACATAAGTAAAACAAGTTTCAATAAGTTATATTTGAGACGAAAGAAGAAGAAACACATAGAATGGTTTCATATCTCAAAACCATGCAAAGGAAGATAATAGAAACATAAGGAATAGTTTCACATCTCAAACGCATGCAAAGGAAGGAAGCAGAAACTAATAGAATGGTTTCATAGTAATTGGACATACTCTTACAAGTTTCAGGATAGATAGAATATTCTAGTATAGCGTAAAAATAGACATCCTGTAGAGTATAAAAGGAGGGCCCAATTCGCAGTTGGAGCCTCAGTTCAATTCATCTAACTCTTTCACTCTTACCATCATCATCTCTACCTGAGAAGACAGGTTGGAGTTAAAGCGTGAGTCACCCCCTCTCTATACTTGGTCACTTCAATATTAAATACGTTAACCAGATATCATAATCTGTATCACGTCAGAAGCTACAAGCAAGAGAAGTATCTAACAACGCCCTTGGTCAAGTGCAAACTTAACACATTAGTAAGATACATACATATTCCTTTAAAGGTTCTAATTATGACTAATTGGCGACCAAAGGTCTTAACAAGATTTGGGCATTGTTTTAAGAGATTGAGCAAGTCTTTTCATGTGATTATGCTGTTGTCCGTAGGCAGTACAGCAAGATTTATAGGATTGGGAGCTATCAGTATCTCACCAACAAGATTTGGTATATGCATATAAGGAATAGCATCCAAAGAAGTGTGTTAATCTTGCTTCCAGAGGATCCTGTTTCTACTGCTAAGTATGGTCATTCTGGTGCTTTCAAGTATCAGACTCTCCAGATTACTTAAGTTATAGAACTCCATCACTCTCTAGGTCTTATTTGCTATAAAGCAATTGAAGTTAGGGTTATACCCACAAAGTCAAACCACATGTTGACCCATCAATTTTGATTCCCATGAAGTAGCTCAACAACATCAGTGATAGCAAGAAAGTTGCACTTCTCTAATGTATGTACATTCCTTTGTGTAACCTTAATCTTGTAGTAGAGCAAAGCACTGCCGAACCAGTTAAGCTATAAAAAAACAAGACTCTTTGCTGCTTTGGGGGTTAAGCAAAGATTGGGCTCAAATCAAACCTTAAGTCGGGTCCAGAGTTGGCTGTGATTGAGAGATATCCTCCTTCAAAATGCACAAGTCTGTGATTTGTTCCTAAGAAAATCTTTCAGTCTCAGATAACCATCAGATGAGAGAGTGAAAAGAAAAATGCTTTCAAGTATTTCTATCAAAAGGTAAGAAAGGAACATTGATCTCAGAATGGTAGAGGTGCCTATTATCCTACAGAAGAATATACATTAAAAAACCTTATCAGGAGAAAAATGTGTTTGTTTACCAGTTTATATTGCTATTGTGGAGATTTGAGGAAGATCAGGGAGGAGTGTCAGCTGAGTCTTGAGGATGGAGGTTGCACCCACTACAAGTTCTCATTATATTATGAAGTAATATATAGTTAATATTCTGTGGAGGTGCAGGTGAAAAGATGCTTATAAAACCCACTGATTGTAAGGAATAAGAGGAGAAAGGTAGAGCAGAGAGCTGAAGGAGGAGAAGGAGGCTAATTGATAGAAGCAATGGTAGTAGTTGGAGGAAGAACTCAATGCAAATTTGGTTGTCTAGAAGAGTGATACTGTGCTTTATAAGCAATTATCAGTACAAGCTACACAAACTACTAGCCATATATTCTGAGCTCTTTCCCACCAATAATGCTCTATAAAACAGAGTCTATTATTTATGGTTTTAATTCCATAGTTAGATATCCCATTTGTCTTTGCATAACTTCTGTTCCCATAAACTTAGCATCAATATAGATTACCAGATCTAGAGTGTTCAGAAGTGAGCAGAGGTGTGAGAGTCTAAGGGATGTTTGCGACCAGTGGTAGCCTATACTGTCTTTCTGTATATCAAAGATCCCTTATTTCTTTTATGTATACCTAATATAATTGTTATGTGCATATAGTTAGTCTTATATTTTCTCATGCTTTATTCTATCTTTTAACTTATATATGCTTGAAGAGACTCTTTCTTTACTTTTGACCTCTTGTTGAGTTCTCTCACTGTTAGAGTCTAATCAAGACGTAATCAGGAGTCTGACAAAGTGAGGTCTCATGACAGATGTTCAATAGATCCACACTCAAGCTCTAACTTAAAGTGATAGATAGACTAAGTTTATGAAGTATATTCTACCCGGGGATAGTCTTTAAAGACAGATGATAAAAGATAAGTGTATTGATCAGAGAAGACAAAAGGTTAAATCTAGTGTACAAAGGCTATAAGATAGAGTCTTTATATAGATCACCTATCTACAAAGCTGTGTAAAAGTACATAAGAAATACTATATAAATAAGGTGTTACAGTTCAACACCATTTATACACTTAGTCAAGTGTCTTTGATTATTTCATTCTTTTCTAAGTCATCATATTCTTTGTCTTTCTTTAACCTTCTATGCATATGATCTTATGTAATCTATACATAGCATCAGTTAGCACCTTACTAATGCACCTCTTTTATTTGTCCATTTCTTCTCATATACTTATACATAGTCTTGTAGATAGATGGTCTATATAAGAATCTTACTTTGTAACCTTTGTATACTAGATTTGAGCTTCTGTCTCTTCCAGTCAATACATTCTATCTCTTATCTTATAAGCCTATCTCTGGGTGAGATATCTTACTTGAACTTTATCTGTTAGTTACTTAGAGTTGAGCTAGAGTATTAATCTCTTGAACCTCAGATTGCTGTTATGCGACTCTGATTAATCAGTTATTTAATCAATATCTTGATCAGACTCTAACATAAAGAAGACACCTTAGTAAGGTGTTGACTGATACTATGCACAGATTACATGAGATCATGTGCATAAAAGGTTAAAGAAAGATAAAGAATATGATGACTCAGAAAAGAATGAAATGATCAAAGATACTTGACTAAGTATATGAACAGTATTGAACTATAATATTACCTCACTCTCAAGGTCCTAGTTCAATGGATTCTGGATACAGAAATACAAGTAGACAAAAGAAAAATAAAGATAAATATCAGATGAGAACAAGAAAATGAGAGAATGAGAAATGTAAATGAAGAATAAGATATAGAGTATTTCAGAACTAAAGCTACTCTCAGGATAACAAAGGCAACTGCAATGCTATTCATTATTATTCAGAGCTTTTATGTAAGTCTCTACATTCCCTTCTGTTACAGCTAAAAATACTTACCTCCTTGTATTCTTGATTATGTCTGAAACTGGCTGAAGAAGGCTTAATAAGAATAAAAGAGTTACAATGAGTCTGGGATACAATTTCTACAAGTTAGACTGTGTTATACCCATCTAAAGCAATTTCTCCTAAGTTTTTATCATGATATAGTGCTATTTATATTGGAAAAGATTATTTGGCACTTACAGAAATAAAGTTTGGTGCTAATGAGAGTCTGCTCTATCTTAGTTTTGTGACCCATAACAAAAACTAGCATAATTCCTCATGTAGTAGACAACAAAAGACTGTTGCATCATTTGAATCAAGCTTTTCTAGTCTTAAGTCATTTAGATAGACATGTTATTGCCATACAGACGCTTCTCTGATTAGAACAAAGATGCGCCTCATATAAATACTGAGAAATCAAAGTTAGACTTGAGAACATCTGCCCTTTAGGAAAGTGTGTTGAGAAAGTCTCTTTAATTATTCATGTATAAAATAAAAGATATGCATTTATTCAATTACTATAACTTATTTGGGTCTTGCTTTGATATTCAGTCATGATACTGCTTCACAACAGGACTGGCACAAGAAGATACTCAAGCATTGCATATAAGAAAAAAATTGGTGAAAAAGTATATAGACAACTGCCCTTGCAAAAGAGTACAATGAAAATTGTACATATATCTTAGGAAGAGGATCTTGAGATCATATAGTCTTACTTATGCAAAAATATATTATAGCTCATAAACTAGTATGGACATAGGATTCTTCTATTACTATATTTGAAATAGAAACTAGAGTGTGTCACCTAGAGATCAAAAATAAGGTATGAAAGCAACTGAGTTCTTGCTATTGATTGTCAGGCAACCAACTAGCAAGAGACAACTCCATTCAAGGTAGTTAGCCTCCAGGTCATGCAACAGAGGTAGATTTGTAAAGAGAGAGAGAGATTGGCTTAGATCATTAGCTGTGGTATTAGACCAGGTCAGAACTGGGGAGCTAAGTACAAGAAACTACTTCACTTATATACCCAGCAAAGGCTGCGCATGGACCATGAGACTTTACATACGCTGACGCAGCCACCTACTAGAAAAGGAAGATAATAGAATGTCATAGAAGAGCATAGAACAAGAGAATGATCTGGTAAGTCGGATAACATCATAGTATGGAGCTGCATGATTAGTAAGGATAAGATGCATGTGATAAAAGAAGGTGATGATAAAGACAGATGTCAGAATGAGAGTGTAAGAAAAGAAAGAATTAAAAGAAAATAAGTCAAGGCATGACATTGATCCTCAATGTATGACAAAAACCACCATAAATCATTATGCACAAGAGGGCTTGACTCACATTTCCTTATTTGAAGTCTATTATATTTATATAATTTGACCTTTTAGTTGTATGAATATAATAAATAAGCAATTTAGATAGGTCTAGTTATTTATGACATATGAGAATGAAATTTTATGTCAATATATAAGTGTTCTTGTTAAGGTTCAGCAATATATTACAAATACTGTTATGATTCTCTATGCATAGATCCTCAAGATGCACAATACTGCTTTCAAAGCTTTATATTAGTCTTGAGTCACTCAAATTGACTTTTTATTGCAACAAACTCATATTTTACATGAAGATAAATTTATAGGTCAGAAGAAATCTACATAGGCAGTGAAGACATCTGTATTCTCATCAAAGATTAGAATATGATATAAGGGAAGATATGTTTCTAATCCTAAGAACAAAAATGTACAGCAATGCAATTGTGTGAATGGTTATATAAAAAGAAGAAAGTTGATAGAATACGAGGCGATAAAGGCATATGCACCAATCAAGTACATTCTTTACCTGAGTCACTACCTGTTAACAACTAGTTGTATTTTATTTGCCTTATAACACCGAAGGAAGAGTCAATTTCAAAATTTGTTTAGGAATTCAAGGCACTTACTTTTTACTATCTTCTTTTAATAATTGACTTGGTAGCCTAGACTTAATGATGTTCATTAACTTCAACTTTGTCTTGTGCCTACCACCACCAGTGCAAATCAGAGATGCAGTTTTCACCTTTGACATGCAAGATTTTTCCTACAGTATGTGAGTCAGACTCCTATTTTTGGGAGCTTGGAAAAGGAGGAACATCATCCACTTTCTCGTTACTGCTTAAGGGGCAAATAATATCATCCTTTTTCAACATCTTCATATCTTTAATACTTCCCTTCTTTGAAGTTTGTTTCTTTTTTGATGCCTTCTGTACTATTTCTGCTGCCCTGTGCTCAAACTCTTCATCCTCTTCTTCCTTAATAGCAAGAGCCTCACTTTTTTGGGGCGTGTTCTATCAATATTGCCTCACTCACATTGTGTCCACATCCTGAGCTCTGACCATATGTGTTTTGTGTTCTATTAGAATTATCCATATCTGGGAACATTGCTGCGCTGTACTTAATGCTATCTCACAAAATCTTGAG
Organism: Hymenochaete sp. R1; assembly: GCA_019400425.1. Classification (NCBI taxonomy): domain Eukaryota; kingdom Fungi; phylum Basidiomycota; class Agaricomycetes; order Hymenochaetales; family Hymenochaetaceae; genus Hymenochaete; species Hymenochaete sp. R1. Next base: position 17,245 of record JAFREE010000247.1, read on the forward strand.
AGCATCTAGCAGTGCAATTTCTGAAATATAATCTTCTTTAATAAGTACGAGAGCGCACTTAGGGATGAGAACATACTGAATAAAATCAATAGGGTTGAAGGAGTTTGTGAGGCTTGGGTCAATGCTTTCTGGTGGGAATACATTGCATAATGTTTGATATATAATAACAGCACCCTGTTCACCGTAACTACAAGATAAATTAACATAAGGGAGGCAAGATCAAATCCAATTTTTGAAACACATACTATCCAAGTTGGCTCTTGTCAAATGGACTGAACTGCTCCATAATACTTATGACTTTCCTGACTCCGCCAGCTTCCAAATCTTTTCTAATGTCATCCCAAAAACTACTCCTGTCCCTATTCTTCAAAACACTCCATAATTTGGACTTCATAACTGTAATGTACGAGGGCAATTTTTGGAAGTTGATATGCAAAGACCAGCTGGCCTTTTATGTATATAGAAGTAATTCTGACTCGAACTCATGGCACTGGCACATGTTGACATGGAAAAGCAGTAGTGCTTTTTGTCTGAGGGAATTACTAGACCGTGGATTGGGCCTTGAGTGTATTATATTTTATAACATGTGTCAAAGGTGTGGAGACAGCTTCAAAGGGAAGGGCATATCATAGTAGGGACACAAAATCTTTGGGTCACCTTCAAAGAGAAGAAGAGAGAAAGGTTAGCTGATGGCTAGATTAAGCTTTTAATTTTGATTCATTCATTAGGTTCTTCCTGCTGACTATCAATCATTGAACTGACAAAATCAATTAGCTGTGAAGACAACAATAAGTGACCTGTAGTATCACTCTGACGTTCTTCTCTGCTTGGATATCCTGGCCTCCTCCTCAGATTCTGATCCTCTTTTAGAAGAACTAGAAGCAGCGGGTAAGCCCAAAAGAGGTTTGGATGACTTGATTTGCGCTTCACTTTGAAATATCATAGAGAATGGTTGAGAACTTCTGATCAAACCATTGTTACTATTTTGTGCAATTAGATCCTTGGAAGAGCTGCGACAAAGGCTACTATTATCATCTCCCATTGTTGTAGGTTTACAATTGTCCTTTCCCATAGGGAACTATACATGTAACGTCAGCCTGTAGACTAATCTTGCACCATTACAATGACTAACCTGCGCGAGTCTATTGATTCTCTTATTGTCATTGCAATGAGATACATGTTTGGCTGATATCTCATTCCTAGACTTCAAATTGCTTGAAGGCTTGCTGCGAGTGATATCAACTTCTTTATTTGACAATGTTGTCCTTACTTCAGTGCCATGAGAGATTTGCGATTGTTCCAACATCTCAGAAAAATTTGTTTGTGATTTCTGGTATGCCTTGGGATTATCATCTACTGTCATTGGAAACTTAGCAAGATCTTGGGTTAGAAGAAGCATAAGTAAGATAAATCATGACTAAATAGCACACTCCAAACATTATACCCAACAAAGCCTGAACTTACTTTGAGAGCAACAAGATATAGAGCCTTTCTCTTCAGGTTCATACTGGTTTAGTCTACTCATAACTATTTCACTATTAGTGAGCTAGTAATGATAACAATTATAAGTATGTATATGAAATTGATTTGTCCTTGGTAGATACCCTATCCTCGTCCTTCGCCGACTTTAAAGAGCCACTCTTCATCTTTTCCCAACCTTTGCCTATGCTTAAGATCCAATTTTCATTTGCAAAATTACCCTGGTCATCAGAGTCATTTGTAGGCTTCTTTCCTGGTTGTTACGAACGCTGTATGCATTGGTAAAAGATAAGTGAAGATACAACTGAGATCTTAGATGATCATGCTGAGCTCAAGGACTCTGGCACACTGCGAGAGAACTTTACAAGTTAGATTATACAAGTAAAAGGTAAATATACATGAGAAAACGTGCCTGCAAGAGAACTTTACAAGAGATCAAGCATAAGGAGTTCAATCGCAGAATGTGAGCAATGTAAGTAAAAGAGTAAAAACTATATAGCAGGAATCACGTGAGAATGAGTGAGAAGGGGTCATGTGAGTAGTGCATTTATGGAAGGAATATTAGACGTAGATGGAAGAAAAAGAGAGATTCCTGACACTGGTGCTCGCTTGTTACTTTGTTTTGGTGAATACTAGCCTTCAATTGAAATATACATTGGATCTGTTGAGTCTGACAACAAGTTGGGTAAATTGTTCTGTCCTGAGCATGACTTCTTTGCCTTGGTGAGACATTTATATTTGGACGATTTTGTCTCTGGTTTCTTCTTTATTCTATAGGAGGACAAAGTCAAAGCTATAGAATGAGCTCTGACATTACAGGCATGTTGAGTGTGTTCTGCTTTTAAGCTCTTGTCCCTGCCTAAGCTGACCATATCATAGGCAGTCAATCCTGGAATCTTGAAATATAATTTGGGACTTGTTTCAACTATCAGGCTCTTTGTCTTTTTGAACTTTTGAAGCCCCATTGCTTCTGTATTTTGCTGGGTGCTCTCTACTTTTGTGCTCATGCTCTAGGTGTTGTGACTATTGTTCCAAGCTTCTATGGTGGATTCAAGTTGTTAGGATACGAGCTCAGCAAATGACTATAGTAGATGATAGAAACTGCTGAGGTGCACAAAACATGAAGAATGGGGTATTGGTATGAGAAAACATATGATTACTTACTAAATAAGGAAATTATATGTGACTGCCTAGCAAGCTATTAATATTGACTATATATTATGACAATAACACAGCCTGACTCTGGGCAGCTATCTCACTCATACTCCAACACTCCCCCTCAACCATAGTTAGACCAGTCCTAGCATTTCTATCTTCTTTTTTTTTTATCTAAAACCCAGCTCATATTCCATAGCTAAGCTTGTGTTAGCAAACATAAGAAGATATGTGCATTCCAATTTTTGTGTGCTTTTGAAGTCATACATGCACACTGTTACGGTTCAACATCATTCATATGCTTAGTCAAGCACCCTACTTACTTCATTTTCCTTCTTTGTCATCATATTCTTTATTATTCTTTGACCTTCCGTGCACATGATCACATGTAATCTGTGCATAGCATTTAGTTAGTGCCTTACTAAGGCACTTTCCTTATTTATATGTTTCTTCCCTTGTACTATTTGCACAGCCTTACAGACGGGTGGCCTATATAAGAGCCTTACCTTGTAGCTCATGTACCTTAGATTTGACCTTCTATCTCACCGGTCAATATACTTGTCTTTACTCTCCTGTCTTAAAGGACTATCCCTGGGTGGGATATCCTTTGCGAACTCTGTTTGTTAGTCACTTGGAGCTGGAGCTCTGGTGCTAACCTCTTGAACCATTGTCACGTGACCTTAATTAGTCAGACTCCTGATCACGTCTTGATCGGACTCTAACACACATAAATGCAGGGAGCAGTATGATAGATAATTGGCCTTCTATTCCTCAAAATAAAGTATAATAATCGAGTATCTATATCTACAGTTTGTAGTTGAATTATGCAGTTGAAACGAAAAAGTTGCTATTCTTCAAAAGATTTGTAGTGGAAGAGATATATCATTGGCTATTATCAACCGTGAATCTGTTTAATATGCCTTATCGCTGCCATCTATCTCAAAGTCCAGCCCATCATCTTCCCACTTATCAAAGGTAACCTTCCACTCATATACCTTGCTTATGTAATAATGCAATGCATGCAAAACAATCTACACACATCACCATCTTCACAAATCCCAAAACAAAGTAAATAGGGCTTGTTGACTGTAAGTCTTTTTCTCTTAACTTCTTTTTTCTTTTCTGGTAATTGAATTGCTCCTCAGTTATTGATGCTTCCTTGTCTGAGTGCCAATGAGACAAGAACAGGACTGGAGTATCAATTGTTCTGTCTCATAATCAATATTGCTGTCCACGGGCAGAGCATATTTGTCCTAGGGATGTGACACATAGTTAATGAGTACTCAAGGGCAAGAGTAGAGAATTGCACCCCAACCTTACAACTCTACATGGATGTTGACTTCAAAATCAGAAGAGAGGAGCAAAGAGCTCTAAAGAAGAAGGCAAAGACCCTTCAGACCGTGTTCAATAAGATAGCAAAGAATCAGATGGGGATTTGCTTGGACTTCAGTAAATCCAACTAGTATGAGCTTGAGAATGATAGTGACGTATCAGATAAAGAAAAGGATGCCAGCAACAACAACAATAACAATCAGCTAAAGCTGAAGCAACGGTAGGCATTAGCCAGAGCAGGAGGTGTAGAGCAAGAACGATCACAGTGCTTGACCGGAGCAAGAGTAACAAGGCGAGGATGATGGTGGTGCTCAGCCAGAGCAAGAGAAGCAAGGTCAGAACAACTGTGGTGATTAGCCCAAGCTGCAGACACCCAAACCAAAGCTGAAATCAAAAACACAAAATGCTGGGAAGAAGTAGAAGAAGCAGAAGGAACAGTCAAAGCTAAGGTCTAGTAGTAAGAGGAAGCACCCATTCATAAAGAACAATAAGTTAAAGGCACAAAAGCACAAGATAGACAAGTATGCAAGTACTCCGCTGGACATTTTGATCACTCCAAAGAGGAATCCAAATGACCTTCCAAGTGTAGAGAAGACAAAGCCTGATGCAGTGCCCAAGTTACAGATGTATGACAACCTTACTAAAGCCTTTTAATAACAGATTCTTACCCAAAACACCCTATTGAAGTACCTCATCACAGAGTGTCACCTCAAACTTCTGTTAGAGAAGTTTGAGATCAAAATACAAAATCCCAAACCATTCTCTCCCAAAGTCCCCAAAGACCCAAGCCAGAGACTACTAACATTCCTCATCAAGCCTGACACAGATAAGCCCCAGCCTGCATTTCATTACACACCTTTGTATGTCTCTGGCAAAGTCAATGTCACCACAACTACGCTCAAGGTAAGACAATTTTACTTCTATCTCTTCCTTATCTAGCTAATCCTCTCTTGTGACTACAGTTAGTCAACTTGAAGAATTTTGAATGCTTTGAAATTTCTCCTATCTGTAAAGGACTCATCTCAATCAGCAAAGCAGACTGGAATAACAAGCTCACCCTTGCGTAACGCAAGAAACTTGTTTCACAGTACAACATCTACATTTATGAAGGGAAAGCCAAAGACTTAGGAGAGCACCCTCTAGATAGTTGGGATCCCAATTCTCTTTTCAAGATAATCAGCCCCTGTTCAAAGTTTGTTATACAAAGTAAGTTTATTTTTTACCAAGTCGAAGCAGTTATTAGACATGACTAACATCTCTTTGCAGATCAATAATTATATCTAAAGGAGTTTGAGAAGTTCAGCAACTTTGAGGATATCAAGAACTACATGCGTTGAGAGAAAATCAAGTTCATTATGCATTACAAGGAGTCCTTGATGCATCTCATAAACTGGAACATGGAGAAGCTGGAACAGGTACCCATCAAGCTCAGAGACAGTTTATGTCTCAACTTTCTCAACATCACCATTGTCGCAGATGTAGTATCACTATTTTTTTTTTTCCTTTTTGCATCTCTTCCTTCCTCACTCATATCTTTCAATAGAGCCTTTGATTTTTTTTTGAGACACATTATCAAGTGCAATGGCGAGACCGGGGAGGCCTTCAAGACTGTCATAGAGTGAATAAACATCTTCAAGCATTGGATAATTGGTGGGACTAAAGGCACACTCAGCCCTTATTATATAGATGGTGCAGGTTACAGAACGTAGTTCTATATGTTGAAGAATGCCAAACATTGGTTTCTTATAGTTGCCAATGAGAACCAAGTCTGCCCAGTTTCCATCTATTTGAATGGTAAGATATCTGTCAAAGGCATTCCCTTAATCTTGGTGGAAGGAGATGAACTATGAGTCACTTTTTGTTTCTTTTTTCAAGTAATGTACAAATCTTCTCTGACTTGCAATAGGTAAATGAGACCTAGCCAGGAGCATATTATCTATTCTCTGACAGATTGCATTAGCATTAGAGGTTATTATTACAACCTCAGCAACATGGAGGACACGCTAGAAGCAATTGTCCTCAAGCATTACCACAGAGCAGAGTCAACAAATGTGGACCACCCAAAGGTGCATATTCTTATCATGCAATGATGTATGACAATGACAGAGGCTCTCAATGAAGACAATAAAGTATTGAGTAAGTCTCCCTTATTCAAGTGTACCCTAAGAAATGGGACTAAATAGACCCCTCTTTTATTTATTAGAAAGACTTGTCAATAAAGATGACCTCAACAGTCTTGACTATATACTCGCTGTCATCTTTATTATTCTCAACTTGGATTTGCTTGATCCACAGTTCTCTCTGAATACTTTACGCAATTCTAAGTGGCACAATGAACCCAACTTTGAACATGACGGGCCCTTTGGTATTTGTGTGACTCTCAAGTGTCTAGCCAATATTGTTGAAACAATCCCCAGAGCATCTGAAATCCTTGAGGCATTCAAGAATTGGGTGGTTAAGGACCTGATTGAGGGCTATGCACCAAAAATTTACACAGAGGAGTTGGTAGAGCCCTACATAGCTCTGCCCCCAGATAATGGTGCATCTTCTTAATAGCTGTCTTTTACGGTTAGGATCAACACTCTAGCTGAGGCACATTTTTTTGACATACTCAAACCAAAATTCTCAGTTTTTGGAACCTTTTCATCTAGCTGACACCAGCCTTACCTCCGACTATCCCTAGTCGGAGCTTTCAGCCCTTTTTAGTAGTTATTATAGTTATACAATCTTCACCGGAGTTATAGCAGCTATAGTCTTTCTTTTTTTTAGTAGTTATTACAGTTATTGCCCTTCCCTTTATGATAGTTATAGCCTATATCTCTCTTTACACATTATCACCTTATGTTTTATTCTCTCCCTTACAGTTCTTCCTTTGCTCTTTTCTTCTTATTTGTGACTTACATTCTTTCATATTCCTTCCTCTCATCTTTTCCCTTCTATAGCATATACTTGTAATTATTACACTTCTTCCCATCCCACTTTTTCATCTATATGCATTATCTGTGATAGAAAAGTCTCAAGCCCTCATATATCTTACTGCTTGTATGCATACTATATAGACACAGCAGACACGGTCCAATTTGGTGGCCGGACAAATGCGTCGAAAAGTGTGAAATGTATTCTAAGTTTGTCTCAAAATTTGCGAGGGTGACAAAATTCTAAAATTAACTCTTACCCTCCTGCCAAAATACGGATACATTTTCGGATTTACTTGCACAAAAAACTCCAAAAACATACTTAGAATTTTTCAAGAATTTGTGAAGGGTTTTTTGAGGTCACAAATTCTCATTTGTCTGTAGTGAGATACTCTTCTAACTATAGCATACAAATATTTGCATCTATCTCATCTACTTGAATGATTTTTTCATTCATCTAATTGTTTAGATATATAAGTGCATATGTCTATTCATCCAATCTTGTTTTTAGATATAATATATTTTGAGAATAGTGGCTTGCTATATACATCTAGTCTTGTATTTCAAGAGATAGAATTATCTGTCTAGAAGCTTGAACATAAACTTTGTATCTAATTTAAGATCTAATTTTGCTGTGCACAATAAGAATATAGCTATCTGACTTAATACTTAGGTAGATAAATAGGTTTGAATAATAAGAGAGGTTTCAGTCAAGTATGTATTCTACCAGACCAAGTCCTTCACAAAAATATCTTTAAATACACTAATTGTGCTACATTGCATTGGATAGGATCAATTTACAAATTCAGTTGTTTGAAAGATATGAGTAGTATGATGGTCAGCGAGGGGTTTTATTCGAAAGCTATGTTCTACGGTGTAGCCGAAGCTAAAATCAAAAAGCAAGATTAAGCATGAGCTATAATGCAAGATTGTCGGCTTAGCCGGCCTCGGCAAGTCTTATTCCCATAAATGGTAAGGCAATATTTAAT
>JAFREE010000248.1:0-24294 GCA_019400425.1 Hymenochaete sp. R1
TAAAGTTTGATGCGCTTGCCAAAAGGGGACTAGATTACCATTTTAGGACACCAATTCAGTGCGAAAAGTTCACAACCGCTGCTGATGGGTGAGTGGGGGTACACTCATCTCCTTTTATGGTAGTATGTTCTCACACTTCTTCTTCAGTACCCGGTTGCAAAAGTCCTAGGGCACATGCATATATATATATATGTATGCAATAAATATTTTATCTTATTATTTTTTTGTGTCGAGTGTCCGGTTTTGCTTGTTCATACACTGGAGACTAAAACAAAGTAAGAAGATCCACAGAAACAGACAATTCCATCTGATAATAATATTAATATATGCACTCGTATTGGCCAGTCCAGCGTACTGCAACAGCCAACTCGACACATCCGGTCTCTCGCCAATTCATTCCATATCCCAACAGAGATCGCCATCCAAAACCAACAGATTTGCTCTCAGACTCAAGTATCCAAACTCTCAGAACCTCGCGAATCACCAGCACAAGCCAGTTAGCCAGCAAACCACGGTGCTATCGATATCACCAGTACTAGTAAAAAAAGTACAGTCGACCCTCCGAATAAGCCGTTTCTTAGTCTTGAATTATCAAAAAGTCCTATCACTCAAAAAAATTGCAAGAAATTGTATTTGATGCACTTGCTTGATACTCACTCCAGTAATTTCTTTGCAAGTGTTTTGCTCTCGTTGAGAAGTAAATAAGACGTGAAGTCCGAAAAAAAAGCGGCTTATTCGGATACCTCAACGAATCCATCCTCACCCCTCGCTTACGCTTACGTGTCCACCTCTCAAAAAAGCCTCACAATATTAATGACGTCGCACACTTCCGTCCCTTCCCCAATTCAAGAAAACCTCAACATCTATCCACAACCCCCAAGTAACAGAAAAAAACAACTAACAATCAACATCCAGCTACTAACTACTCCCCACGCTCTCTCACCTCTCTTCACATGAACACACGCCTACGACATGTTTCCCATTGTTGTGCACGCACAAGAAAAAGGTGGGGCTGTATTTTTGTCTGCCTAGGAGCGAAATAGGAAAAGAAAAGGGGGGGAAGGACGGGTAAGGAGAAAGAAGAGGACAAGATGAAGGTGAAGGTGAAGGTAAAGTTGGAAAAATGTATCAATAGCAAGAAAGTGAACGGTGGAAAGGCGAGTCTGAAGAAATTAAAAGAAAAAGAAAAGGTCGTGTCCTTAATGGGGTGTTCGGTAGGGGGACAAGGGGCGTGTTCAGAAAAGTAGCAAGAATATAAAACGGGTAGCGGGGCAGTACGAGTGGTAAGAAAGAACCAGGATGAGGATGAACGGTGTGGCGGTAAAGGTGTAGTCGTCGTCGTGATGATGAAGGTCGATAAGAAAACGAAAATAAACGAGAAATCTCCAGAAAATCAAATTGGCGTCATACGCTTTCACATATCTCTATCTACTTATACCACTAACAATCCACCAGCCAACACCGACAATCCGGCAAGCATCAAGCTCGTGCCGGACACCGAACTCTGCAAACGCGCGCCAGAGCTGGAACCTTGAGCAGCAGCTCCTGTCGCTCGTGCAGACGCCGTCGTCGTCGCACCAGACGCTGCAGGTGAGTTGGGGTATGGGAACGTCGAGTTCGTCGTGGTCTCAAGGTACAGGTCTGAGCCAGGCCAGCCCTGGCAAGTGCCAATCGGCTCAAGTTTCAACGACGGCGTGTTGTTCAGCGCCAAGTTGAGGGTATATCCGACCGCGATATCGACAGTCTGCATGTACAAATCGTGTTGGAGGACGATGAAACCGGTCTCAAGCTGAGATGCGTTTCCGAGAATCTGCTTGAACGATTCCACAGACTGGTTGCCACTCACAGTTCCGCCGGGAATTTTCCAGTCTAACAGAAGTCAATTTTTATCGTACAATAAAATAAGCGTCATGCTTACCGTTGGTATCGAACTGGTTGTTTTGAGGACCACGAGTCCAAATAATCGGCACCATTCCCATAGCCAAAGAGATCGCACGAACACGATCGTCAATATCACCATACGGCGGACGCATCGTCGTAGGCGTGACACCCAAAACGGTCTGGATAGCCTTACGCGTCCAGCCAAGCTCCGCAACAATCTGCTCATTCGTGAGCGATGTGAGGTCCGGGTGCGACCAAGTGTGGACGGAAATTTCGTGACCAGACATGTACTCCTGGCGAAGGACGTCCGGGCTTTCAATGACACGCGAGCCCACAACGAAGAACGTAGCCTTCAAGTCCTTTCCATCCAAGTAATCCAGCAGCTTCGTCGTATAACGACCTGGACCGTCATCGAAACTCATTCCCCACGTAAGTTTGTCGGGACAAGACACAATATCGGTCGACCGGGTATATCCACCGCACGTCCACCAACCACGGTTTTGGGCATCAGCAGCTTGCTGGGGCGAACCAGCGCAAGTTCCGTCGGTCACGTCGAGGTCAGGGATATCGAAGCCATCCAATTCCTTCATCCACTCTTTTACCTCATCGGAGTCTGTAATATGCATGATGAATGTCAGACCGTGGGAATTTAGACCATGAAGACAAGATCTAGGAACGTACCCGTAGGAGGCTTTGTATCCAGCGCTGGCCATTGCGAAGGAACGAGGGAGACTGAAAAAGAGCAGCATTAGTCGTTGTTGGTTTGGTTGTGCTCCGCAAAAACAACTCACTGGAAGGGAGGGCAGGGGCACCGGAGATCGAAGGGGTTGACCCTGCTGCGGGAGTGGAAGACAAGGGAATGGTGGACTCTGATACTGCACCGGACGTGATTTGACTGAGCGCAGGGATTTCCGTGCCAGCAAGGGAGGTACCAGCGGCAGCTGCTGAGGTGGTTGCAGAGGAAGCGCCGGACGAGGCGGCGGAGGAAGAGGAAGTGGCAGAGGTGGCAGCGCTAGAGGAGGAAGAAGACGCCTGGCGCTTTGCCATACGGACATGGCTGTCGTTGATGTTGGAAGCGGTTGCAAGAGCGACGAGCGTCGCAAGGAATATGAAGCTCTTCATCGTTGAGTTGGTCTGTAGCAGTGAAGGGGGGAGGTGAAGAGGTCGAAACGAATAACGACGCGATAAGAAGGACCCCCTTAAGCGGGTATAGCAGAGGATAGGAAAGACAGGGACTGTTTAAAGGAGTGTCTGCGCACAACGAAAAGTTGCGCTGAAAAATGAGATAGACTTGAAGAGAGTTGGGGGTCGACGACGGCGACGACGACGACGACGAAGGTGGTGGTGGCGGGAGTAGATGAACAAGGGGTGGATTGAGAGAAAAAGAGACGACGACGGAGAAGGGGTGGTGATCAGAGTTTTTCAATTAGACTGGATGAGATGAGGATTCCCACGCCAATCGGCACGGCGACGGCACATCTCTTCTCTCTCTTCCCGCAGCTCCCCTTTTTTTTTGATTTTTCTTTTTTTTTAAAGTTCCTTTCTCGTTTTGACTCTGGACTACTCTTGAGCTTGAGCTTGTCGTCGTCATCGTTCATCCATCCACATATCTGTGTATCTCACTTTGTTTGCATCATCATCATCATCGTCTGTATGCGTTACTTCCGTTCACGACATGAGGCTTAAGCGTTCACTGTAAATCTCCATGCGACCAATTCTTCTTCACGCCAATCAGCCGCCGCGTGAATCATACACACACCTTATCCAATTCCCGTAGCCTCCGTCGTTTCCTCGCCCCTCCATCCATCCACCCGTACCTAACTACGAGCGAACTACGCTCACGGCTCCGTCGGAACCCTGCAGACTTAAATATAGACACGATCACCATATGTTTCCGCGGTTCCTCTTTTCTGCCGCAACACTGGCCAATCCCTTTCGATTGGGCGAGGCGCCGGACTTGTGTGAAACGTAAACAACGAACCAACATACCCTAGCCGCGATCCATTCATTTTATAGACTCCTTCCCGTGTGCTTCCGCTGCTTCTACCAAGCATCCTCACTTGCGGCTGCCTTCCAACCGCCCAAAGTCAATCCCGCATACCTTTAGCCTATCCGCACGCAGAGCTTGCAAGGTGCGTTTTCTCTTTGCGCTTGTTAGCTCGGCCACCCGCCAGCCTACAGGCACTTGGCTGGCTTGGAAGGGAAAGGAAGTGCGAGTACCTGAAAGCAAAATTTGAAATTAGCTTGGAGAAACAGTATTGGCCCGTGGACGACACAAGTCACCGGGACCGAACCAAACCGCTACCCGCCTCATACATATTATTCCCCCTTCAAGGCATTTTTTCGCTCCACTTTGGTGAGTCCTCCCGCTCGTCCGGGGTAGTTCCGGCACAGGCCGAAAATTCCTGTGGGAAAAAAGTGCGCATTCGCTTCGCTTCCTCGCCTCAGAAAATCGTCGCTCCAAATGCCAAGATTGCAGATTGCATATCCATATCCATATCCACCACCTGGATATGGATAAAGCCTTGCAGCAGCAGCAGCGCAGCAGACCTACGCCCACCGACGAATTAATCTAATCTCAAGCCTCTTTACTCACCGCCCTTATTCAGCCCGCATATATAAGATGAGGCGCCGAAGCGTTGGAATCAATATTGCAAGCCAGATAACCTTCAACGACAAGGAGGCGAGAGATGAAGGTGGCGAACCGCAGCAAGCTATGGACGCCGAGGAGGCAAGCCCAAACTTGTCGTTGGATTGCATTGTCCGAGTCTGCCCTCGAGTTCGTCCTGGAGAAGACCTGTATTACAACGCTCCGTAACAGACGCATACAACCGTCTTCTGTGACTCGGGAAACGTCATATGCATAGATTCGCTCTGGTCCGTTTTCTTAAGGTAACGCGAAGCTCAGGACGTCGGTGACCATCCATCCGTTACCCGTTTCAGCGCTCGTATGAGAACGATCCTTCCCATCTTTCCACACACAATTTGTATTGAATCCGATGATGCACACGTACAAGTACAAGTAGATGCCGAAGACGATGATCATGATGATGGTCACACCACCAGGCCACCAACACGAATGCTCATTCGGCACCTTAATCCCTTTCCACGACCACGACCGCGACCACGACCTCGCGTTTCAAGGCTCGCCAATATCCTCGTTCCAAATCTAAAAAAAAGCTCTTATTAGTTCCCGGCATCCTCAAACTCAAACCGTAGAAACCACACGGTACACGGTACACTACACGCACCTCAGGATTCTCACCAATCCACATCGCCATCATCTCTTTACACCGCTCGTCATCTACTACAACGACCTCGACGCCCCTCGAGCGCAGGTACGCCTCGCCCTCTCCTTTGAAATTCGAGTTCTCGCCGATCACGACGCGTGGGATACGGTAGAGGAGGATCGCGCCGGTGCACATGTCACAGGGGCTACAGTATTAGTATTCGTATCTGTATGAGTAAGAGTACAGAGCACGCGTAAGAGATGAATGTAATGCATAATGCACAATACATTAAAAGAAACCAGAAGCAGAGGACTTGAACCGTCTAAGTCGTACCTGAGAGTTGTATACTACACACCACACATAAAAAAAACGACTCAACATACGCATTTCATCGAGATACTGTCAGTCAACTCACGAGCGTCGCCCGTCGATACACATCCGCCTTCAACCGCCCCGCAGCCTCCAACATCGCCGTCTCCCCATGCATCACCGCCGAGCCGTTCTGCACCCTCAGATTATGTCCCACCGCGAGGACTTGGCATGTACCCGGGTCGGCGTTGGGCTCGGGACCGCTACGTTTCAAAATGGAAGGGTCTGAGGCTGGTGGTGGTGGTGATGATGCATTTGCGGGGAGGGACTCGGATGAGGAGGAATGGACGAGGAGGGAGGCGCCAATGGGGATGCCGCCTTCGGAGAGGGACTTGAGGGCTTGGTCGTAAGCGGCTGAGAGACCGAGCGCGTCGTCGAAGGGTTTTAGGGAGGCAGAAGGGTGGGTCGACATGGTCATGGTTGAAAGGGAAGGAGCATCGGGAGTTACGGTGGGATGAAAGCCAGGACCGTCCAACGAAACTCGAAGCTCGGATGAGAAACGATAGACGCTCAGGCTGCTGAGACAGGATCGGCGCCTAGATAAGATAAGGATAAGGAATCAAGATGGATTGTAGGTTCATCGTGTCCGATACACTGGCATGCAGCAATGAACACATGGATCACTCGAAACTCGACTAAAAGAGAGAAAGAAATTGAAGGGTAGAGTGAATACGTCCGTAATGAGTTTTCCAACAAACACATGATATCCATGTACTATCCATGAAACGCCGTCTGAACGACACCACTCGCAAGGTTCAAAGTGACCATAACACGCTTTTGTCTCTGACTATATTACCTCCTGCATGGTTTTAGCAAAGTCAGCCATAAATTAGCCAGGCGTGCCTTCTATGTAACTTGAAATGAGCGCGGATACGACGCTATTCGGCATCAGGGTGGGGAGTTTGCTCTGACACATTGGATGGCGAGGCGATGAGAGGCTTTATAAGAGTATGGAGGAGACGGACGCACGATAAGAAAGTTTTTCCCAATTTTGACATAAATCCCAAACGACGCTGCCTCAACAATACTCCCTGTCTCAAATACGCACAAGGCCGCCCATCTTCATAGGGTAATTGTTGTTCCCTGAAGCGACTTGCACCGCGGCTTGCAACCGTCTAAAGATGGGAAAGCGACAAAAGGGAATAGAAGAAAGACGACATATGCATGCTCCATCGTCGTCAAGTCCCCTTTCCACGCGTCAAAGGCTGACGCACATACCTGACGACGCATCCCTCGCCAGTACTATATGCGAGTCAGCGCTGGTACTGCCTTAGAGATATGACAGCTTTGTGTCATGCATTCATCCGTCTCAAATCTTCGCGCATGACTACGCCACTCGAAACAATGCTCTTGCTGCAGCAGATGATATCTTGTTCTGTAGGCCATCTATGGTTGCGAGCCAGCGAGTCCTGTTCTGTTCGTATTGATGTGACAGAGACGAAGCGTGTGTAGGATCTGTTGAGCTCATTGATTGAATAAAAATGGATTTGATGAAGCGTATCGGAGTGTCCAAGCGGCCCAAGATGCTGGTAAGACGAGAAGGGATTGGCAGGAGTTGAGTTTTTTTTTTAACTCGGGGTTTGAGTTCGCGTTCGTCGTTCCGTCATTCCGTCATTTTCGGATATATCAAATATGGTAGCTCACTCCCACGCACCCTCACCAGCATCCGTTCGAGCGCTGGACCTGGCTCGGAGTGCACGCCATTCGCCAGCGTCGTTGACGTTTGTGCCAAGGGACACAAGTTATGCACAATATTCCGCACTTCGAAACTTTACGAAAGATCACCCACCTCCGAGCCTGGCCCAAAGCGCTCAAAGCTGGTCGATGCGAGCCTCGATAGCGTCTTAGCTACCGCGACTCGGAGTACATCGGCAGTATCCCTTTACATCGAACCGTTCGGTGAATGTCCAGGTTGTCTTCCGAATGTGATTACATGCAATCATTTTGAATTCGACGCGGATGTTTCATTCACACTACTGCAACGAAGTAAAAAGTATCTCGGCCAACCACCTGCTCAACGGATACCTGATTAGCGTGTTACGCTATCCATGTCGTAACCTCGTACTCGGTGCACGACGCTCCTGGGCGAGGAGATACTGAAGAGTCGACTGGATTTCAGCGGAAGAGAAGGACTCGGTCGGTGGCTCTGTCACATACACACTAAGATGGGCAACAGGCTTGAGAAACCTTCATCTGAATTCTCTTTGGGGTGCATGAATGAAAGGTGGAAGGATGTCACGGACGACGGGCGACATTGTTGATGATTGATTGAGGTGCGAATCCTGTATAGATTATTTACATCCCGGTGCTGACCTAGCCCGTATACAGACTCCATAATAATATGTATTCTAGATGAAGCATTTGATGCATAATGGAGGAAACCCCTTATACATTGTCTTCGGTCCCACTCGCCATCGCCGACCTTGAAGAGTGGATGTCACTGAATTATTCAACATTGATTGCGGTGAACTTTCTTCGAGCCACCGTGCCATCTACGTCGTTAAGTGCTACTAACGGTTTAGGATGGACAAGATCTCCCGTCGTCTAAAACCTTCGCTTTTTCCTTTGAGGAACACATAACCTGTATTGCAAGCCCACTTCTCCTTGATCTGCATCTATCAGAGCGGGAGTGCAATTTTGCTTGGTCCACGCGCTTTGTATGAGGTGGCGCTTTCAAATTCCCATTCATGTATCTTGTTTACCATTCCTAGTGCTCATATCCTTACGTCCTGCCTGCCAGTACTTCAACGCCCAAAAAGGTTTCCTGGGATAGCAATATGGAATTCAAGTTGGAGGGGTATTTTTTTGATAGTTCGCGAGATGGCAAGGAAACCGGGCCTGATTGTTGGGCCGACGACGACATCAACTTCTGTGGGTGAGACCAAAGATGTCGGAGTCAAGATGCTTGTGATGGAGAGTTGCTCATATGCGCTTCTGACAGAGGAATCAGATGGAAAGACTTTGAGAAGAACGACGGGGTTTGATGGTATAAGGGTACATCCATTATCAAAACCATATACTGACGGACATCACAGGATAAGAGCAGCGCTCGCAACCCCGTTTGCTGTGTGCGTCATGACCGGAATCCAGTATTTGTCTGCGTTGGAGACCGACAATGAAACAGGAAAGGCGTCGTGTTCACCTCCGTAATTGGTTCTTCAAGTCAGTCAACCTACCTTGCGCGGAAGGGTATCGATGATCATCCGTGATGTACATGTCGGCCTGTCGAGATACAAGGTCGATACAGGTTCAACACTGTTTCTCATTTTTAGCTTGATGTATCTTGCTACCGAGATGCTGTGACACTTAAGTATAAAGGGCTGTTTTTATTGCCTACCCCTTTCTTTCGCTCGTTTCCCATCATTTCTCCCGCTTACGCTTTTCTGCCTGCTTCATTGAAATCAATGTCGGGATTTGACACTCAAGTTGGTGTAACCGTCTACCAAAGTCTAGTCGAAGTGGATCTCAAAGGCGAGTTCTTTTTTTTTTTTGGAGCTAGTCCGCTGTTTTAGAGCGCAGGAACTTTTGTTTCTCACAGTGGCGATTGCGACTATCACTGCATATAATTATGGTGCGTAGTTCGTGCTGGCATCTCTTACTCTACTTCCGTAACGTCTTGGTTTTTTTGCAAGCTTTGAAATTGGATGAAGAAGTGAGTGCTGTCTCGTAAATCATAAAGCCTTCCCTCGGGATGACACGAATTTATACAGATGAAATATGTCTGGGTCAGCAATCAGTTGTCCTATCCTCATCCTGCCATTTAACATCAAACATGACAGTCCAAACGCCCTTGCCTTGGGTCAGCACTATACCTCATCGCACGATATCCCTCCCTAGTGGGCGTCCTGTAGGTGTCTGGCTTGATATTTCTATGGTGCTGCATAAAAAAACGTCCTTACAGATATGCGGTGGGCAAAAGCAAAAGTAAGACATGGCCCTTCACCACGCTTACAAGTACAGCTAAAACTCCGAGCAGTGGTCGGGCTTGGCTCTAGCGTTATCGTGCTCTTTGAAGGCATCTGTTCGGCAGCTTACCAACATCAATATGACTCTGGTGCTAATGGCCTATGTGTCGAATACCTTCAGAATTTTTTACGTGACGTGTGAGTCTAAAAAC
Source organism: Hymenochaete sp. R1 (assembly GCA_019400425.1). NCBI lineage: Eukaryota > Fungi > Basidiomycota > Agaricomycetes > Hymenochaetales > Hymenochaetaceae > Hymenochaete > Hymenochaete sp. R1. The sequence goes on from JAFREE010000248.1 coordinate 9,598, forward strand.
TTGCGCGGCTTTGCTTATCACAGCTAACGTTAGCTCACGGCTTGGTCTCGATCTTGCAAGTGAAAGTAAATGATTTCATCTTATCTCCGACGGGGTTAAACGGGACGTTTTTCATAGATGAAAGTTTCCCATTGGCTCCCATGTTTTATACTGGAGCCGTTGTCTCTGCGTGTACAATGTGTAAGGAAATATCTCATCGACCAGTAGAAATGCCAAGCTAATCTTCTCACAGGTCTTCTTCAACTTCGAACGTACGCTCTGTATAGCAGGAGCAGAGCTATCCTCTGCACCTTCATAACGTTGGATGTGATTATGATTGTTTTCTTTTTTTTAGAGCTCACTGCTCTCAAAGGTCTACCATTCGATTTAAGTCTCATTTCACGGCTGACCTCGATCTGTGTTTTCAAACAGAACCGCTTTTACAATACATCGCTTTTTCATTTGATTCTGTTCTCATCTACACCCCCATTCTCTGGCTGCCTTTCATCGCTAACGAGCTCGTCACGTTTATTCTGGTACTTCGAAAGTCATGGCAGTTTTACAGGGATTCGGCAAGGCTGGCACATAAGCGAGACTCGTGGTCCGTGAGACGTCCGAGGGAATCGCTAATGGACATCATCATAAAGGACAATATCCTTTATTTCGTTGTGTATGATGCAATACTCTAACCATCTCTCCGCTTTTCCTGACCTAAGGCTTCGTTCCAGGATTTTTGCTGTGTACTCCATTGTGCTTGTCCTTACAATAAACAATGACATCGTGCGCCTTATACATCTCCTCAATCATCTTTTCGTGCACTCACCGACTAAATAAATCGATACCCGCAGACCGTAAGGCTTCCAGATACACATTTACCTGCTTCTATTGCAACCGCAGGCATTACTGGGCCGAACATCTACCTCCATCTTCGGAAAAGCTACGACGAGGACCGGGAAGAACAGCTTCAAACCGGAGAAAACACTTTACCAACATTACATGCGACTGTACCGAAAACGGATTGTAGCGAAGGTACTGATGCAATGGATCGTGATGTATGCATGAATTCACAACACGGGGGTGACATAAGTGGCGAGGAACTTAGCCAGGTTGATTTGGTACACGATGTGGCTTGACAGATGAGTGGATCGTAGAGGAACGCGATTGTTGCGGTTGATGGGATTTATGACTACAATGTTTTTAGCTACCTACATATGCTGGTTCGTACAAGACTACATGACGCCTCTCTAAAAAAAACTTATGACATAAGAAATGTTCAGAATGAGGATTGAAAGCATTCTTTTGCTGTGCAAACAATTCGAAAACATTAAAAAAGAGCTTTGAGTTTAAAACCGAAAGAAAAGAAGAAAGTAGAAACGAGGACGATAAATGATCAATGCAACTATCGTTGCTATGTGTTAATACTGTCAAATAAGAGGGCGTCGACCGGATCATGCCCGTCCACATTCGCATCCTGGGGAATGATAGAATTGATAATGATGTTCACGTTTTGAAGCAAGCGTTCTAAATGCTACATACAAACAAAGTCGATCCGTCCATTGTTGAGCCTCTACAGAGCGAGTCCTTCATGATTCGGTGCGGTCGCATATCCGCAAAATCCGTCCCTTCGCTATTGCTTACGCCTCGATGACTGAATGAGTGTCCGGACCGTAAGACGTGTTTGGACACTCGCTCGCATTCATATTCTGGACGGGCAAAAACAACATCGGCAAAGTGCGTTCTCCTGATTGGAACTGGTTATCCCGATCGTGGAAGTGCGCCAAAAGGGAAAGATACATGTTTGGTGCGAGGATACCCGAAGTTGCGATCGAAACGAGCAAGTGAACACTCGCAAACGACTCTACCTATGAGGGGAAACGATATTAATGGATGACTGGAAGTCAGGCAAAGCGAAGTGTTCCGTGCTCACAATAGTACGGTCTATCAAAAGGAAAAATGCAAGGAGGTAGACCACGAGAATTCTAAAAGAGAAAAAGGATTAGAAAAAATACGAAGAGCTTTTATTGAAGCTTGGACATACACAAAAAAGTAGACGATGTTATCCTTTATAATGATGTCTATCAGTCTGGATTTGTTCACAGTCAATAATCCACGCAAACGACGTGTCGACGGCGGTGTCTTGTAAGCTTCCCACGACTTCCGCAAGACGAGCATAAATGTGACGAGCTCGTTGAAGATGAATGGTGCCCAGAAAAGTGGGGAGTAGATTGTTCCTGAGCATAAAGGGATGGTAAGAGATTGCGGACTTCCTTTGGTTACCCATATTCCTGCCAAAGATGCTACATAAAGACAATACGATAAATCAGTTACTGGGCCTCAAATTAGCGTATCGTACATACCAGTGAGCTCAGCAATGAAGAGACCGACTGCCACTACGTCTAACAGGATGAAGGTAGCAACAATAGCTCTATTCTTGCCATAGAGAGCGTATGTTCGGAGTTGAAGAAGAACTGTCGAACGATACGTATATATCAACGCTAGCGAAATGCAGAGCAACTGCTTACTCATAGTACAAGTCGCGACAACAGCTCCGGTATAGAGCATAACAGTCAGCGGAACTTGGCTCAAATCTGGAGAATTTGTTTGAACAATTCTTTGTAAAAAGGAGCGGACACCGCTCACCGACCCTACGGGTATCGTAAATATGCCATGGGCTCAGCAACGTGTCACATTGAAAGACTCTTCTGGGCTCACGTGTTGTATTCATCTACCCGAATGACACCATTGGAAGACTTCTCATCTGAGCGGGTCACTGTAGGTTGCGGGGATGCCGTACAGCTATCCAATAACCATTTGGAAGTTGTAACGTTGAATCCAGCTGCATAATATCAGCCACAATTGGGGATTGCGATGAAATATCGTTTCTAACTTTTGCTTGTCGCGTATCTTCCAACGACATTTTGAGCGAGAAAAAGAGAGAATTGCCTAGAACAAATGGCTTACATGACACATGATAACGAGAGATATCGTGCAATAACATATATTGCTGATCCAAAGCACGGGCGTTTAGACTGTCGTTTTTGCCATTACGCGATCGGACAGAAACAGAATGCTCAGTTACTGACCCAAACGTAAGTCACCTGTCAACATGGTAAATTCAATCGAAAGGACAACTGTATGGACGGCGGGATGGTATTCACCTCGTCCTCGAGTTTCAAAACTTTCTAAAGGTCAGTGAATAGAGATAAAACACTGAAACTTGACAACGTACAATGGTTATACACTGTCAATGTCACGATCGCAACTAAACGAACGCAAAGGCGTTTCAGAGTCCGAATTTGTTTACTAATTATTGAGGTAAATAATGCTCACTCGTGAGATTGACAGTGGCCCGCGCTAGCGTTGAGAAAGGCTCATCCACTTCGACACCATCGATACCCAGCATCGACCTCGATAAACCAAACGATACCAGCAAGCAGAGAAGGATGATGAGGGAAGAGAGAAAGCGGCAGGAGCGGCAGGTCAATTGGAACCAGCGCAGTTTTATATCGTCCGCGAAGTGATGGCTATTGCTTCATCTTGCGCGCCGGCAGGAGCACGGGGCCAACATTGGTTATTCAAATATAGGTACGGCAACTGCGTAGCATGGTACTGCCAGTGGGGTAGCTATGCCCACTGGAGCCCGTGCAAGAAACCACCGAACCCTGAACTTAGCGAACCTATGGGTCAGACATTTCTGGCTCAGCCCCGGATTCTGAATGATCGCGATGATAGAAGCTTTACCGCACGAGTATCGAACTGGACTCTATCGTTCTCCCTTTCCCGTCGCCATCTTTCCGACATTCCTTTTTACTGTAACTGATGAGCCCTCGGTTCCAACACTTTCAACCCCATCTTCATTGCCATTAGCTCCCGAGTTCCATGATTGCTATAGGCCCGAAGGGCGTAGCCAGCATATCTGCATTCCTGCTTGATTTGAAACGCAGACGTTACGACAGACAACGCATGACGTCAAGAAACCAATGTAGCGCGTCCGAGTCTTGCTGAAGTGAACAGTGAGGAAATATGCTGGTGCCCGGACAACGATTCCAGTAAGTAACAGAAACAAACGACAGATGCGTGTTTGATAAGTGAAAGATGTGGATCGTATGCCAGTGGACGCGTATTTCGAGGAATTGTCATAGTATTTGTGAAATGAAAGATGTCGTCGTCGCAGGGGCTGGGGAGGTTTTGAGAGAGCGAGAGCCTTCGGTTCCGGGTGGCGGGTTGGGTTCGGTGAATCCGGGAATTTGTCGGATCGCCTAAAATGTGTCCGGCCGGGCCCGAAGTACCCCACGCCAGTTTAAGTAAATTACTATCACGATGAAGCGAAGTCTGTGCGTATTATCTGCTTGAAGAGAGACCCGCACCTGTCATGTTCAAAAGTCTATAACAGGCACTCAAAATGAACGACGAGAACACGGAAACGTGGGTTATGTTGGAACGGCACTGGTCCACCAACTGACGGTATGTTGTTGCTATCCTTATTGGCGATTGCAGCCTAAACATCATCGCTCAGATGAAAGCGATTGCCGTGTCTAGTTCCAACTCTCGGGGCTCTGACAGGGAGACATGCTCGGTCAGATAACAAAGCCGCAGTACTACTACGTGCTTTGGAAGACGAAGCTGATAGCGCAGGAGCTGGATATCGACATTCACTGCAGGAGAGGATGAGATGACTCGGGGACGAGAAGTTGTACCTACTATCGATAGGTCGCTGAAGTGAAGGAGCACTGAGTCGTGAGTTATATTGCCTCGTTCTTCCGGAATCAATCTCGAAAGCATCACTTCACGTTTGTTTAGCGTTGAAATGTTGTATATACATAGTCCGGACGGACGGGATGGTTATCAACAAAAGGTCCTCGGAATAACATCTCAAGTCTTTTCTTCAGATTTCTTACTTGTTTGCTTCATACTTCTCGCGTTGCATTCTTCGACACTGAAGATGTTTCTTCAAGGTAGTAATCCGGTAACATTCGCGACTCTCTCGGCCTCCTTCATTGAATGTGCACGAGCTTAGTGCGCGTACAGTCACCAAACAATTGGCTTCTAGAATAACCTATACCGGGGTCGGAACACCAACGGCGGAAATGCATCACTGGATTTCTTGGTCATGGCTTAGCGCTTGCTAGTAGCCATCGTTGCTCCGATCAAAATACCGATGTGTGTGGATTTTTTAGGTGATGAGGTATCGAAGTCGAAGGAATTTTAGATGCGCTGGCGTCTGATCGCATGGGAAGGTCGGTTGGTGAGGGAGACAAACCCGGATCATGTTAAGATATGAATGTGAGTACACTCTTTTCATTAAATCCTCGCACTTGTTCGCTCCTCGAGATAAGAACAAGCTCTGTTCGTAGGTTCCGCCTTGATCAGAACCTACTCCATGTTTTCATCGATGCCCGGCAGCGATATTTGTGGAAAGCACCCTTCTTCTCATGCCGGCGATCGACTATTTAGTCAAAGTTTGATACAAATACTAGCTGATTACTAATCAGCTTAGCTTGCTTCAACACACGGTATCTTTTAATTTGTGTCAATGCTTCTCAGATACTGCGAAGTGTATAAAATGTCTCGTCTTGATGTTATAGTATCTTATTCATCGACTTCGCATACCCCTCTTTTCTCCGTTGGTGCATTATCGTCTACCAGTGCTCAGTTGAAAGCGATGTCGGGTATCGACAGCGTCAGAATAGGTGGTATAGAAACAGTAGTAAGTTTCTATCTGAGAGGTAGGCTCTACTTTTCTTTCGTATCCGGCCTGTGATCTCCGAAGTTGATGGGTGCTCTTGTATTATTTAGTGGTGATTCTGTCCATAATGGTGTATAACCATGGTGTGTGACGTCGTGCAAGTGACTCTTGTATCGGTTTTCTAACGCCTCGGCTTTTCAAGTTTTGAAATTTGATGAGGAGGTAAGTCCCGATTCATTTACATGTTGCCCTTCTCTGAGATTGGTTTACTCTTCAGGTAAAATACGTTTGGGTCAGTAATTTGCTGTACCGCTCCTGCCTATCCGCCATGGTGTAATAGTAGAATATGACAGTGTAAGCGCCCTTGCTTTGGATCGGCCCTATACATTGTTGCGCGATATCTCTCGCTATCAAGTGTCATGTAAGCAATTATTATTTGGTATCCTTAAGGAGTCGCAATGACAAGCTTCTTTTAGATACGCGGCATACAGAGGTAAGGCACTGCCCACCGCCGAATGAGTAGACAACTTAGTTCTACGTGTACTAAATGCTGCGCAGGCGGATTTCATTCCTCTTTAGGTCAATACTTTGAGGGTAGTTGTCCGGCATCTTATCCATCTAACGCTGGACCTATGGACTCTAACGATCCGAGTCGCTGCATCGAAACTATAATTGTCTGGGATGAGTAAGTCGATAATATGCTGGTTTTCTTCTCACCTCTGATTATGGTCCATTGCGATACGTTTACCTCTTTGACAGCGGACGTGAGCAAATTTCTCTTACCTGAGGTTTCCATTCAACTAGGAGTATTCCAAAGATGCATATTTCCCTTTAAATGCTTTAATTTTCATTGGAACCATCGTCGCTTTGTGCACCATGTGTATGTTACCATGTTCAGATCCGTTAGCGGGCAGCAATTCTAAATATTCCGTTTCTCAGGTCTTCTTCAACTTCGAACATATGCTTTATATAGCAAAGATATGGCTGTTCTCATCACTTTCATCGTGTTGGACGTCATCGCGGTCGGCTTCTTCATTCTTGAATTCACGGCTCTAAAAGGTATGTGACATGTTCCAAGGCCGAACATATAATTGATTTGTTTGTCAATCCCAACAGAACCGATAACGAGGTCGGACATACTCGCTAGCGGTGAGGTCACAACCCAAGAGCTTGCACTGAGTTATTCTCCTGTTTTTTGGGCACCTTTCCTTGTCAACGAGCTCGTCACGTTCATTTTCGTGTTGCGAAAGTCATGGCAATCGTACAGAGACTCTGTCAGCTTGGCACTCAAACGTGACTTATGGTCCATGAAATGTCCGAGGCAATCTTTGATGGATGTCATCATCAAGGATAATATTCTTTATTTCGTCGTGTATGGATATTCTGGATGAGCTCTTCAATTTCTGACCAAAGCCTCTATTCCAGAATTTTTATTGTCTATTCAATTGCGTTCTTTCTCATGATGAATATTGAAGTCGTACGTCTTCAATAAACATTCTCTCTGGTTTTCATGTAGTAGATGACTGGTGGCTTGATTTTGCAGGAAGCGTTGCTTGCATGCTCCCATTTGCTTGCATCTATCGCTATCTCGGGTATCCTCGCTCCGAATATTTACCTTCATCTCCGAAGAAGTTATGACAGAGAACTAGTTCGACAAGAAAACACTTTGTCGACATTGCGTGTCGCTCATCCGAGCCGAAGTGTGGACGATGAACCTAATGTGATGGATCTTGAATTAGGTGAAGAGTCGAAGCTTGGGATGGTACGCGATGATTGATTTGCTCAGCGTGAACGGAAGTCATAGCAGTCGTTGTAGCAGTCAATAGGTAAACGAATAATGTTATTATAGAAGATACCTGCTACTATGGTGTACAACGCTCATGCGGAGTGCTTGCACACAATATATCCTCCCATGATCATCTTATTTGTTGGCCTCGCCGGTCCGAGCTTTCTTCCTGGAACCAGAAGCCCCTTTTCCCGTATTCGTATTTGTCTTTGTCTTCAGTGCAAGGAGTTGAATGTCGTCATGGGTGAGATTGAGTTCTTTTTCCAAGGCAAGGAAACGAGTGCGGAACAATGATCTTACGTCCAAGTTCTTGTAGTAAATATACCGTCTCCGTTCCGTTAACTTTTCCAGGAAAGGATCATCTTCGGACATTTTGGCTATCTGAAGATCGAGTCGCTTGACTTCATCCTCATGCATCCTCAGCTGGCGAAGCTTCTTCTTCATTTTGCCAATCTCTCTGTGGTTTGAACCCAGCGAGGTGTGCCGGAGCTCTTCGATTGTGAGCTGTTCATCAAGAAGCACAGAAAGATTCCTTACGAGGACATTTGATTTGTTTCGCAAGCTATTACTATGAGCTCGTAAGTCTTTGAGCTCAGCAACGTGGCTGCTTTGTGTTTCTTCCAAGCTCATTGCTCGAGCGACTTCCTGGGTCATATTAGCATAATGTCTGCAGGCCAAAAATTCCCAAAGGCGGACGATCGCTCGACCACGTTGTTCCCCCCCCACGAACTGTACCGAGGAGTAATTTGAGCTTGCTGGGATCGATGTCCTTCATTGCGTCTGGATCCAGCTGATATTTGCGAAGTCCCGCATCGTCGATGAGCTTGGAGCCGACTACCCACTTGTAGCTACTGAGCATGGTGTTTCTCAGTAGTATTGAAAACCTCTCCCAACGACAAAACGCGCTTTTCAAGTCGTCGGAAGTCCAATTTCCCATCCGGGTACGAGCAGCGAAGACGTAATCTGCTTCTTCGTCAACATTACGAGCCAGGTACTTCAAGAAGTCAAGCCGCAAGTGAACTTGCTCCTGAAGCGACTTTCCGTTCTCGAGAAGAAACTGATTTTTTAGACAGGCAATTCTGCTGTCCACAGATGCCTCGAACAAGTCTCGAAAAGTATTGGCGCGCTCTATGGAGAGTTTGAGAGATTTTGCTTCGCTCTCTTCCTCGGTATGGTCGTTAAGCTTGTCACGCTCGGAGTGGTAGGTGGGCAGAGCGTACTCGCAGTCCTCGTATATGATCTTCATTAGAATCAGCTTCTGTGTGATGATCTGTATAGGGCTGGACTCGGAGCAACTGTGCTCGGTTCCATTGCTAGCACGAGTGGACCCGCCATGATCATTCATGAAATGAAGGAAGGATTTCTGGAGCCGCATCTCACAGTCACCAAGCTCATCTATCTTGACGTCCAAGTGCTTGTTCCAGTCGTCAGCATTCCAATTTTCGGACCATTCAGCAGTTTGCTTGAGGTCAGAGTAGGCTTTCGAAGAGTCAGCATCGATCGAAGAAGGTCTTCTATTCTTCTTTGGCCCCTCCGCCACGGTCGTAGCATCGGCATGCGAGCAGCCAGTGTTGTTTTCCGGGACGCTTCCTGTCTTCTGGGACATCTTATTCGAAGCGAGCGTCTGAAAAGCGTGAGCAAAGCTTTCTGAAGATAGCGAGAGAGATGGGACTTTGGAGCGGAAAGACGATAAGAAGAAAGAAAGAGGCGCGAGAGGGAAAGGAGGCTGATATATATCGGTTTGTATAGTTTAGCAAAGCTACGTGTGAGGTAACTGGGAAAGCAAAGCTGGTTAGCTACATTTCATGAGCACTAAATATTCAGCAGCATACCGCATATCCATAAAAAGCATGTTAAGGGTAAGGGGTGAATGGCGGGTTAAATGCTGACATGACACAGGTCAAAGAATATATTGTGCGATAATATATATGGCTGATCCGAAGCAAGAGCATTTTGACTGCGAGTTTTTGCTATTAGGTGACCAGGAAAAAGCAGGATGACCTATCACTAACATAAACGTAGTTCACCTCTCACTATGGCCAAATAAAACGATGACTAGGACACCTGAAAAGAAATACCCACTTCCTCGAGATTTAAAGACTTCACGGTGTCAAAGAATTGGGATAAGATATTTGAACTAATAGCGTACGGTTATTGAACGCTGTCAATATCAGAATGGCAACTAAATGAACGAGATGAAGTGACTCACTCAGTACTAAGTGTTTGCCGTTCAAAAATTCAGGAAGAATACACCTCTGAGATCGACAACGGCCTGTTCTAGCGTTTTTAAGGTGTCATCCACCTCGCCACTACCGAAACCCGGCATCGACTTGGAGTCGGAAAGATCTGCAACGGTGTGGGAGGCAAAGGGGTAATCTTAGAAATGGCTGGCCGACCAAGGTGGCGCATGCTGTAAACTATGGCCGGATTGACGAATTCCGATAGCTATTGCTTCATCTTGCATGCCACCGGAAGAGCGAGGTCACCGGTGATCCATATGGTATTTGCGGCGAGGAGAGTGGGAAGAAGTTGTGTGGTTGATGACCACTGATGACGATGTAAACGATCATCGAAGATCCAAGTGGACAGTAGGACATGTAGAAGCCAGGTCGTTCTAGTCAGCTTCGGAGTACTCAAGGTTGCACTTATAAAAGCAGTGTCGCACCATTATCATATCAAGAGTACCAACCAGCCCATTATTCCTATCCTTTCCGTCCTCTGTACACCTTTTCTTTCATCTACGTTAATGATGTCTCCAAGCGACTGGTATTGAAAATGGGTGATGTGTCCGAGTTGATAACAAAATGATTGAGACCATGTATGAACGTTCAGCTCGAGTGTACGATTTGACGTGAGAGTAGGAAAAGATGGCGTCTGGTAATGCATGCAATTAGTTATAGAAAACAATAAATATTACGAATCACGTTGGATCTGAAGGTGTTCCCCACTGAATTGAACAACATATGTGCAATGAGTGAGAAAAAGAACCGAGTTGAATTTATTCACCGTTCACCTAATGCGCAACAGAGAAAAACAAGGCACAGTAGAATACATCTATGAGTGGGTATCAACGGAACGGAGATCGATTACATACTACCCACAAAACATCCACGACTCCAACCAACAAGCTCAGCTCTCGACAGGCTTGAACCGATCATAATATGCCTTCGTCTCTGACTCCACCATCTCCTGGGTCGACTCCGGGAGGTCAGCAACAAATTGACCTGGCGTACCCTCGAAGTAAGCAAGCGCAGGTATGACGCTGTTCGGCATCAGGACGGTGTTATCGGCGATCTTTGCACAGTCTTTGATGATTGAAAATTTGCTCTGAGTATGCGTGGTGAAAATTATAGGTGGAGAAATTAAGGAAAAGAAGATAGACGCACGATGATACAGTTCTTCCCAATCTCGACGTAGTTCCCAATTGACGCTGCCTCAACAATGCTCCCTGCCCCAATATGCACATGGTCGCCAATCTTCATGGGATAGTAATTGAACTTTCCCCGAAACGTTTTATACGGCGGCCTTCAAAGTCAACACGTTCAGAAACTCGATCTTTCGTCGTCTGGTCACTTAGTGACGCGAGGCGCAGCCCATTCGAAGGATGATGCGCATACCTAATGACACATCCCTCACCAATGAGACAGTACCTCCCCAGAGAGATGACCACAGCGTGCCCTGGGTCCATTCTCCTCAAGTCACCACGCACGATGGCGCCGCTGGAGATGACCGTCTTGCCGCCGAGGATGATGTTCTGTGGCCCTGCTATAGTCGCGCGTCGGGAGACTTTGTTGCCTGTGTCCTGTCCTGCTCGCATCAACATGACGGACAAGCTGGACGCACGGAGTCAACGGAGCTTACTGTCTCGATGAATTCAGACTTTATGTAGTGTATTGGAGGGTCGAGGTAGCCCATGATGGATGGGACGTGAAGGTGACTCTGAAGCGGCACTTGGGTTGAGGTGCATCGCGTCCATCTCAAATATTAATAATAATAATACTTGATTATGTAACTTTTGCAAATTGAAAGTTACGAAAAATAAGTGAAAGGGCCTGTACGAGTTTTAATGTCTAAGATTTGTTGAGGCCGAATGATTACATCGGTATATCCGTCCAAGTATCTGCCATTTCGATTCTGTCTGTATCATTTCCTATTTCTACGTAGTTGTCAGCCGAACTTCCCATTCCATTTAAGACTTGATTTTGACTCGTTCGAACCTCAGCTTCTTACACCCATCTACGGAATTAGCTGAGGTGAGATATTAGTTTTTTCTACACAAGTACATTATCACTCACAAGCCTGTACATAGACTATTATTTCCAGGTATATTACAGAGCTTCTTACACCCATCTACGGAATTAGCTGAGACTATTATTTCCAGGTTATGAGCCTTGGCTGAGCGTGCCACTCAGCCAGTAACCCTACAAGTCGTCTAAACATATCCACACCTGAAGCCACAGTTACCCATGGCTATTACTTGCAGCATGAGTGCCCCACCAGACAAACACACTACCAACAACACACCTATTCGTGCCACCGTCACCATGCCACCCAATACGAGTAGTCAGCCACAACCCACAGTCGTCAATGTCGAAGCCGAAGTCCGAACAGCGAATGCAGAACGTACTCATCAGCTAACGACACTGGACGAATCAGCCGAAAGAGTATCTAGGTCTCGATCATCTGAGCTAAACGACCTGACGGATATGGGACAACAACTGCACCCAGATGCCGGTCGTCGTTCGCGATCCCGATCCAGGAACTCTGAGAACTCACACTCACCGCGTACTAAGAAGCGAGCACAATCACACTATACCAGACGAGCTAGTTTTCATCAGCCTCAACAACTACTGTCTCAGAGTCTCGGCAACTACATACCTTGGTCAGCCTATATGAAGCTTGCCCTCTCTGATGATGTTCTCTGGCTGGATGTCCTCGAAACTGCTTACTCGTCGGAAGATCTGGAACGAGAAGGTCTTGGTGAAGCGGATCGAGTAGTACGGAAACACATCATGCTCAGCGTTGAAATGAGCGAGATTTCCGCCATTGCGTCTGCTCGAACGGCGAATGAGATGTGGAGGATCCTACGAGACAAGTACGAAGGAGCTGTTGATTCGGTAACCGCTAAAAGGGATTTCTACGGAACCACCATCCAGGACACTACTCCAGTCAAGGTACACATAGATCGGATGATTACCTTGCGATCAAATATGGAGCGGTCTGGTACTTCTGTTACCGATGATGAGTTCCTGATCACTCTGAAGTATAGAACAATGTGCTCAGCTAACCGTTACAGATGATGGTAATAGCTGTTATATATATACCTATAGAACAATGTGCTAAAGTAACAAGTGAATAAACAAGTATAGTAATGTGTGTTAAAGATGAACGTACCTCAGCTAACCGTTACAGATGATGGTAATAGCTGAGGTTCGAACATGTTATGAAAGAGTCTGAAATAGTAGAATGTTCGGCTGACACTGGATATAAAAGGAAACGATCGACTCGCAACTCTCGTCGACACTACAACACACCCAACATGAAGCACTCCCTGCTGAACCCCAATCGGCGTCTCCTGCGTGGTGATGTTTGACGGTCAGAACATCCAACAGTCGAGAGGTTCATGACGTACATATTGTCCCTGGACGATGAACCCCTCGCGCCGTCGAAGCGATCCAAAGACTCCAACCAGACTACGTCCTTCAAGCCAAAGTCGGACTCTGGTACACCTGCCAAGAACACCGAACCAAACTGTCTGAACTGCGGAAAGGGAAATCATCTGACAGAAGTTTGTCGGCAGCAAGGTGGAGCACAGGAGCGCCAGTGTACAGGATGCGGAAGATATGGGCATGTTGTGGAAAAATGCTATAAACAAGGAGGTAATGAGGAGAAATCGCGTACGGGAGTTCCCAAATCTCTAGTACAAACGGCGCAGCTCACTTCAGAGAACAAACCCAAAGACCCGGAGAAAGAACTGGATCCGAAGGCAATTCTGGAGGAACTTAAACAATTGCGTGAGGAGATGAAATGTCAGAATAATCAATATGGGAACTCACTATATGCTGAATCGACTCGCGCTCTTGTGGCTTCTCCGCAACTCTCTTCAGGACAAGGCGAACGTGGAATAACTTTTGTCTGCGACTCTGGGGCGACTTCTCACATGGTTAATGACGCCAGCCTCTTCTCGTCATTTGTAGGATGCGACGTGGAGGTGCGCACTGCAAATGAAAGTTCCCCGCTACGCGCGACTGCAATTGGGACGGTACACGTTCAGGCTGCAAATGACGAGCTCTGCAGGCCTATCACCTTGAAACGTGCACTGTATGTTCCAGGGCTCAGCTCAAATCTCCTGTCGGTACGCAGACTTCACGTGGAAGGTTATCGCCTCTCGTTTGAACCTAACTCCGTCATCCTGCAATACGATGATGAGACAATAGCGAACGGCATGGTTCTCAACGAACTATATGTCTTCCTTATGTGCCGACCCTTCCACGAACTAGCGACGCTGTCCATTAACTCCAGACCGCCGCCTTGTACCACGACGTGGAACACATTGCACTGTGCGGCGGGTCACATCAATCTAAAGACAATAAAGTCAGCATTCACAAAGGGAAGAGTCAAGCCCTTGGAGATACGCAAGGATACAGTTAAGGAGTGTATTCCCTGCACTATCTCCAAGATGCCGGCCGGGAAATTTGAGTCCAGAAACACTGAGTATACAGCGGTCGGTGACTTACTAAGCGCAGACTTAATGTTCTTCGATCGAACGTCTGTCTCAGGCTACACATTAGCCGCAGTCTTCATCGACTCCTTCTCCAACTACGTGTGGGCATATCCACTTCGTAGGAAGGACGCGCAGACCCTAGTGAACATCTGGTCAGAACTTGTCAGCTTCATTCAGGCTCGTACGAACCGACCTGTCAAAGAACTGCAAACTGACAACGGGGGCGAATGGGTCAACTCTCTAATGTCCTCATATAACAAAGGAAAAGGCATTACTCACCGAACGACCGTACCGTACGCCCATGCCATGAATGGAAAAGTTGAACGCGCAATAAGAACTCTATCGGATGGCACCCGATCGAATCTTCAAGCCGTTGACTCAGACTCCTTGTGGCCCAACGCTCTATCCCATATGCTCCACGCTCGGAATCGTCTTGCGCAGTCGTTGTTACGGTTCAACACCGTTCATACGCTTGGTAAGCGTACCCCATTACTTCATTTCTTTCTTTGTCATCATATTCTT
>JAFREE010000249.1:0-24062 GCA_019400425.1 Hymenochaete sp. R1
CTCACATCAATGTTTTATTTTTCTATTTCTTAACCGAGTTGTGTTTCTTTGTTGCATGTATTACCTAATCACCCTGTTTCTTTCTTCCATCCACAATAAATGAGTCTGTATCGGCCCCTTTGAAGACGCGTGATCCTATCAAAAGTGCGGCTTGTAGAGGTACTAGCTCATACGGTAGCTCGAGTCCAATGTCATTGCTTTCGTGCTTTGTCTTGTGACAATATCCATAAAGTATTCTATGCTCTCCATCCACATGTCAACAACGATTTCCGGATGGATTATAATAGGTCCGCACTCGTACATTAGTACTGCACATTCCACATACAGCATGCGCATGACCTCGTTCCACGGTAGGAGCTTGTCGGG
Source organism: Hymenochaete sp. R1 (assembly GCA_019400425.1). NCBI lineage: Eukaryota > Fungi > Basidiomycota > Agaricomycetes > Hymenochaetales > Hymenochaetaceae > Hymenochaete > Hymenochaete sp. R1. Next base: position 367 of record JAFREE010000249.1, read on the forward strand.
AGTAGACCCGGGAGTATGAAACGTTTGCATTCTCGTGCTGAAGTGGTCGAAGGTGACGAGCGATTTGTATCGCATGGGGGTAGGCTCATATTTCGGTACGTTGAGTCCCAATTGCCTGTAGAGGGTATTCTGAAGGAGATAATTGGGATCGAGGAACGACGGGGAATGAGAGGAAGCGATAGTCTGCGACTCGGAGTCGCGGGCAAAGTCCCCGTCGCCTACTTCGAGGACGACCAAAGACGATTTTAACGCATTCGGACAAATGAGACTCGCGCATGTGGTTTATAGTTGCGGTGTGTTAAAATGATTAGTAGAAAGGCTCTAACGTATAATATATGTGCGTATGCTCCGATTAATGAGTGGGACTGTTGCATGAACGAACGAAGAGATTGGAGAGTACAGAAGTGCTCTCTTCTTTTATTAATCCTACGGTATAAGTCAACAGACTAACGCTAAGAATAGTTCAAAGGTGAAATGCACTTTGATAGGTGCAATGCTGGATTGAAGTCTATTTACCTCACCGCACACACAATGAAATGGTTTGCATTCCCCTTTCAATGCTCTCATTACTACAAGCCGTTAATTGTTGTAAAGAGAAACATATAAACATAGAATATCTTACAGTGTATATTACAGGCTAAAGCCCAGATCTCTCGACTGAGTAAGAAAAAATAACATAGGGTTGTGTTATGGTAAAAACTATATACTTATGCCAGCATCCAAGGCGTTCGATGAACCCAACTCCTCGCTCGTTTCCCGTAGATATACATAGGGATTGTTGTCAAAGCCACACCAAAGTTGATGCCACCAATAGTACAGAACGTACGCAGAACGCCTGCCGTGCTTCATATCAGCAATGATGCAATGAAATAATGGGAAGTGTCAAACCTTGGTTTATAATCCATGGCGTAACGAAGTATGTTAATCCGAAGGCGAATAAGTTTTTGATACAGCTAGACGATTGCTTAATTAGTGTCGATGAGTCCAGACTCAAGAAGTACTGACTTGATTGTAGCGAAGGCCTCAGGTGCATAATTTGAGTGAGCGTCAACTACATATGACACTACACTGCGGTAAACGACTTTAGAGAGACTATAAGAACAAATATAAAACGAAGAGCTTACGCAAGACTCCCAATGGCTTGGCCAAAGTTGATGAGTGAATAGAAAATTGCAGGCCCGATCCACAGCTGCTGGAGATAAGCGCTGATCGCCCATCCAAACCAGGCCATAGTTGTTGACAAGAGCATCGGAATGACCATCAACAGCCTGAATCTAGAGAATGTTCTATAAGAACCACCAAGTATACCCGTAGTTTTGAGCTTACTCTGGTTCATACACTCCGCTGTTCTTCCTTGCCATCCATGTCACAGTCCAGTCGCTCAACGGTCCGGCGATAACGTTTCCGAGAAGTGCGGCAATGAAAGGCCCAACGCCAGAGATGAGGCCTACTACGCCGGAGTCGAATCCGTAACCAAACGCCGGGACAGAGAATAGCAAGGATACAGAAACGGAAAGTGCAACCACTGAATAATTAGATATTTTAATTGAAGTATCAATGGTAGCAGAAGAAGAGCAGACTTACGCCACGCCGTAGTTGTACCGTATACGAGTGCACCCCACATCACAACAGGGCTTAAGCAGAGCGTGAACGGCCGACAGGCAATCCTTAAGAAGCGTTCATCGGTGAACCTTTCGCCAGCCCAAGGCTTCATTAGCAGCCAAATGGTTTTCGGTCTTTCACAATCAGGGCCGCCTCCAATTGGCAGGACATTCGCATGACCAGTTTCCGAATCGACTACTCCCGCTGAATCTTTCCCAGTCGAAGATGAATTTGACCTATCACGTCGTGATTCCTTCTCTGACCTTTCCAGTGTGGCTTCTGGGGGTACAGCTGAGATGGAAGGTCGGACATAGGCAGTCTCATGGACAAAAACGAACGTAAGAACGAGGAGAGCGCCACACTAAGAGTCAAAGATGAGAATCTGGTAGAAATTTGAAGCTCTTTAAATGACAAACCAGAGCTGCTATGATAACGAAACAGATTCTCCATGAACTGCGAATAAGTCAGAGACTGGAGAACCATGAATCGTATAAGTAATGATATAGAACCTACACGTTTTGAATCAAAAATCCATTGACAATGGAAACGCCGCAAATCCCACCGAGGAGAGCGAACTTCAATCTTGTTGAGCCACATGCTGCACGATAAAGTAGACGGAGAGCTCACACTCCAGACAGCAATCCACCGGCCTCTTTCGTGGACAAAGAAGATATCTCTATCAAGCCTCATAAGTCAAGCTGGATGCAAATAACCGAGAGACCTTACGCTATTGTAGCTTCCACGAGGCACTCAATTGGCGCCATACCCATTCCTCCCACGACTCGACTCGCAGTTAAACTGCCCAAATCCTTGGCTAACGCACTCCAAATGGCACTGACAACTAGTAAAACACCACCGGCCAAGAACACCGGCCTCCTGCCCCATACAACGCTCGCCGGGGCCGTCAGAATCAGAACAAGTCCTATTGCTAGGCATAAGTCTCCAGTGATCTTCGAGAGCTCATCCGTCGTTGTACCGAGATTCTCGGCAACCTGAACAAGTCCCGCGCCGATTATAGGACCAAAAGCGCCGACAACGCCCGCCCCGAATGTGATGGTGAGCATAAGTGAACATTTTCGCCAGAAGGGCCAGTTGAGGGGATCATTCGGAGAGGAAGAGGGCTGCGGAATGAGGATGATACCGTCTTTGCTTCGTTTCAAGCTGGATGAGCTCGCGTCTACGTGGGATGCTCCGTGAGAGTGGAGGTCATCGAGAAGTGACGTTCCTAATTAAGCAACTTAGTTTAAGATGAGAATAGATATCATAAACGGCGCACCTGGAACATCTTCACCAAGATGTTTATCTGGCAGAACTCCAAGTCCCATAATAGTGACAGTAAGCAGCCTTTCAGGGAATGAGCGACGAGCGGTAGCGTCTTTCAAGTATGAGATTTATACGGACGCGACGCAGAACATAAGCTTCAGCGACAGTACGGCTGCGATGCATCGCACTACAACCTAAATCGTTGATGAAAAGCGGCAAATTTTTGAGCAGTGAAATGGTGCCTCTAAGGATGCAACAAGTGATTAATAGAATAAATGAGGGTGGGGTACCCAATGACCATGCGAGACATTGACGAATGAGTATCACGGGGTTTGAGGAACCGGCAGTATTCTATGGCGTGTGATCAACTTGAAGTCGCCCGAAATCTCGCAAAAAGCGTTCTCCACCTAGAAAGGTCCCCATGGAATATACGAACAACACGAGTTCTGGAAGATATTTTGCTCTATCAGATGATGAAGTTAAGATCGAAAGAGTGTCAATATTTATAGCCAGTGAGTGGGAGGGTGACCTGGAAGTCGTAACACTTGGCGCTAAGGGAGTCTATTGTGCGTTGCGCAGCGGAGCAAGATAGAGCTGACACTTCAGTGCGATGATCGTGCGTATGATGGCACATTTTGAGCAGCTTGAAAAATATCAGAGCTGAGGCCGGTATCTGGCACTGGGGCCCAGAGGAAGAATGAGTTGCGTGACGGTATAATGGAGCAGAAGCCTCGGAACCTTTCTTCTGAACCAACTTTTATAAGGTGGAACGGTAGCTACACCCTCAGCTGTTACCTGTTGTTGATGCTTGACGGATGCTCTGCAGACAATATTGCCAACGGATCAATTCCTCAATAACCTTGACCTATAATGAGTCGCAATCAATTCTATAAGCCAGTTAAAAGAAAATGAACAACCCAACTGGATAGACTGCAGTTCTGTGCGTGATGATGGTGTGTGTATTGAGAAGAGAATAGCGACTATCGCATCACGCAGTTCAACTCAGAAGTTGTGAACGAGAAAAAAGGCGGAATTGAGTTGGGAAAGAGAAAGGCGAAGAGTCGAAAAAAGACTCCGGGGGGGGGGGGGGGTGCGGAAATGATTGCCAGTGATCGACGTCCTATCGCCTATCGGCGTCACGCGGAAGATCGATTCAATCACTCGGAAAGCCTACGAAAACTTCGACCTTCTTGGGCTTCCTCCGGCAGCATAACTTGAGTAAGAGCATGACTCGACTTACGTCTAAACTCCGAGTCTCCCACCCATCACCGTCCTGCAGCGACGAAGGCGTTCGTGACGACGTGGACTGCGGCTGGTGAACGAACACAATCTGGACATGGACTCGGCGAGCAGGGCAATCCCAGAGTTTTACGCCTGGCGTCGGCTTGGAGACAATGCCTTTCGAAGACCTCTCGGTGACACAGAGCTTGGATTCTACTGGGACAATGCTTTCAATGGCGTCGCTATAACTATCAACCATCTCGAAGTCGACACGGACGATGAAATTGCCGACAAAAGAAACGTCGAAGCTGCTTGGCTGAGGATGAAGCAACGGTTCCCCATGTTGGCCACGTATGTCCGAGAGACGCCTCAGTCAGGCGGAGGAGAACAAGTCGAATTCGTACTGGAACAAGCAAGGTTATATATGATTGCTAAAGGCGAAATTTGCTTCGAAGAGCGTATAGAATGTAGGGACGATATGTCGCGGCTGCTTGATCACCTTCATAACGATACACCCACACTCAACAATGACCGTATTGCGCAGCTTTGGTTCCTACGGCAGTTTGATGAACCGAAACGTTATCATATCGTCATTATCGCAGCGCATCTGATTACTGACGGTATGGCTAGTGCGACATTGACAAGGGAATTTTGTCAGGAATTGGCAAGTTTGTCTTCAAAAACTGACGCGCTCCATATACCCTTGGAAGAACGCATCAAGTCTTTGCTCCCACTCGAGGCTCTGACCCCTTTCGCTTCATCGCCTCTCCCCCGTAGGAGATGGAGGTATGCTGTTGCAAAAGTTATACATCGTAATCGACAGTCGAAGCTTTCGGTGCGTCGAGATTTTCATGTTCTTTGAATTCACTCTCACTCTGCTGCAGGGTGGACATACGCTCCCATTACAAAAAAATCCGAGGAATCCAGGAATGCCACCTATGTCGCGAACGATTTCCCAGGTTCTTTCTACAGATCTATCACGAAAAATATTCCAAAAATGTCGTTCTCTTGGAATCACGTTTGGCATCGCATTGCCTGTTCTCTGTCAAGTAGCCCATGCTCGTATTCTCCATCGATGTCGATTAAGCAACACAAATATACGCGCCATATGTAATGTATCAGACCACGAGCCTCAAGCGTTTGACGAGATCGACGATAATGATTGGGAACGCCGGCGGATTCAGCCGTGCCACTTTGGGGGACCGATGAACTTACGACCGTACTTGAACCAGGATTGGTACAAAAATGGCGGAGTGACAGAAGTCTGCATCGCAATCAGCTTCTTTTTCAATCAGTTACCTTTCATGCCCCTTCTATCTCAACGTAGTCTTGACGCGGCCCGATGCGAGACTCCGAAAGCAAGATCCGTGGATTGTAACCGCGTTTCGAAAGCAGATATCGATGAACTGGACGAAGCGTATGACCCTACTGTCTCGTTAGCTGGCGCGCCTTCGCCTGATGCTCCAAGCCACGCATCTCCTCGCGTTACTGTTGATGCAGATGGCACTCCTACACTCCTTTCTCTCCTTTCGCCCCAGCGCTTCCTATACCGCGCCTTGTTAATTCAAGCCCAGAATGCACATACACTTAAGCATCCGCTTCTTCATGAACTGCATTTTGCTCGAGTGCCGGAGAGGATTACGCGAACGCGGGACTTAGCGATGACCTGGCGCAGACGTCTAGACCCTCGTGATGGTGGCGAAGGGTCGAGTACAACCAAGAATACGGCAACAGCGAATACTAGATCGACCTCTGGGCCTGTGTTTTGCAACGGCGGTGCAAGTTTGGGAAATGTAAGTTGTCTTTTTCTTCTATTCAGTCGCACCCTCACTATTCCATCTTAGCGGGAATCGCTCTTTCCCTTCATCTATCCTCTTCAATCAAAATCTGGAGACCTGGAGATGGTGTGTACTATAGCAGACAATGCATATAGCCGTTATACTGATTTTATTGCTCAGACGCCACGTTTGCATGTACTCCAGACCAATATCCATCTTCGCTGTCGTCCAGGGGAACTTTATCTCGGAGCCGTCACCACTCGAGGCGCACTGGATTTTTTCTGCTATGCTGATGTGAGTGTGCATGACGAGGCGATAGTGCGAGAATGGGTACGTGAGGTCGCAGAAGCCGCTGTAATTTATCTTGGCAGCGACGCGCCACAGGAGCGGGAGAGATGTGAAGCAAAGTTGTAATTACGAAGTCAAATGCAAGGTGGTGTTTTGATTCTCTTCGACGTGCAAGATTCCAAACAATACCATTGGGACTTTCGGGGATATAATATAATCATACAACTAATCCAGACAGAAGGTTCAAGACGATGTATCACCAATCTCTACCTCAAGACACAATCGACGGCAACCATTCAGTTCGATTTTGCACCGTCCAACAACCACTTCAACCCTTCAACAATGTCCCTCCCTTGCTTCTTGCTCTTCTCAATCTCGGGCCACAACTCATGGAATCCATGCGGAAGGCCTTCATAAATCTCCAATCGGACCGGGACGCCGTTTTTCTTGAGACGTGCGGCATACGCGATGCCGTCATCACGAAGCGGGTCGGCCCCGGCAACCTGGATGAACGCGGGCGGAAGGCGAGCGAGGGTCGAATTCGGAGCAAGAAGAGGAGAGACGTCGATGGAGGTTGGGGGTGGACTTGCTTTGTACGCGTCTACAATCACACAGGATATAGCATCAGTCTCGCAAAAGTTTTTGGTCTTCGAGTGGGTGAAGGGGACTCACCATTATACATTGCGAACGGCCCTCGCCCTACCGGCAGGCCCTCAAAATCAGGACAACCCTCCGTATCAGTGTAGCTCCCCAAAATTTCCTTCAGTTGCCGCACATCCTCTTCCTCGAGCCCTTCTACCTTTTCGAGATCGACTTCTTCGGGCCAGTGCGACAAGGTCATGGGGATAAACAACAATTGGCCGGTTGCTTTGACTTGCTTTCCACCGTCCTTGGTATGGAGAGGTGCCTCGATCAACCTTCTCGTGAGCTGGCAAGTAATAGCAGCGCCGGCGCTGGTTCCTCCGATGACAAATCCTTTTGCGAGGTCTGCCTTCAGCTCGTCGGTGTGGTCTGCGAGCCATACAAGGGTGTCCCATACATCTTCTTGAGCGGTCGGGTAGAGATGAGTGGGTGCGAGACGATACGCAACGTTAAGGACAACGGTGTTGCAAGATGAGCTCAGCAAACGACAGAAGACTTCCTCTGTGTCGAGAGTGCCGACGCAGAAGGCTCCAGCATGGATGAACAAAAGGACGGGATATGGTTCGGATATTGAAGACGACTCCGAGGAGGGCGTGTAGATTCGGACTGGGATTTCATAACCGTCTCTAGCGGGAACAGTACGTTCGGTGATGACGATCCCTTTCGCTTGAAAAAATGAAACGAAGCGTAAGCATTGCGGATTCATAAAAGTTGTAAGTAATATAGTCAGGTGAAAATAGACGCGAAGGAATAGTGAGAATGAAGTACGTGGTTGGAACCAGAGTGGGAAGGACAAAGGGGCAAAGCACGACTGCTAGAGCTCACCTGGTCCGAGCGATTCGACCATCTGTTTTTGCATGTCACCGACTATTTGTTGTACTTGGAGTAGTAACTCCTCGGGGCTGACGCCTGGCGGAGGCGGAGGAAGCTTTTGCATTGCCTCGTATCCTTTGAGAAACTCGGGGTCAAGAACGGCCTTTGAACTAGTAGGGGTAGACATCTTGAATTCGCGCTGGCATTGATCAGTACCAAATCGTATATCGTTTACATGTAGGGGAAACTCACTTGTATGAGAGATTGGATGACCAGAGGTGTGAGAGGAGGAAAAGGGGGCGTTATGGATTCAACGACGGACGCTTGTTTCAGAGGCTATTGGCGCCTTAAATACCCACCCATCCTAGCCCAAGCGAGAACAGCCATGAGGTTCCATATTTACAATCCCCTACAATGAACTCAACGCGCCCGAAGATTTCGGTCGAGCACTTCAAAAAAAGACTGACCAGTTACCTAAAGTCTTTTCTTCCGCCGACTTCACGGTCATGGTAAACTCCGAATAAATGAGAAATCCCCATTTCTTCGCACACACGGACGCATAAATGGACGGCAATTGCGGCTGACCCTGCAGGTTCCTGTGGGAACACGAGGTTGTATCCCGACGGAACTGACGAATCTAATCGACCCCGCTGCATTCGCTTCACGAACTTTTCGGAGGGGAGAGTGCACAAGGGGTTCGGCTCTACTAATTGGCTCGGCGCATACAAAAGCGATCGATCAAATAGTGGTCGTCTGGAGCACGTTGTGGCACACTAGAACGGAACGGGAATCGACTTGGTATTCGAGTAGCGTAAGGTAAGAATAAGAGAGAGGGTACATGATACTAATTACGAACCTTGGTATTCGAGTAGCGTAAGGTAAGAATAAGAGAGAGGGTGGCGACTCGAAACCAACGGTGCGTGCTATTTAAGAGAATAGACAAAATCACATGTAAAAGGAAAAGGGGTGACGAAGGAAAAGGTGATGGTCTAGAGTAGAATGTTATGTGTAGTTCGCTACACTCATCCCCACTGAGAAAAAGAAATGATTAAGAGAAATTATTCAAGATAAGGAAAGAGGTGAAAAGAAAAAAAAGGGGGGGAGGGAATTATTCAAGACGACACCGAAAGGGTTTGTGCTTCCCAGTTGTCCAAAGCTTCGCAGTCTTCCAATTCACGACGAGGTAACCATCGGTCTCCTTCTGGGCCCTCATTTTGCCAACGAACTAAGTATTGGAAACCACGGCCGCGCTTCCGCTGATCCACAATCTTTTCGATGAATGATTCTACCTCGCCGTCTTGATTAATGACTGTTGGGGCAAGAGATTTGTGTCTCGAAGGGAATGTTGTGTCATCATTTTCGACATAACGTTTGAGTTGGGAGGCATGGAACGCGACACATCGTTTCTTCGATTTGGGAAAGTCAAGGTGGTAAACAGACGATTCCGGGAATGCTTTGACAACGCGGTATTTTCCATCCCACCGGGGGAAGAATTTGGCGGTTCGTTTGTCGCCTTTGTTGGCATAATCTCGACGGCGGTTCAATGTTGAGAGCATGACGAAGTCGTCGACTTTGAAAATGTCCTCGGCACCGCGAGATCGGTCTGCAACTCGTTTTTGGTTGACTTTAGCGAGAACGAGGGAGTCTCGCGCATCGCTAACGTCCAGTTCGAGTTGCTGGAAAAGCAGTCGGGCCCTTTCGTCTTCAGGAACAGATGAGTCCGAAGGTTCCAGGGGAATTAGCGGTGGGAGGACCCTTGGCGATTTACCAATGCGAAGTTGGAAGGGGGTGTATCCAGTTGACTCGTTGGTGGTGTTCATCAGTTCGAAACGGACGCGAGGGAGAGCATCAACCCAACCGGACTGCTTTCGGTCGACATAGAAACGGAGGGCTTGAATGATGGTTTTGTTGGAGCGTTCTGAGACACCGTCCGTCTGCGGATGAAAGGAAGAGGAAAGTTTGAGCTTAATACCAGAAAGTTTATGAAGCGAATTCCAGAAGGTTGAAACAAAAAGGTGGTCGCGGTCTGAGAATATACGAAGTGGAAGACCGTTTTCACAATACCAATGATCAAAGAATAAACGAGCAAAATGTTCGGCAGAAATGTCAGTTTTGCAAGGAATTAAACGAATGTCCGAATGAAGTTGGTCCGTGATAGTACAAAGATAATTAAAAGAGCGATCGGGAGGAAGGGGTCCAACAAAATCAATGAAGATTGTATCGAAACGATCATCTGCTATGGGGAGAGGGTGAAGAGGGCCGGTTGGTTTGGTGTTAGAGGACTTGTTGCGTTGACAAGCGTCGCAGCTTTTAACATAATTCTTTTCGATATCATCACGCATTTTTGGCCAGTAGTATGACGACTTTAAGGTTGAATACGTTTTGGTAGCGCCATAGTGTCCGAGGTTGTCGTGCGCAAGGCGTAGGAAGGTCTCCTGGAGTCCATTTGCCCTTGGCAGTACAAGACGTTCACCAATGAAAAGGAGTCCATTTCTGAGTGAAACACCAAGGTTTTTCTCGGGGGACTGGAACAGGAGGGCTGTAAAAGGGTCTTTCGCATAACCCGATTTGATGCGTTCCAGAAGCTCCTGGTCATGGGAGATTTCGAATAAGGGTGCGACTGTTTCTTCAACTGGTAGTCTGGATAAGGCATCGGCGACCGTGTTTTCAGAACCAGCGACATAACGGATGTCAAAGTCGTAATCTGAGAGAATTTCTTGCCACCTAGCCTGTCTGCGGGACAAGTTAGGTTGTTTCATGAAATGTTCAAGAGTGCGGTGGTCAGTGAACACTGTGAAATGGGATCCTAACAAATCACTGCGAAATTTTTTGAATGCGCGAACAATTGCGAGAAGTTCTTTTTCATGAACGGGGTAGTTCAGTTCTGCGCCTTTCAACGGAGACGAGTCATAGGCGACCGGTCGGGCAGTATCTGGTTCTGGTCCGTAAGATAAGACCGCGCCAGTGCGGAAGTCAGAAGCATCAGAATGGACAAAAATTTTATTGTCACCCGGACTCTGATGGTCAATGGATGTAAGACATTCCGCAGAGAGGACCAATTCCTTTATAGACGTGAAAGCTGAATGATGACGAGCTGTCCATTGTGGGAAATGGCGGTCACATTCTTTGGTCGTGAGGGGATTAAGAACCAAACTGTGCTTTGCTAAGTCACGTAGGAAAGGGGAGAGATAACGTACGAGCCCCAAGAATGAACGAACGTCACTAGCCGTTTTAGGGATTGGCCAAGAGGAGATCTTTGCAGTCTTTGACGTGTCTGCGTGAATTCCAGATTTGTCAATGACGTGGCCAAGAAATTGAAGGGAACGGGTGAAAAGTTGGGTCTTACTGAGCGAACAGTAAAGACCGTTAGCCTTCAATGCATCCAGAACCGTCCGAAGGTTATGCCAGTGCTCTTCGGTGGTTCTTGACCAGATAACTATGTCGTCTAGGTAGACATGGCAGATTTTCCCAATGAGCGGCCGCAGTGCTATGGTTACTCGACGTTGGTGCGTTGCTGGGGCGTTCCGACAACCCATTGGCATTACGAGCCACTCATATAGGCCTTGCGGGGTCGTGAACGCCGTTAAAGGAATGTCATCGGGGTGGACTTTTGTTTGGTAAAAGGCGTTTGTCATGTCAATTTTGCCCCAAATGTTACCTTTAGCACAGTCAGCCAGAATGTCTGAGATCAAGGGGAGCGGGTATTTGTCGGGCACCGTGTTGGAGTTGAGTTGGCGATAGTCGATGACCATGCGTGGGAGTGCTGAGAGATCTTTCTTAGGAATTAGGAAGGCTGGACTGGCATGGCTACTGGAAGATGGTCGTATTCGACCAGCATCAAGGTGTTGCTTAAGGAGCGTTGACCACGCATCTTTATATTTGCGGGGTGAGGCATACGTGCGAGTTTGAATTGTCTTTGACGCGTCTTTGAGCAAGAACCTGTGGTAAAGATTGTCGGGGAGATCGACAACGGGAGGAATATCGTCGGGAAAAAGATCGTGGTATTCACGTTTCAACTTTCTATCCGCTTCCATCATCACGTTGTCCTCGCTCAATGTCTCAATTCTATCTCTGATGGCAGCTATGAGGAGCTCATCGTGGTTTTGCGGGGGCACTTTCATCACAGAGTTTGCAGCTTGCCGGGCAATAACACGTCGGTCGTCGACGTCAGCTTTTGCTAATTGCAGTCGTTGCGCGCGGCGTTCTTTGGCAGAGCTGGGCGGAGAAGGTGAATTGGCAAGGATATTTGTCCCGTTTGGAGCAACACACGAGGAGTTTTGGATGTTTAGCAACAGACCGTTCGACTGGAGGAAGGGGGTACCTAGAACCAGCGGAGATACCAAATTTGGGCAGACGATGGCAGAAAGGGTACGTGATTTCCATGTAGCAGATGTTGTTTGTGGTGCGATAGTTACAAATTCCTCTAATGTACTTCCTCTTTTTCCATTCGAAACAGCCAACTTAATTGAAATAGGGACCTCCAAGCGTGAACGAGGGAGACGTAGCTTTTCGGCGAGCGTCGCGTCAATCAGCACTAGAGAGGAACCGGAATCAATAAGGGCATTGGTTTCGATAGGATCGAGGGAAGTGGAGGATTTGAGGGTACATCGCCATATCGGAGATGGATAGCGTAGAGGAGCTACGTACTCTTCATCCTCCGACCCGGGGCCATATTCGAGGACGGAGCTCTGGGTGTCCGCCCCCGCCACCACATCTTTAGGTGCCGTTGCTGAGTCGTCGTTAAGGTTGAGGTAAGCAAGTGCATGTGCTGGTAAAGTTGTCACGGCTGCTACTGGCTCGACCTTCACGCGACGAACCACAACTGGAGACAGGTTTAGCTGCTTCCTTACTACGTTTCCTGCCGCCTCCGTAATAGGCTGGCGGTTGAACTGACTCTCCGGGATGGCGCATTCATTAGCCCGGTGACCTGCTTGGTAGTGGCGGCACCTCCAACATCCCCCAAATGCTTTGAGGATCTCCTTTTCGGCAGCATTGGGCGTTGAGAAGGAGGTTGAGCTGGATGACGTGTGTCGCTGTGGAGGGCGGGGCTTGGTCATAGATGGGGCAAATGTGGTCGTCGTAATGGTACGTTTTCCTTGTTTCTTAATACGTTCATCCATTCGTTCATCTTCGGCGCGGAGCTTGATGTCTAATTCGCAGATGGCAGACACGAAGTCGGTAGTTTCAGTTCGAGCATGAATGGTGGTGTCTTCGGTGACCGCTTTGCGAAGAGAATCATCAAGGCGAGAGTGGAAAAAGGTGCGTAGGTAGGAGTCATCCATACGGTGTTGGGTTCCTTTGAGGAGGTTGTTGCGTGAGACAATTTGGAACCAGAACTCGTTGGCTGGTACACCATTTTGTTTCATGGCCTCGAGTGCCAGGCGCTCTCGCAATTCCCAGCCCGGTTCTAATGCTATGGGACGTAGGAGTTTTACGAAGTCGTCCCACGATTTTGTGTCAAGCTCCTCTTGTTTTCCTTCATACCAGTCCATTATTTTGGTGGTTTGAAGATTGTAGGCCGCACGGCGCACTTGTTGGTCCTCAGGAACATCCTTCTCAAGGAAGAAAGCCTTATTGTGTCGCAACATTTGATGGAACAGCAGTGGTGTCACAAAACCGTCGGTCAAGCGCGCTGGTTTGGAGGTGTTTTCGACATTGGAGATTTCGGCAAGTTTTCGGTTCATTGTTTGGTCGGAGTCAAGTCAAGGAGCGAGATGCAATCAAGGTCGAGTATAGCGTTCGAGCTGTCCACCGATGGTCAAGTCGGGTGGCCCAGGTGTCTAGTTCAGCGCAGGTCTCCAGTGGTGACCCAGGTCTCTCAGGAGGTGCTAGTCGGTCGGGTGGCACGAGGTGGCACACTCCGACAGTCAAGTCTATTCGTCGTTCAAAAAAAAGTGGAGCACGTTGTGGCACACTAGAACGGAACGGGAATCGACTTGGTATTCGAGTAGCGTAAGGTAAGAATAAGAGAGAGGGTACATGATACTAATTACGAACCTTGGTATTCGAGTAGCGTAAGGTAAGAATAAGAGAGAGGGTGGCGACTCGAAACCAACGGTGCGTGCTATTTAAGAGAATAGACAAAATCACATGTAAAAGGAAAAGGGGTGACGAAGGAAAAGGTGATGGTCTAGAGTAGAATGTTATGTGTAGTTCGCTACATCGTCGGAGATTACTCGTCAGAAAGACGAGCATTGTACGGACGTAAAAGACTACTTCGACTAGATGCAAAATAGGTGACTAGCACCCGTCCAATAACCATGACTGCTTTGGTGCTAGATATGTATACATTTGTCAGTGTGCCGGAGGTTATACCACACCCGTTCGAGTGCAACAGTGAAAGAGGATGCGACTTAAAAGTCAAGAGGACTGCCCGACTCGAACATGGGCTTTCGTTACATCTGCTTAACCCGCATTAGCTTAACATTCGTGGCGTCATCTAATTCATTAAATCTAAGTACTGAGATCTCAGTTGTGAGGACTTGATCCACGTTTTTGAAACGTGTTTAATCTCAATAAGGACCGAAAGGATAAGTTGACGCGCGCAAATTTGTACGAGTGGAGACTGGGAAAGACCGCTGGAGGACAGGCGCATAAGGTTCTGAGAGGAGATTTACCATCTACGACCCAATTATAAAGTCTATGCCTTGAACGGTTATAAAAGCCGCTGCTTTAAGACGGGTGATGTAGAAGTTGAGTAAGAATCGAACTCGGCGGAAGAAATACCGAACATTTCGGTGTGCGGCGTACATGACCTCGGAGATCACGATGTCAATTTACGTGGATCAGTTTAACCAGAGTTTCAAACACCGCGAACAATCGAAGAACGCCCCCTCGCCTTTCGACTCCTCGCGCCTGGTCAGTCTGTCGTTATTGCGACGGCGATAGATGAAAAGACACGCTATCGTTTAGCCTGAACGCGACCGATAAGTTCGGCATTCGGGTAAATCCTTTTCAAATTATAAAGCTGACCGTTGATCGAGACTTTTGAAAGCGTTCAGAAGAGACAGAGAAAACGATGTCCAGAGAAGCTTGAGAGCAAGACTCACACGCACCCTTCATCAACTTCCATCGGTATTATTGTACACATCGTGGTTAGAGGGCAGGTATCGTCTCAATAGAGAAGGTGTTATTGTATGAAGACCACGCAAGGCCAGACAAAAAGACATCACGTCTCTACCGAAAAAATCGGTGGCCTGGTCGAAGGAGAGGGCGGAGATTCTTTGTCAAAGCCGACACATTTCAAACGATTACGACCCTTACCTACTATGAGATTCCGCCTTCGTTTTGAGTGCTCTTGCGTAAATTAGTGAAGTCGTGGCCGAGTTTATCGGCGAAGTCTATCTTGCATGTTCGTTGTACAGATATAAATTGTTCTATCATCACGAGGACCCAAGCATTTCTCAATGAGACCTCGAATCGAAGCAGGGGCAAAGGGCAAAAATAGTGACTTTGACTCACCAAGAGACGTAAAGCCCGACTTGAACGCGCGAATCAGCTGTAACTTTAGATTGATCCTAACGCCTGAAAAAGAGTTCGAGCAATCCCGAACACAGATACTTCGGGGTGGGCTGATGACGGGAGCATGGCGTAAACAGATGAGATTGCGCCGCCTTTTCGTGAATCTCTGTATGTATGGTGAAATTGCTGTCAAGCGGAAAACCCGAAATGTTCGTATGGTACGATATATACACTTGAATCGAAGTTCACTGGACAAAGAGGGGGCGCCGAGTCCAGTCACCAGACCGAAGCGTTCGGGGCATATCTCCTTAGTGATGAATTATTTAATTAAATTGAAGAGCAAATCAGCGACGGCTTTTTCTTCTATGACTAAAGCAGAACGACGCACGACCGGTTCAGTTCAGTCGCTCTTATGCATACTCGCAATTCCTAAAGAGTAATGCGTGGTGCTAATCGTTCGTGCTCACCCTTAAGGCCCAAATTCGTTCGCAGTGGGTGTCGTCAATGACAAGACTGCGTCCAAGCCCAGGCCAAAACATCCGAAGTCATAGGAGGCCCTTGTGCATGTGCATGTGGATAGACAATCGACAAATTACGAATCAGCTTGGCAACTAATGATCCACGTCGGAGGTCAGCCCTGGAATTGCAAATAAAGCGACGCTCACCAGGTCGGTCTTCCTGACTGTACTGTTACGCAAAAGAAAAAAAAAACCAATACGGTTGGAGGTTGAGTGTCCATATCCTAGAAAACGCAAGACTGTCTTGAAATCTGTGCTGTTCCCTCCTCAAACACATTTGAGCAGTCAAAATATGATTGGATGAGGCATATGTGCACTGCGAGTTGTCCCCTTGCCAATGTATATTATTTAAGCCAGCCCAGTCCCATTTTGGCTCATGCTCAAAGATTCCGCCAGGCTTCTTGAACGGCAGGAATGTCTACGCAGCGAGGTTCAATCAACCGTTGCGTGCATAAGAGTAAAAAAAATAAACGACATCGGTCCTCCCGGAGCCTGCTTGTTGATAGCTTGAGCCAGCCTGTTCCCTCACGCACCGTCGGCTATGTTTGCTATCCGCGATTGCAGCTACCGACGAGAGTGAAGCCGGCAGCGCGACTGGATTTCCCGCCGCCAACGCTCACCCGCACATCCCGCGGAAACAGCGCGCGCAAGGTAATACATCGACAGGATAGACACATTACATACCCTATAGCGGGTGGGCGAACGTCCAGCCAACGATTGCCCGACGGAACGGTCGACCGATTTCTTCGTAGCGCTCGTAGTCAGAATCCTTAGGATCAGATGCCCGGTTTTTTTTCCCCCTTGGTACGTGTACGACCGAGCTGCCCGGATTGGAGCCATAGCTTCGGTTAATCGAGTAGATGAAAGCAAGCGCAGACGGGAATTGGAAAGCTGCGACAGTGCGAGATCGTAACTCTGCAGTGGAGGGACGGATGGACGTGGTGATGGTGGTGGGTGTAAAAGGAAATGACGCAAATCGAACTCGGAAAATGCCGAATTTTCCGAGCGCTAAACGATCAGACTTTCGCAGTTTTTTTCCTGTGAATTTCCAGGCTTTTATTTCAGACTCCAGCGCCTCGCTTCATTTCCTCAAATGCTGACAGTACCCACGACCGACATTCGAAACGGGCACGGTAAGGAGTTTGTCATACCGTCATGTGCACAAAGCAGTGCACGAAGAGGGAACGCGGAGAAGACCGACTCGAAATCGTCATTGGCCGAGAACACCAAAGCAGAGAAGAAACCCGAGATAATCGAAACCGAACATCTACCAGTAATCTTACACTGATTACAAGAAGACGGAAATACAGACCCGTAATGTAAGTAGTTCTCATGATCAAAAAACGTAAAGAGATTAACATCCCAGGGAACCCAGAGACCGAAAATTACATCCGCATCCGTAACGAGCAACTAGCACAACGTGAAGACACGAGGCCCAAGACACCCTAAAGCCAAAGCCAAAATCCGATACCTTACACCATCGGCCGTTTCAGAAATCCCAGAAAACGCGCAGACTGCGTCACGAGGCGCAATCAAACAAACAGGTGGCACCCACGAGCGACCGATGAAACCCGACGAGAGATAAGAACCCGCGAAATCACAGAAGTTGGAAGTCGACTTGAAAAAGGTGCTGTGATCCTATCGAATGGATGACGACGATGACGATGATGACGCTGAGGGTTGGTCCGACCTCATGGCTCTACAATGCCAATGCAGCGACGTAACAAAAGAGCGAGGAACTTGGGCTCGAGGCTCGAGAATTGGCAATATCGTGTATCACGAGACGGGCCGTGCTGCGCTGCGTGGGTGAGTGGTGAGTGAGATACCTCGACCATTCGTCCACTCGACCGCTCGACTGATTTCATCCAGCGTCCGCTGACCCGTTTGAACGGTCATAAGTAGCGGATCCTTGGACAGACGTGTGCCAGCCGCCAGCCTGAGTGCGGGAACTTGACTTGAAAGAAGTTTGGTGGAGTTGGAGTTTGGAGTTGGAGACTCTTGCACTTCTTGTTGTGGTTGTTCACATTTGGGATAAACGCCGCATGGATGGTGTGTGTGCGATTCTACGACCCGTAGGGCAAGTCCGAAGACGAGTACCAATAGTAGTACCAGTCCTGTACGAGTCGGAGTCCGCGTCCATCGTCATAGTCATCATCGCCGTCGTCGTCGTCTTCGATCGAATCGTACTCCAAGTCACGAGCCCCTACGTTCACGATCATCTGACCGTGAGGTCCCTCCAGTTTACCCCACCTTTCATCCGAGTCCCAGCCCCGAGCGGATGACTGCCTAATCGTGAAAAAAAGGAAATGATTGGTCAGTTTCACTAGTACTGGCTGGTGTCCGTGTCAAGCCTCTCAGATGCGAGTTGGATCAGAGGAGCAAGTCCGCACACGACACCGACCGAGAGTCAACGAGCGGAAATCGGATTCCGGTCTTGGAGCTCGAGCTCGAGGCTTGGTGCTTGTACCAGTAGACGCTGACACTGGACAACGTCCACGCTAGCGTCACATTCGTCGAGCGATAAGGGATAAAGGTAGATGAAAACGCGGGGAAAACGTGGACGGATCCTGATTTTTTTGACCTTTCCCATCTTGTTAAGTCTTTTCCTATCCCCTTATCCCTTAATAGTCTCCGCCTCCTCTCCGCATCCGTTTCCGTCTCCGAATTTGCCTCCGAAAGAAGTCGGGATGGCGCTTCGTAAGGTAAGGACACCACGAACCGCGAATCACGAATCACGATAACTCCCTTCCGCACCTCGCACCTCGCACCTATAGCATCACTGTATCAGTCACAAAACACACTGGCACGCACACTGACATCAATACTTACAGAAAGCAACGAGGACCGTGATGCTGCGTCGCGTGCCATGATACCATGATACTGCACCACCGGATTGGGTTCGTTGGGCTGACCTCAGGCCCTGGGCCTCCTGCCAGTAACCTACAATATTGAGATTGTGGTATAGTACCGACCTGAAGGCCGATGTCACCGTGAAGAGAGAAAAGCAAAGGGAAGAAACTTATGAGCCGCGAGCCGCGAAAACAGAAACGAAGACGAAGACAAAGGTCGAGGATGGGGGAGGGGGAAGGGGGAGTTGAATAGATTCGAACTCCGGTGCACCGTACAGCCTAGTACTTGGGATTCTTGAGGCTTGAGACCTGCGGTCGGTGAGAACTGAAGACTTGAAGGGCTGAAGAGCTCAAGAGTTGAAGAAGTATGAGAACGAAGTGCCGCGGAGACCTAGACGCAACACAACGATACGATACGATTCATACATTGAATCATCACCGCATAATGGATACGATACGCCACATGGGTATATGCACGCTGATGAAAAGCGCCGTCTTCTGTCTTCTGTCTTCCGTCTTCCGTCTTCCGTCTCTCCCTTCAACACGCAACACACAACACACGCAGCGGACCCACCCAACCCCATTCGTCATCCGACTCGTCCCCAGCCCAAACGCAGTAAGAACTCAATTCTGGTCTGAGATCTTCGTTCGTTCGTTCTTAGGCGGGACAGTTATGCATGTATTAACAGAGCGCGAGAGAGCGAGAGAGCGAGGCGATTGGCCGATTTCGATTGTACGGCACGTTGTAGTTCCTGGTCCTGGGTCTTTTTTTTTCTTCTTTTTTTGCAAACGTGTGTCACTAATGCTAACTCTTGCACTGATACTAACATCGAGTAGCTGTTCGAATCTCGGTTGGTGGGCTCACTGCTATTCGCATTCCGAGTGGACGCGGGGGAGAGGGACGCTGTTCGTCCATCCCGATCTCGAGCCCCGCACCGGGCCGTCCCTTCCCGTCTCAGGCTTCTCTTGAATCCTTTGAATCCTTCGAGTCTTTTGGATCCTCTTTCCGAGTTCTGAGCAGCTGCGTTCTGACTTCTGAGCTCTGAGCGGAGTTCTGCGTTCTGCGTCCCGGTGTTCCTCCCCCCCCTCCCCCTTCTCTTCTAAACACATCCCGTCTCCCGTCCCCCGGATTCAAGGCAGTTTAACCCAACCCAACCCAGCCCAACCCAATCGAAACGAAACGCCTGTCTCGAGCTGGAGCTGGAGGAACACAGACTCCTGGCTCCTTATTCCTGATTCCTGATTCCTGATTCCTAGCTCCCGGCTCGCTCGCTCGCTCGCTCACTCACCCACTCGCGGAACGCACGCACGGTCCCTCGTCCCTCCGTCCCTCGTCCCCGTTATCAGAGTTAAGGTTCACGGAGTCAGTAGACAGTAGACAGGGAGACAGGAGACAGTAGACACCGAACACCCAAAGGCCTGAGTGTGCGTGCGTGCGTATGTGCGTGCGTATGTGAAGTGATGAGATGAGATGTGACGAACTCAGAGGACTCGGGAAGGAACGGGAGTAGCTTCAAGATAGATGACGTGGACTCCGATTGAATTGAATTGAATTTGAGCTTGAGCTTGAGCTTGAATTGCGCGATTGGACGATTGGACGATAGGACGATAGGACCATATTAAAATAAGAAGAGGAGGAAAGGGGGTGAGCGGGTGGATGTGGACGTGGATGTGGATGTGGATGACGTGTGTAGTGCGTGCGTGTATGGCGTGTATGCGTGTCGCCAGCGAACGGGCCGAAACCAAAACCAAAACGGAAATGGGAAGAGATTGGATGGAAGGAGGAAAATCGATGGATAAATAGGTATCGAGATGGCTCGGACGGGCGGAGAAAGCTGGGCACAGACGAAGAAAGCCGACAGTAGTAAGTAGTAAACAGGAATCAGGAAACAAGAACAAGACTAGAGAGCGGGAAATAATCAAACACACCTCACAGGGAAACGATATCAGTATCAGACGAGGAAAGCAGCGATTTCAAGCAGGTAAAAAAATCAAACAAACAAACGAATACACACAAGAGATGAAAGACTTGATTGACCCAAGAAAAAACACACAAAACCAAAAAAAACGAATACATAAATAAACGTTATCGCCCCACAGACACACCCACAGGCGTCCCCCTCCCCCTCGACGCCGGGTCCGGGTCCATGTCCGGATTCCTCACATCCCCACCCCCACCCACCACCGCCGATGCCGCCATCGCAGTTGGGAGCGAAACACCAAGAGGGATAGGGATCGAAGCCGACCGATGGGGCCGGGGTCGTTTTCGGAGACTGGGAGGGATGGGTGCGTCGGCGGGGTTGAAGCGGGAGAGCTTTGGGTGGGTTGGGGGGGATACTAACGGAGCCTGTGCTCCTGGTGTTGTTGGGGTGCCCGAACCCGTACCCGCGCTGAGAGAGAAGTAGTGAGGGGGGCTGGTACACAAGGATGGAGATGGGGATGGGTCGGAGACGCTCCGGTAGGAATAGGAATGGGAGTATGCGGAGTAGAGTGGGTGGGTTGATGGGGACGAAGATGACGAGGAAGCTGATGACGAGGAAGCCGACGAGGACGAAGAGGATGAGGAAGACCCGGCGCTATGCGCGTGCGCGTGCGTGTGTGAGCTGAGGAGACCGAGAGCGGAGACGGAGGCGGAGGAAGGAGAGGTGAGTGCCGACGACGACGACGAAGACGACGACGCCGCCGATAGTGACGGCGTGAGCCCGGGGACGTCGGGCGGGAAAGGGTACTCGTAGCGTCTTGAGGGGTCCCGGGGCGTGCCTAGGAGTTTACCTGGCGAGTGGAGGGTGAGCTCGCGTTTGTGCTGGTGTGAGTGTGAGTGTGCGGGTGGGTGCGAGTGTGGGTGCGACGAAGAGGCGCGTTGATTTTGCATCTGCATCTGTAGCGGTGCATCGATCGGATCAGATCACCGTACCACTAGAATAGGGTAGGAAAGGATAAGAAAACCGGACTCACGTCGTTCACGAGTGGCCCGTCGCCGTCAAGCTCGCTCTCCGACGTTGAATAGATGTACGATTCGGGATCGCTCAGCATCGCGGGTTCGTCCATGCCCATGCCCATGCTGATACGATCGAGTCCGTCCTTGAATGATGAGCCGGGTGCGAGCTGAACGGGGTCCATGTCGTCGATGGGCGAGACGAAGAGGTCTCTGTAATCTTCGAGAGTGTATTGTGTATCTGTGAGTGTGGGGAGATCTATGAGCATTGTGAGGATGAGATGTGAGAAAGTCTAGGGAGAGAGAAAGCGATAGAGAAAGCGAGAAGGAGAAAGGGAAGCTTACTGGGTTGGAAGGAAGGGTAGAGGTATATATATAAAGGGGTGAGATAGGGCGGAGTCAGGATGAAATGAATTGAAATGAAAGGGCAGAGTCAGAAGGAAAACTGGGGTTGAGACGTGGGCAGAGGACTGAGCAGACCGGGAAGGTAATCCGACTCTCCCTCTTCCCTTTTTAACTGACCAACGTGTAAAGGTAAGAGAACGCTCACGTGGTCTCTGTTAACCCATAACGGGTGATGTCTTCCCAGGCACATCCGCCTTATTAGCCTTCCATCCCCATCCCTGCACGAGTCTAGAACCAATTATCGTTGGACAGATCAGCTACTCGTCATTCTCGATCTCCAACTCTCTCGCTCACTAGTCGTTGTAGTGCTCACCTTGCTTCCGCCGTCTCGCTTCTCCTTTCTTTTTTTTCCTTTTCTACCCGACTCGGACTGCTCGATTCCCAACGAAACGACTGCTGCCAGTAATAGTAATGGCCCGTGTCTACGTATACGTCACACACTTACAGCAATATTAATTTTGATTTTAATATCGATTGTTCGCCTTCGTTCAACGCATCATCTACGTGACCGTGACCATGCTCCGGTTTGGAGTGTGAACCCGAAAGCGCGTCTCTGATTCGTCCCTCACACACCCCCTGGCTGCCCCCTGTTGATTGGACAACACCCCTTTCGCCAATCGGATCTTGCGGTCGCCCGCACGGACACTTCGTACTAGTGCTAGTGCTAGCGCTATACTTGGATCCCTCCGAGTCGTCTCATTCGCTGAGACCGTTGCGCTCTTCTGGTTGGTTGGAGCGACTTGGAACTTGGAGGAGATCCGGGGAAGATGGAGGATAGAAGATGGAAGGTGTGGAGTTGCGAGAGCAAGGATAGGGATAGGGATGGAAGAGGAAGAGTACTAGTGTCGTGATTGGATGGGGTGAGAAGGCGAGAAGGCCGACTCCGAAGAAAAGCCGTGGAGGATACAGTGCCAGTACCACTAGTAGTACTGGTAGACAACACCCGCCTTCGAACTCCAACTCGGAACTGAACGTACGATGGGAGCGGGGGCTGCTCGGAGGAACGAAGGCATCCCCCGTACGTACGTACCGTATTCTTTGCATCTGACACGACTCCGACTCCGAGTTTGGTTCGTCCGTTCGTCTTCCGTCCCCCTCACATCGAGCTGCTGACTTTGATTGGACAATCTAACCTGCCAATGAAAATATCGCGTACGGAACTCTAACTCGGACGCTATATTAATATTTATATTTGTGCACTAGCCTCATTTTCATTCGTTGAACCGGCCATGATATTGGCGCTTTGGAATCAGAATGGGTAGTGCCTTCGAATTGGATTGGACTGCGAGAATGTTGAGTCTCACTCCGGCGGCGCTCCTTTCGTGGTTGAGCATATGCTTAGCGTAGATGACATGATGCTCCCTACATGACATCTCGTCAGAATGAGCATGAATGAAGATGGGTGAGTGTGCGCGCTACCAGTACAGACTCGGGGCTCAGACTCGAAAATTTAAGCACGTTGAAGTTGAAGAGTTCGAAGTAACCGTCAAAGAGGACTTTCCATTTTTGGATAAACGCATACGAAATCGATCGCCTCACGTGGCCTTTCGTGCCATATCGTTCTCTATCTTAAGCTTCTTTATCTTTCACGTTCATGTTCAATATTGACTAATACCAGCAGAAATGAGGCTCCTACCGCGAGAAGAACAAAAACTGCTACTGCATCATGTTCGCAAGCACGTTCAAGTTCTGCCATGATTCGTCCTTAATGACCTCTCCCCCCCCCCCCCCACACACACCTTTTCTTCCTTGTTCGTCCCATAGGCAGGCTTCCTCGCCCAAAAACGACTCGCACGAGGCCTCCAGCTGAACCAGACGGAGGCGACCGCGCTGATAGCGTCCCAGCTGCAAGAGTTCATCCGTGATGGGAAACACTCGGTGGCGCAGCTTATGCAGCTTGGGAAGGAGATGTTGGGGAGGA
>JAFREE010000025.1:0-210051 GCA_019400425.1 Hymenochaete sp. R1
TCACCTGACTGTCTATTTGCCCTTTTGAGCCACGCGTTCGTCGCGTCGTCCCTGGCCTTTCTCTTCATTTCGTCGCTCGCTTATCCTTAGCCGTTATCGATCACCCACTCACTTTAGGCCCCTTTGTACTCGACCACACCGGCGTCTATTCCAGTCTCTATTTGGAAAGTTGGTGGTTGGTGGCTCACAGGCCTGGTTGGAGGTATAAAAGGGACGGCCATCCATCGAAAGATAGGACCCATGCTTCTCTTCTTCCTTCCTTCCTCCTTCCTTCATGAACACCCTCCGGTTGCGTCTACCACCCTCTCCGCCGCTGTGAGCTCTCACTCTCACTCTCCATGGCTGACGACTTCGTGACGCAAGTAGTTGAGTTTCACGATGAAGCCTTCCAATGGCCTTTCTTCAAGACACACTTCACATAAGCAAAGCATCCCATGTTCTTTTGAGTGGAACATATCATCAGTGAGAGTTTCTTTAACGCACATTGGGCCGATGTCGTCTCCCAGCCCGGGCCATGCATCAAGAAGGAGAATGCGGCTGGCCTTCCACAACGCACAGGCGCAGGCCAGCCTTATCCATTTATAAGGTGAGTTCAGTCATCCATTGATAAGTATAATTGCGCCTGTACTGACTTGATACCCAGATGCTCTATTAAGTAGAAGGATGAAGTCGGTAGAGGATGGTACCTCAGCAATTTCAAGGTACCATTCGATCCTCTACCAGTAAAGAAGCGAAACCGTCATTCCACAAAGCCGACTTCAGGACCTGATGGGAGGTTGACCTATGTGGACATGCATAGACATCAACCTCCTTTGTATTTAAGGTGAGTTACCTTCTTTCAATATCTTCTGTTCCCATGCTTATTTGCTTTAGATTGCTCATTTGAAGATATCGGTGAATGGTACCTCAGCAACTACCGGTACCACGTCAAGAAAATCCGAGTCGTGAGATGAATCAAGTATTCCCATGCGTTCGCGATGGCAGTCTCCGAGGTTTGATCGGTCGATCAAATCAGTGAGGAGACACGAGTCGGAACCATTCCCTCACAAGTGCATATGAACAGTAGTCTCTTCTCAATGATGAACACGTTAATGTGTTCATTGGGGATGAGAAGAGATGAAGTCATATGACGAAGCTCTGCAAAATTAGTCCGATGATTCACTCGAAAGTTACCGATAGTGATGAGACGCCATTGGATTCAAGATTAAGTCGAGAGAACGTAAATATTTACGGAGTAGTTTGTTGTATGCGATGTGATACGAATAGTTTGAGGCTAATGATTGCAACCCTAGTCCCTCAGACCGTCTAGTAAGCCACTTTCACCTTTCTCTCTTTCCTGACTCGATGCCCCTCGCTCGCTGACATACCTTTCTTTCTCTTAGAATTTTGATACACACCTCACGAGTCATCTGTGGTGCTCGTTCTCTCTTCGAGAATACCACTTGCGGCCTGAGTCCTATACTCAGCGGTTAGACTTCCGAGTCACCGAGTTCCGCTCAATTTTTTCCTGTTGTTTGCCTTCTTCGTGAAGGTGGTTTCTTTTCTGTTCCATTTGTCGTTGTCTGAGGGTCGAGGCGTCTCGGAGACTTGTTGATAGCGGTGCTGTCGTGACCTTTCCGCGCGCGCTGCAGTCCGAGTTCGGGATGGGATGCCTCCTTTGTTGAACACCTTCATTTGATGTTTGCATTGTGAAAATGATGTGATATGGGTATTATGGTTCGTAAAGCAATGTGGAAGTATTGGGATCATTGCGTTTAGTTGCCCCTTATTTCGTACTGAGCTACTATTATGACTTACCTTATACATGTAGCATGGCATTCAACATCTTCGATGTTCTAATCAATTTGGCTGGGTCCGGGATAGCTTATGCCGCTGATACGTGAAGACACCACGCTGCTTGTTTAATTGATTCTTATTCTATAGATGTAATCTTCATTCCTTTCTTTTCGCGATGACTTCGCTGCGCTCTTATAGAATGCATTGTTCCAAATGGCTGATAATTGCTTTTCCCTGTTAGTTATGGATAGAATGCCTTGCAAATACATATAATTTACATCTTCAAATATATTTTCCTATCCTGCATAAAATTTAAAGTGTATAATAATGTGTCCGATTCTCCAAAAGACAATGTTCAGGCTGCTGCGTTCAAAAACGACACTCCGTTCTCCTTTAGAAACGATTCGCAAGCTTCCCATTCTCTCGACACCCTGGGATCCCGATAGTGGAAGAACAACCTGTCGCTGAATACAGGGACACGGTGCCTGCACGGGGGCGGCCTGGGTCCATCCTCATCAGATGAAGACGAATTGACTTTTGCTCCCTTGTCTCGCGGAACCCGCGCCAAAGGCGTCCGCACCTTCCCTTTTGGCGTCGGAGAAGCTGCGCGCGCTCGACTTCGCTTTGGAGTTGGTGTCGTGAGTTCGAGCTCTGAGACTTTTCTCCGCAAAGACTTCCGCGGAGAGGGAGTTGAGTGAGGAGTTGGGTCATCTGCATGCGAGTCCCCGGTTGCACTCGAAGCGTCTGGTGCTAACTTGACGCGCTTTTTACTCGGTGTGCTTTGACCATCAGGGTCCTTCAACGTATTTTCCGACTCAACCTTGAGTATCGAAAACAAGGGAGTCTTCGTCACGGACGCCTTTTCGGGTAGATTGAGGTGCGAACGTTGCCCGGTGTATGTTCGTTTAGGAGTGACTTCCGCGGACGGCGCTATTCTGGCTCGAGAAGGAGTCGCGAAGGGCGAGTTTGCGTTAGAACCGACAGGTATACGGTTGAGTTTAATAGGAGAGCCAGTCGGCTTTTTTGGAGTGGAGAAGGGAAGGGGAGGGAGTTCAAATTTCCGCTTTGGTGGTGAACTTTCTTCGCCGTATCGTACCGTCCTTGCATGTATCTTCGTAGGAGAGCCAAGGGCAGAAGAACCTCGCCGAGTTTTAGAAGGTGTTTGATGAGGCACGCCAGTCGTAGATCGGGATGGCCTGTTCTCAGAAACGAACTTGTCAATACTGAGTGAGAGATCTTTGCACTCCGCATCCATGAGCTCCAAGATATCATCGAAATCTCTGGGGCCGATCCCATACTTTTGAAGTAAAGACAAGCGGTTTACGGATCGAATCTAGCCGAGCAGAAAAAGTTCAATCACAGCTCATGACTTAGTTGTTGTTCTGACTTACGTTCAATTTGATGCACGTCCAGTAAAACACGGCACAGACCACCATTTCATCGTCCACTTCAAGTTCCTTAAGCTCTTCGCTGCTTTGTATATGCTTGTCCACTTCGCCCATCCAGTACATGGCATCATCATCAAGGCCGTTATTGCGGCATAGAATCTCGAAGGAGACGCCTTCCCGTTTCTTATTTTCAAAATAGCTAGCTAGAGCGCCTCGCACGGTGGTCAGTACAGACTCGAATTCTTTGAGGGCGATGCAGGCGGCTTGCTGGGCAACATATTTTGCAACATCATTATTACAAAGTCTAATGACGGATTTGAGAATAGCACGGGGCACTGTATGGGAGAGTACTTGCCGTTCGGACGCCAGAAACGCACAAGCAGGAGCCAAGGCAATTGTTTTGTTTCCTAAGCTGTGACCAGATCCGAGGCCTGTCTTCGCGCGAGCAATGTTGTACAGCTTAAATGCCTCTTCAAATGTCTCTATCCTACCGCAGAGGCGACGTAGTGTTTGTTGTTGAGCTGCTTGATTAGCCATTCATTCGAGATTGGACGTGGTGACACAAGAACGCGTCTGAAACGTCGCGGTGCCGCTGGTGTCGCGGAGGCTCGGAGACTCAGAGTGCACGTGACTAATGTCGGAGAATGAAAAACGTCGATCGGTCTGTATTTGGATGTCTGCGTGAGCTGTCACCGGAGCAGTGACAACTCTTTCCCAAACCCAACGTTACGCGTTCCAACAGATAACACACCCGTCACACACCTCACAGACATGAATGCTGCCTCCTTAACTGAATTCATTGTACAACAACACCAGTACACAGATCCACAGACTTCGTCGTCCAATAATCGTCGTAAAAGATCATCGAATGCGACCGTATTTGACCAGGACGTCAACGAGAAGCTTCTCCAAAAGCGTCAAAAGGCTGCTGAGCGACAGCGCCGGAAGCGTGAACGGGATAGGCGCAACTCCCAAGTTCTTGCTGCCACCCAGGAAGCTCAGAATCAGGCCCATGCACAGATCCAGGCTCAAATAAATGGGCACGAACAAGCCCAAATGAGTGGCAACGAACATGCTCAACAAGTCGTTGAGCAGCCACAGGCTCCCATTCTTCCGCCACCTCCAGCTCCAGCTCCGTCGTTTGTTCCTCCACCACCTGTTCCCGACACGCCTCCTCAGCCAGAACAGACTATGCAGGTATCACCTCCTTCTCCGCCTTCCCCCATTCCAGGTTCTTCTGAAGTTCCTCCAGAGGAACATCACCGCCGGGAAAGAGTTCGAGCTGCAGCTCGTGAAAGGCAACGTAAACACCGGGCTCTTGTCAAACGCAGAAAGCTTATCGATATGGGAGTCCCATTGGGTGAAGGTCTCGTGCCTGAAGAGCTCACGTACCATCTGGGTCCTGACGGAAACTACACACCGACTCAACCAGGGGGTGCAAATGCTGTTCACATGCCCCCCCAGCAGATCCCAGGCGTGGAAGGTGGTTTTTTGCCTGAGGCTCCGACAGGTGGCCAGACGTTTGCCAGTACTATTATGCTCGCTTTGTCATGCTCGCCTCTTCTAAAACAACATCTGTTACGAACATTGCATATGACGAACGAAGAGCTGTGCTCTCTTGAGCCTGTTTTTTGTGCTGCATGGGAGCAATGGGATCATCTTGTACGTGGACTCCCGGAGGCTCTATGTGCCTAATTTGAAGTTCACTCACAAACCTCTATTATCAGCGTCGGGCTGCCTTTGCTGAACATTTGAATGCGGCTCATCGTGAGAATCAAGCCGAACATCCGGATGGTAGCTCAAGCTCGACCACTGCTGTAACATATGTAACAACACTACCAAATCCATCTTCCGCTGCAGATGCTCAGCCTCAAGATCCAAATGACTTTCGCGCACGTTTTCACCGTTCTCTTGTTGAGCCTTCTCCTTTTGGATCCGCTCCTATTGCAAACACCGTCGCTCAGCAGGTTGGGACACAACAAATACCCGTGCCAACAGCCATCGACCCCCGCCTTAGTAGTCTCGCCTCCACATCGGCTTTTGCAGAAATGGTGGCAAAGATGGCGGCAGAGGCCGCGATTCAGGAAAATGAGCTCAATAAAGCGAGGGAGGAAGGTAACGGTGGGGGAGACGTGGATGGGGAAGGTGCTTCAGCGAGCGATGAGGCAGACATGGAAACGGAGCACGGAGAAGATGTTAATGGCTAATTTTGAGTACACCCCTGATTGTACTGGTGGCTCATCTACCTATTTCCGTGCTCTTTTAGCCTTTTTCTTCTTTCTATCTTCAAGTTGACTGCGGTTCGGATTCCGTTTCGTTTTTCTTTTCTAGGCGTGGTCTACAATTGAAAATCTCTTTATATAGCATGATGTGACTCTAGAATCAGAAGGACCGTTGTGTAGATAGTTAGGGATGTTTTCGCTTAATTATGTGCTGTAATTGGAAGGTCTTTGGACAGCTCCTTTTTTCTTCTCATACATCTCATAAATATGTAGCTGACTCATATAAATTTACATGTTCAACGATATCAGCAGACATACTGCCAAAGTGGCAGGATTGGCCTTGTGAGTTCCAATTCTTCTACATGACGAATACCTGATATTAATATGCAGTACTAATATTGCAGGAGTTTGGTCTGAATAAATTTCGAGCGCTTAGTGTGAGTGTGCTTCCCGCGCTTGTCACTCACGACGCCAAGCAGAAAAAAAAACATCGCAACTTTCGACTTGAACAATCTCCGAATCACTGGTACTCCAGCCTCCATGAACACGTTGCTACAAAACGCGCGGGAGTACAAGGGAATTTTTATTTCAGCATATCAGCATGTCTCTTTCAAATACCTTGTTTACAAGTATTGGACCAGTCGGCACTTCATTTCGATTTGGTATCCCGAGTAGTATCGATTCGAACCTCTTTCCGAACTAAAAGTACTTTGGCAATCGACCTAAAGGCGACAATTTCAACGAATTGGGTTTCCTAGCACTGTCTGAACAATGCTGCCATGAATCTGTGCCGCGCAAGAGCAGTACTTCGTCACATTTGATTTTACTCGCCGTGAATGGACATTTTCGAATCTGGAGATATATTTGATTGCCAGTGAGGTGCGCCTGTGCAATATCATTTCGCGAATAATTTCATGATAATCGACCCTCTCTCTTAGACTCATCCTACCCTCCCCCTTTTTTTGATCTCACTTAGACCTGTGCGAGTACAAGGGACGAACGGGGCTCGAACAAGCGGAGGCCTAAGGTGAAGCCAAGATCGGTTTGCATCATGCAGAAGATCGAAGAAGGATCGGCCAGAGCCACGTCTAAGTTCGAACGGTGGCTTCTCCATTTTACGAGTATCTTTGCAACGTCGGCCCAGATAAACATACGCAAATAGTTATCGCTAGAAGCCGAACTTGCTTTATTTGGGAGAAATGGCCTGCCTGGCCACCGCGGTCAACAATCCATCCCTTTGTGAGACTGCCCGAAAATACAACTGCAAATAAGTTGATTTCCCCAGCCAATCAGGTCCACGTATTTCCCCCTTTCTTTCGCTGCAAGAAACCAATCGACGGATACCCTATAAATATCGGGGGGTCTGAACGCTTTCAAAGCCATCTCAACTTCTAACTACAGCTTGCTAGCCTCACCCGCCCTTTCCACGCCCATTCAAAGCCTCGTCCTTCATACTCTCAATGCCTCCTACAAGGACTATCTATGTCTGCCACATCTGTAACAACGACAAGAGATTCCATGCGAAGAATGAGAGGGATCGTCACATGAAGACCCACTCGCCCAACCGGAAGTTCGTAATTGTTATTGTTGCGAGTTTTTGCTACATAATCTGATGTTTTCAATTTATAGAATGCTTAAGTGCCCCTATCCTAAGTGTGAGAAAGAGACGGCTGAGGCACACAACTTGGAAAAGCATTACAATGGTGTACAGTGAGTCCTTCTCAATGACTCAATGTACTTTTGTCCACTAATCATCCTCCCCGCCAGCCTTCAGATCAAGCCTTTCAAGTGCAAAATTGCCGCTAATTGTGACTTTGCTACATCCGACCAGTCATCGCTCATTCGCCATGAAAAGAATCAGCATGATTTTTATCGGAAGAGTGTAAATCGCGAAGAAAGGCCATTCGTCACCCTGGGCGAGAAGCTTAAATTGGGCTGGGTTTTCTTCGATGCCCTTTGTGAAGCTTATAGCGATGATGAACAGGCGGAGTCCAATGTCATTTCCAATACTTCGGCCTTGGGCACATCTTCGTCATCCTCCTCCTCCTCGCTGACATCACCGTCAACTTCCTTGCACTTTGAATCATCGTCTTCTCACGTAGACCACGAAGACTCATTGCCTACTGGTCAGGAAATGGCTTCGCTCAACCCCCAGCCGTGCGATGCCACTCAAGCAATTGGGGATGATCATATAGTATCCCAAGGCTCCAAATCCGACGTCCCTTCAGTCCGCCGGCCGCTCGTAGTCAGCGACGACAATGAAGCCCAAGTACCTGTCAACGTCTCAACGACATGAAGGCCGTTGTGCCTCTTCATCTCACCGCCTTTCAGTCGTTTCGTTTCATGTGCAATGCCTCTTTACTAATACAAGCTATCCCCCCCCCCCCAATCCTCTCACAAATACGCTAAAATCGCAGCCTATACACCCCTCGACACAACACAAACGTATGCTTATGAACGTCATGCCATATTCTAACCCCATGCCATAGCGTTTTCCATATTCAATTCAGTATTGTCGGACCTTCCATCAGCACGTCAATTCTCTTCTTAATAAGTTCTTATATCAAAGCATGCTTATAAAAAATTTCTCTGCGTTTGATCATTGTACACACACTTACTAATTGAAAAAAGGTTGATTTTGTTCTATCCATCAACTCAGAGCCGTGGCGGTGCAAGTCGAAGAATCGACGAAGATGTGTGACTTAGCTGTGACATGACGCGTTTATGGAAGGAAGGCACACCTCACGCCCCTTATTGTGTCCAACCTGACCTTACTTGCACTCATATGCATGGTGCATCTTCACCACAAACTACATACTATGCCATAGCTTCTGACCGGAATTTGATTTGATGATTATCAAACATAACTTTAAGCTACACACATGGTATAATGGTACGTGCAACTCAACATAAAAATGGTATCTACGAGGTTTAATAACGAAAGGTAGAAGTCCGTGTCCCTTATCCATGTCCAGGGTTTGCATGTGTAAGGTAAATAGTCGCAAGAGCAACGAATGAGCGAATGGGTTTTGTAGAAAGATGCAAAAATTCGGATGCGAGAAAGCGAATTGCAGGCAGAGCAGGCTGGCTGTGAAAAGCAAGTGCATATGAACGAAAGCGATGATTACGATGTTGATGACAATGTTGGGTAAGTCTACGTCTATGGGCAGGAGCATACACGGCTATTTCACGCGTTGCTTGCAGCGCGGAGGAGTTCTTGCCGGCTGGCACTCTTCTCTTCTTCTGTCATGACGGGATTGTGCTTTCGGCCACGGATACGGCCGACCCAGGATCTTGAACGAACGCTCGAGTCGTCATATGATGTGGAGTCGACATTGCGAGAATGCCAGAAGGGGCCAGGGAAAAACTTGTGTTGGGCAAAGGAGAAGATAGGACTGCAACCAAGGTGAGTATTGGAGTTCGAAAGGAAAAAGGGTATACTGACATGAGAGCAAGAGAAACGATCATGATGACTTGCGTCGATATGATAGGCTTGTAGCCTTTGCCCAGGATATCCTTTTTGTGAGTCGTCAGTCACTTTACCCAGTTCAGGAGTTCAAGCAATACCAAGACTTACAGCCAAATGGTGAGAGTTACGATCGAACATGAATCGAAGCCCTCGAGACATTCCCTTTTGTTGATTGACTATCAGGTCCAGAGCAAGGGATGCGAAAAAGGAGCCAACGGAAGTGCAGCCCACGATCTGGACAGAAAATAATGTTCAGATTCGAGCAGCGACAACGAAAGTCCAACTTACGACCCCCATTCTCTCCCTGGCAAGAACCAATCCCAGTCCAACTGCTCCAAACGCCGCGCTCAATATCCAGTTAACAAGGAAAACTGGTATCAAAAGGTCTTCTCTCATAAGCACGAGACGCATCATAACCGAGGTGCCGCCAGCAGCACCCAACAGGGCGGTTCCGACGCGGTATTCAACCGTGACGATTCCGATGATGAAGCCGACGATGAACAAAACGACAACGATAGCAAGGACCACGATGTCGGGTATGTTCCCTTCGCTGACGGTGTTGATAATAGCTGCCCACACTGCCGGCGGTTAAGAAGAGCAAGGTCCGTTAACGCCGTTTGTCCGTATCCCCTGAAGAAGGAATGGGAGGATACTCACGAGCAACGACGATGGCTAGCCCAAGGCCTACCCCGCTCGATACGCGCGCCATACGTACACCAGCAAGCAACATGGGCGCACCAACGATCAGAGCAAATGCTATCCACAGGATGGCTGGGGGGTCGAATCCATCCCCACCACCGTCGCTCGCCGACCCTTGGACTATCGTCTCTCCATTTTTTGGATCGGTGATAGTCGCATTACCGGTACCATTGGAGAGAATGTAGTCTGTGCCATTGCTAGTCTGAGCGTTCGTCACGGAAGCGAGTGAAAGCAAGCCCAGTAAGACCGAATAAGTTAATTGTTGCGAGATTGTCCGTGAAGTCATTTCACGGAAGTGGAGGAAGAGAGGCAAGTTGGGTCGGAATCCAAGTCGCCCAGGGCAGAGTAAATTGGGTTTGAAAAAGAGTGTGGTTGACTGTTGTCGTGCGAGGGGAATCCTTCTTTTTTCAGGAGAGGACTGCCGTTGGTGATAGTAGTGGGAAGGTAAAGAGGAGGTCAGGATGCCATGGGATGGACTCGTCGGGAGGGAGGGAAGAAGGAGGGTTGTGGAACTTCCGCAGTAGAAGAGCCGTAAACGAGAAGAAGCAGCCGATTGATCCCGGAGTAAGAGAAAATAAATAGCAGGCAGCCAAATTTAAAGGGGGAATGAGCAACGTATTGCGTGGCACGCCCGCATTCCGTCGCCATGAACTCGTCGGTATACTTCGCCGTCGTTCGGCTTCCGTTCGCTTGTCGGGCGGTTATGTGGGAACATCCCTTCGATGAGCTTCTTGTGCTCGCATGTTTTCCCTAGCTTTCATAGTGTAGTTAGACATATCATTCAATGTCTAAAATGTCACCGGTATATCTGTAGTGGTTAAGAAACTGTAACGGCAAACACTACATAGCGATAGTCGGTGCCTACGGCACCTATTTTTATAAATTATAGTGAAGTTCTCATGCCTCGGTAAGAGACCCCTTCACAAACGCACTAGATGGAGGTGAAGATTCGTTAAGTACAACGGAAAATCACTGGTCTTTGGGTTTGTTATCGGTACGTAGACAAACTAGGTACCTAATATTATATGAATACCCCATCTGCATGAGTGTCTATCCAAACTATGTGAACAGAATTTCAATCACTCAAAGCAAGCTCATTAAGTGCCCTTACCTTGCTCCCTGCTCACAATCTCCACTGCAAAATATACATTCGACTGTTTCCACCACTTTTGAAGTCCTTCAAGCTGTCGGTAAAGCCTCAACAAGCGTGCACAACCCGGGATAATGACCTCAAAACACCCCAAAAGAGAGTAAGGCAAGCTCACTTGAACCCACTCATCCTTGGGCAGAATAACATCTCCTCCTGCAGCATGCCCTCCACATCCCACGGTCTTAAGCTCTCCCAATATTTATCTCGAGAAAACTTCATCTATTGCGCAAAAGTCAAGGCATCATCTGCAGGGAAAATTGTTGTCTGGCTGGCTACACGAAACAGATAAACACAGTTTGCTTAAAAGGGTTCAGACTTAAGAGAGACCGTGATGCAACCCGCGCATTGCCTATTCCCTCCTCTAATGATGCGCAGCCTTCTCCTTCGCCACCTGGGCCGCATACGGGTTCTTCGGGTCGTTCGCGTACGTCTCGGCTGGTGATGACAGCATCGTGCAACGCGACGGAGCGGGTCGCAGAGAGAACGCAAAGTCGAACATATAGGAGGAGGAAAGCGGGTAGTAAATGCGCGAAAAGGAAAACGTCAGCGTCAGCGTCGAGAAGGGAGAGGGGAAAGGGGGAGGAATAAGAAGGCAAGATATGACCAAGTCGAGCATGGAAAGGGAACAAAAAACGAAGACTCACAGCGAACGGCAGCGTCCTGCGCGGAGCTGATGAGGTAGAACGTCAACGCCGAGGCGGCGATGAACGGAGCCATGGGTTTCAACACCTAATCATTCCCCCCACGCAAACCCATAATCCACAATCCGCATTCCGTGAAAACCAAAGATCACCCATCCCAAAACCATACCATCGCGTTTCCGGATGCGGGTTTCGTAGAGTTGCATAGTTGCATAGTCGGCGTTTGGAGTTTGGTTTTGAGAATTCGAGAGATCGGAGAGAGAGAAAAAAGGTTACATGTCGACGTTCAACGTTCAACGTTCGATTTCAATAAGAAGGTCTACAACAAAGCATGAAAAAGATAGGTTACGAACGGGTGTAGGCCAAGCGCGGAGACCAAGGAAAGCCATTTTTCTCCTTCTTTGTTATCACGAGGTTTCTAAGACTTCTTCGTTTATGTGAGGAAACGTCAAACAGGTGGGCAACGTTGATGGAATGGGCTTACGGAGACGGAGACGAGGATGGGAGCGAGCGAGCGAACGAGCGAGCGATGGGAGGAGGGAGGCGTTTGAGCTGTACGTTGTCGGCGACGAGCACCAACGACGAATTGGGACGTTGAGCGTGAGAACGTGAAAGCTGACATAATCGATCCACCAACACCTACCCACTCCGTTTCTCAAGTTTTTGATCACACCACTAACAGCGACTGCGACTATCCAAATGAGCCATAGGTAAGTCGAAGTCGATAGTCTACTAACTCAATTCCGAAAGAAAAGAAAAGAGAAGAAAGAAAAAAAAGGGATTCCTCTAACAAAGCGAATCGACATATCCGTCTTTCCAGTCTTTCCAAACCTTTTCTTATCCTCTGAGAAAGAGAAAGAAAAAAATACAATGCTTATGCATATTGCATAATGGCTACATACTGCACGCCTGGAGAGGGAGAGAGAAAAGACAAGAGCGCGAAAAGAAGTGAAAGGTCGGTCGAATTGCGTACGCAATTAACGCAACTAGAAAGACGAAGAGGAAAAGAAAGAAAGAGAAAGAGAAAAAGAAAGGTGGATGGAGGAAGAAGAAACAAAAAGGAGGCATGACGATGCATGAGGTGTGACGCAAGATGAGAGATAGAAGATGAGAGATGAAGAGTAAGTAAGAGTAAGAGTAAGAGTATAACAAACGTGTCGAAAGAAAGAAAGAAAAAAAGTGGAACAATCAAACGATGAACAGTTAAGAAGGGGTAACAAACAAAAAGGAAAGGAGGCAGTCAATGCAAGAAAGTGGTCGGATGGTCGGTCATGAGGTGTAAAGACACTGAAAGGAAGGAGGCGATAAGGAGAAGAAAGAGAAAGAGAAAGAGACGAAAAGAAGAGGATATCGAAGCTGACAGCAATTTTTCATTCCTTGATTGATTGTATGGGCACAGACGGTCCGTTTGGTGGGGGAGGTGGTGTATCGTAGGCGGGGGGGGGGGGGGGAGGGAGGGAGATGCGGAGATGCAGCGAGTGAAAAAATGAAAATGAGAAAAAAGGAGAAAGGAATAGGAACACGGAAGTCGAGGATGAGGGTTTGGAGGGGGGTATGTACAAATGCGAAGGTAAAGGAGAACGAGAACGAGGAATGTGGATGCGGGTGCAAATGCAAATACGAACGAAGGGGCACTAATCGAAGCACGGGCGGACGGAGGAATGGGCATGAACGGTGAACGGTGAACGGTGAACTGTGAACGGCGAAAGAAGGTCCGTGCGAGGTTAGGCCGAAGACCGAACCGTGCTTTCGTTCCTCTCTCTTTGGGAAAGTCATTATCGGGTGTATTAGGCGAAAGGGAAAGGAAGGGAAAGGAAGGGGGACGCATACAGGGCAAAGGGGTGACGGAGGTGTGAGGTGAGGTGAGGATAGGAGTATGCGGAAAGAGCGAGTTTCCTAATTGCCTCGGTGCCCTTTCCCGTAGAGGAGCATTGTGCATGTGAATGTGAACACTACTTAGGTCCAGTCGCGGTTCCGCTGTTGACGTCGAAGAGCGCA
This sequence comes from Hymenochaete sp. R1, assembly GCA_019400425.1. Classification (NCBI taxonomy): domain Eukaryota; kingdom Fungi; phylum Basidiomycota; class Agaricomycetes; order Hymenochaetales; family Hymenochaetaceae; genus Hymenochaete; species Hymenochaete sp. R1. Next base: position 13,344 of record JAFREE010000025.1, read on the forward strand.
GAGAGCGAAGAGGTAACGTCGAACAGGATTCCAGGACGTGTTGTGGGACACGAAAGTCCAACCGACGTAGCCCCAAACAACCCAAAGAACCTGCCAGCCCACCAACAATCACTCAATAATCTCAAACCGACTCCTCTTCCCCTCCCTCTCCTCCGCCTCCTCCAAGCCCCTCTTCTCTCCCACACCCCCGCCTCCCCCATTCCCCGCACCCCCACCACCACCACCGACACCACCACCACTCACACCGCCCACCAACCCCCCCATCCCGCCCACCAAGCTAAAATTCGCATTCAACCCCTGGAACGTCTCCCCATTCACGATCCCCTGCAATATGCTCGCATAGTCGTCGTCGCTCAGGCCCATCCCCGCGAGCGGGTTGATCTTCGCGATCCGCCCGTCCTCGTCGAGCGGCGCAGGGTTGGACATGGCCACCTGCGAGGCGGAGACGGTGAGGGCTTGGTCGAAGGAGGCGTCCGAGAGTGGGGGGATGCCGACGGAGCGAGGGACGCGCGCGAGTTCTTGGATCGTCTTGAGGTGCGTGAGATGTTTCTGCAGGAGGGGGTGAGTGGTGGTGAGTACGGAATTAATTCGAATTAGTACGAGCGTAGTGTGGGTATAGTATGAATGGATTGGATTGGGAGGGGGGAAGACACGTACTTCGAGCATACTCAATAGACCCTCTTTCGTAAACGGTTTGGGGAGAATGTCATTCATGCCGTGATTGTAATACGTCATAATCTCGTTCGGTTTCGAGTTGCTCGTCATTGAGATGATGGGCGTCATATGATCGAATTGTCGAATCAAAGACGTCGCAGAGATCCCATCCAGCTTCGGCATGACGATATCCTATTTTTATCACACACAAGACACAAAAGAAAACACGTCATCAAAACTGGTCCCGACGATAGAAAGAGAAAGATAAGAAAAGAAACCATCGATGACTCACCATCAACACCAAATCGTACCTCTCCAAGTTCATCTTATTGACCGCAACGACTCCATCGACAGCAACGTCGATCGTGCACCCAAACACCTGTAAGAATTTGCTCGACAGCTTCCTGCTCACCGCATCGTCTTCCACGAGCAGCACCCGAGGAGGGACGGCCCACCCAGGGACGAACGTCGACCTTCGGACACGAAGCTTCTGCGCTCCCCCCGACGGCGAGCCCGAACCACCCGACAGGTTCTGTGAGAGCATACCACCCGCGCCCTTACCCGCCTGCCCGTCCCCAGACGCCGACGCAGAAGAAGCGTACTGCGCCGCGCCCATACCAGACCCCGCGCCCCCTTGAGCATCCCCAAGTGTCCCATACGGACCCATCATCCCTTGCCCCTGCTGTTGCTGCTGCGCCTGATCCACACTCTGTTGTTGCTGTTGTTGTTGCTGCTGGCCCGACCCCGCCACATTCCTCGCGTCAAAGCTCCACATCGGCCCGTTCTCCTCCGTCGCCGACCGAGGCATGAGGTGCCCCAGCGTGAACACCTGCAGCCCAGAATGCGTGAGCGTCGTCCCCGTCCCCGCCCCCATCGTCATCGCCATCCCCATCCCGTTCATCGCGCTCCCGTACAAGTCGACGGCGCCCACGCCCACACCGGTGTCGGGCATGATGAAGGGCTCGTTCCCGCTGGCGTATTGGACGCTGGGGAGCTGCATCTGCCCTTGGCCTTGGCCACCCGCGCCGCCCATCCCCAGGCTCCCGCCGATACCGAAGGGACCGATGACGCCGTTCGCACCGCCAGCAGCGGACGACGGCCGAGCTCGCGCGAGTTCTTCTATCCGCTGCAACGCGTCCTCACGAGAGAGATTAAGGCTCGATATTTCCCCATTCCTCATCGACGAGCCGACGTTTTCCGATTCCTGGTCCTGAGTCTGAGCTTGTCTTCGGTTCTGCATTTGAGTCGGCGAGCCTTGCTGGGGCTGTTGTCTACTAGACTGCGTCGGACTCGTGCTGCCCCTTCCTTGACTCCTTCCCTGGTTCTCGCCGCCCATACCCCCGCTCGGCGCTTGTCCCTGCTGTCCCTGCGTCACCAATCCGACAAGGGCCCTCGCAGGTGTGCCCGGCCTCCCGTTCGAGAAGCTCATCCCCGCCACCGTCGCCCTCCTCGAAATCTCATTCAACTGTTCAAGCGAAGCCCTCGCGACGTCGTCCTCCGGATACCGGCCCACCATCCTCTGCGCCTCCCTCGCAGCAAGGAAAGGGTTGTCAGCGGTGCCGTTCGGCGTCCCCGCTCCGTTATTCCCGGGGGCGGACCTACCGTCGGCTGCTGAGCCTGAGGCATTAGTAGTGCTGCTACTCGTCCCATTGGCTGCGTTCGATGACGACGTCCCGTTAACGACTGCCGTCTGTTGTTGTTGCCGTTGCTGATCGTCCTTGATTTTAGCTAAAGATGTCGAAGTCGTTCCCAAGCCGTGGAAAAAGGTTGCGGTGGGTCCATGATGATCCATGTTCCATGTTCCGTGATCCGTGATATCCAACGACGCGGCGGACAATGCGATTCGCGAGTGCAATGATCCATGATCCAGAGGAATCAAGTGCGAGTGCGATGATGATGATGGCAGGCCAGACATATAGAAAAAAAAATGCAAAATTAATCAGATTTATTTGTTCGATACTGCCGGGTATTTTTGGATGAGGATTGACGAGTTAATAAAGATAAAATGAAAAGGGAATAATAATAAAAAAGGCTAAAAAAGAGGGTGGAGGAGCAGATAAGAGGGTGGGAGGCAGGAGAGTGGAGCGGGTCATGCCTCGGATAGACGTAAGATCAAATGGCAAAAAAAAGGCGAGGGGAGAGCGAGCGAGGACAAAAAACGGGCGTCACCCACCATTTTCGAGCTGCAAAAAGTACTGTATCAAATGCTGCATAAGTCCATCCTGCTGCGCCATGTTCCGCTGAAAAGTAACCATCTCGGCCAGCACGCTCTGATAGTTATTTTCCAGGTGCCGGATGTGCTGGCTCATATCGTCCTGGGTGGCCATGAGCTGCTCGATTTGGGTTTGCAGAGCTTGGATCTGAGGGGCGTCCGAGATGTCGAAGGAGGAGGGCGACATCCCGGGGGAATTCGAGTGGCCTGATGACCTTATGGGTGCGGTGGTAGTAGCCGATTTCCGCTGAGCAGGCACTTTCCGTTTGATATTCTCAAGCGCGTCTCGACGGTCGACTTGGAAGTCGGGATGTTTGAAAGTCCAGCTCTAGAAATCGGGATTGTCAATGTACAATACAAGTTATTAGAGGAAAACCTTCGCACATGTTCGCCGAATTGCGTCTCGTCTGAATTTTTGACCTATCGGAGCGAAGTTCAGCCAAATCTCAAGCATCACGGAAAACAAGTAAACCATCTCCTCCTGACGCCCCCGAGACAGAATTGATTACCTTGTGAAAATCATATTTGTTCAACTGACGGACAAAGCTGGCGAAGTTGGAGTGCTTGAACATGCGAGGCAATATGGACTTTGTAAACTCGTTCATATCCTGCAGTAGAGTAAACAGAGAGACTTTTCTTTAGAGCGTACGGACATGAAGAGAGGCCATATCTAGACGGACCTTGACAACAAAAGCATCTCCAATACTGTTCCATGATACGACGTGCTGGAACGCCTGGTCCTCCAACATTCTAATAGACAGATACCATTCATCCAAGCGTGAGCATCGAGCCATCAAGAGAATCAGAATCGGGCCGAAGCCTATCTCCAGGACTCACTTGTACAGCTTTTTGACAAAGTCGCTTGTGGAGCTGAGCCCATCGTCGCTCTCTTTTTGGTCCGAAGCCGAGGGCGGCGCGAGGTGATGCTGCTGTTGCTGCTGCATCCTCCCACTCCCGCTACTGCTGCTACCCCCGCCGCCGCCTCCCTGATGGGAGTCGCGCAAGCCGTCCATCCCGTCTATACTCGATTTGCTCTTGCTGCCTCTTCTCCGCATGTTCGGGTGGCCTTCGTCACGGGAGCTGGCAGAACGGTGATTCGGCCAGGGAGCCGGGCCGGCGCCCGATGTCGAGGCGGAGTGGCCGGAGCTGGAGGGACTGGGGAGGGGATGGGTATGTGATGGGGAGGCCAAAGAGGGATGGTAAGAGGAAGGAGGAGGATAGCGGGGGTCTTGAGAGGGGTGCGATATGCTCGGAAGAGGGGGGAGCGTGGTGGATCGGGCGAGAGAAGGCATTGGGAGAGTTAAAGAAGAGGGCGGGGGCAATACGCCGTTGTGCGGGAAGAGCTGCTGCTGGCGGGATTGGGAGGGTTGTGAGTGTTGTTGGTGTTGCTGGGAGTGATGGGGGAGTTGGTGCTGGTGGTGGTGATGGGAGGAATGGGGATGGGGTTGCTGGTGGTAGGACGAAGACGAGGAGGAGGAGTGGTGATGATCCATGCGTGCGCGTCGAGAATAGAAATGGGAGGAAGAGGGGGGGAGAGGGGAGGGGATGGGATGGATGGTTTACGGGCCGATCGATTGGGCTCTTGCCACGGAGGCTTGGGAAGGGAAGGGAAGAGGCTGTTCTCTTTTCTCTTTTTGTTTTCGAAATATTTTCCTGGCTGCTGCTGATAATTACGGGGAAATATACAGGAGAAGAAGGAGATGGTGGAAGGAGAGAAAGAGAGGGACGTCGAGGGTGTTGTGTTGAGGGCGTCGTCGGAGAGGAGGGGAGAAGAAGAGCGTCGGGAAAAGCCAGTCAGTCGACGGAGGACTGAGGACTGGTCTTTACTCTTGTTAGTTCTAGCGACCGTAAAGTATACTAAAGAGAGTAAAGTATTGGATTGTATCATGTTGTTTGCGTATGTAATTTAATCAGATTCAAACTCCGCGCCAATCATTCTTCCGATAACGCTTTCGCTTTTCCTCCGATGTCCGCTGTTGGAGCGAGCTGAGGCTGAGGACGGGCGGGATGAGAGGACGGGCGGGGAGAGCGGAGGACAGCGTTCGGGCAAAAAAAAGATGTAAAGTTTGTTCCGAGAGAGCGTCGGGGAGAGCGACGGTAGAAATACGAGGATGTAAGTTACAGTCAGTCAGTTAGAGTACTTACAAGCTCTAGACCCAGTCCATGATCGCGCACAGTCTGGACTCTGGACTCTCTCTCTCTCTCTCGCTCTCAACCATAATCACAACCAACCGGCTCCTTCCGTATCTTCCAATCCATTCAACTTCAACTGCTTACTAGACCTACTGGAAAAAGGACGCTCGTACTTTCACTTCACCATCTTCCTATCAATTTCATCAGTCCATCTCCCTCTTCTCGAATGGCCCTCTTCTTATCGCGCTATATCCGCCCCGTCCTTCCCAATCCAGTTCTCTCTCTCCTCCCAATACTAGGTATCCTACACCTCTCCTCAACCTTCTACTTCTACTTTATCCTCACCTACATCAATATCCCGCAATTCACCCGGCCTGGCCATGACCACCCTTCGTCCACCCTCGAGGCATCCTTATCTCAAAACTTACATCCGGTTTCCCTTCTTTAGTCCTCCAATGTTCCCACGCTTTTTTTGACAGGTCAGGCCAGCAGTCAGAGCAGTCAGCCCGAAATGAAATGAAGAAACGTTGAGAGTCCCAGTACTAGTCTGGGATCATATCGGATAGTCGGTGACGCGTCCGATGTCGATGTGATCCCTTCAGTGACTTATGTGATGATATTGATATCTTTCTTTGCCTCGCATTTATCATACTTTTCTTCATACGTGTTTCAGTACTTGCTCGTTCCTTTCACAAGTACTTGAATCCCGTTCTCAAGGAGTCCGGTATTGTTGAGTAATCTAATAGCGTACACGTATATGAAGTACAAGTACCCCGGGCCGTCGCTTTCTTCTCACTTTTCTTACCTATCTAATCTATCCACCAACCTATATGAAAACATAAAAATAACTTATCTCACCCCGTATTCAAAGGAAACGTACAACGTACAACGCCCAGATCCACCCTCATCGGACACGGAACCTATTTCTCAAACACGTTCGTCCCTAGATCACTAAACAAAGTAACGGTATCGGTATCCATGCATGATTAACCTCGACATTGACATTTAACCTTTCCTGTCTCCCCCTCCTTTCCGTTCCCCTTCCCCTTACGACCACGACCACGACAACAGCTCACCGCCGCCCCCGGCGGCTGGCCCCCCGCACTCTTACGAGAAAGACGGCTTCTGAGGCTGGGGCTGGGCTTTGACTCGGAGGTCTGGACCTGGACCCACGACCGGGCCTGGACGTTTGGACGTTTGTCCAGTGTCCAGTCAATCCGTCAGCCTTCTGTCGGTCCGTCAATCAACGTTGAATGTATACACCAATATTATGTTGTACTGAGTAACGTAACTGAGTTGGTAGGTAGGGACTGTATTCCGTGTTCTGCCAGTACACGCACTTAGCCTATACTGTGCCTTTTCCTCTTGTATCCTGTTTCAAGTTTTATTTATTATACATGTACTTCCAATTAACTCGAATGCGATGCGACTTTTCGATTTCTTGTGTTCATGTTTCGTGATTCGATTTGAGGGAGAGAAAGTGGGAGAGGCGTAGGAAACTCAACCTAAACTGATTGAATATCGATCGCGTACTGATACCAGATACATATGGATATATGTTGAATTCATAACAAGCTTAGCTTATGACCGAACGTTCTTGCTCTACGAGTCGTGTCCGCATGCAGGTCTGCCAGTGAGTCCTCCGCGAAGGACAGGAGCCGTAGATAAAATGTTTGCAACAAAGCTGTAGCTGTAGCTGTGGAATGCGCATCCACATACGCTGTTCCGATATTAATGTCCTTTACATAGCCTTTGACATACCAATACATTTCCAAAACCAGCAACAAAAAAGGGGGTACCTAGCACCTCCCTCCCTCCCTCCCTCCCCAAGACAAACAAACAACCCACTCACTCCGTTTTCACTTTCGACTCCAAGCTTCCCCTCTCCCCCACCCCCACTTCCGACCCTCCCTCCGACTCCCTCCCCCACACCTTCCTCTGATACTCAAGTATAACAGGCACGAACGCGCGCATCCCAAACTCGGGCCAGAAACAGCGCACGAAGTGCACCTGCGTGTCTTCCGAGCACTGCCAGAGGAGGAAGTCGGAGAGGCGGCGTACGCCGGAGGTGCGGACGAGGACGTCGAGAGGGGGGGAGCGCGAGGGGTTGGAGGTGTAGAGGTTTGAGTCGATGGTGGTAGGTGTTATGGAGCTGGTTTTTGGTTGGTCGATGTGGATAGGGTGGGATGGGATGGAATGAGGGATTGAGTGAGTGTACGGAGAGACGGGAAGGGACGCGGGATACGTACGAGATAGGGGCATCGGAGTCTAGCGTTGACTGTACGGATCTGCGAATGGCGGTCGTGACTTCGTCGCTGGACGAGTACGGCATACAAAGGTTCAAGATCGCCCTGCTCAACGTTCTGTCGTCAGCTTACGCCTCCCATCACCACCACACCCACACGAAGAGCGCGAAGAAAGAAAGAAAGAAAAAACTGACGGACCGGTCGTGATGCTTCGTTATCTCCTCCGCTTTCTGTATCGCTTTTAACACGTCGTGTGGCAAGAGCTCCCGATTCCCGAGCGCGCAAAACCGAACACCGTGTTTCTCCAGCAGGTTCCTACAAGCAGACCCCCCACCCCCCGAAAAAAATCGACCGTATTCTTGAGCACGAATTCGACGTTTAAAGTATACATCCACTCACCCTTTCTCGCAAAGCTCGTAGATCTTGTCCCGGGCGAGCGTCATGAGCGCATCCACCTCCTCCGGCGACCGCTTGAAATTCTCAATCGCGAACGCGTACACCGACACGCACTTGATGTTCAAGTCCAGACACACCTCCAACAGCTAAAAACACCACCAAAAGTTCCCAATATAGGATATACATCAGCAATCAGCGGCCAGCAGCAAACCCAAAACCCCCACTCTCAAAGGGGTGGGGTGTAGATGCAGAAGTGGGAGTGGTAGTTGAGCGACGTGCTACGCACCCTTCGTAACGTCTGGAACCCATCCGCATGGCCCCGGAACACCTCCATGTTCCTATCCCGCGCGTACCGTCTGTTCCCATCCATGATGAACGCGACATGGCGTGGGATGGGTCCAGAGGAGAGGATACGGAGGACGAGCCGCTCGAGCCGCCTTCGTGTGTATTCGTGTAGCCAGAGGAAAAAGGCGAAGAGGGGGAACATGGATCTGGGTTTTGAGTTTTGGTGTCACAGGTGTGTGGGGTGGAAATGCCAGTGGGTTTGGAAAGAGAGGTATGGAAATTGAAATTGGAGACGCGTCGACGTGTCGCGACTTCGACTCGTGTCTCCCTTCCCATTTGGGCGTTCGTCACGAGAACTTCAACACGTTATTCATACATTCAAGATTATATATTCTACACAATGTACTATATATCATATGATACGACAAGATGAATTAAGTAGTGGTAAATCAAGAAATGAAGGAGAGCGCAAAATAAAGTACGAGTTTGTGGGGACAACTAACTTAGTGACTATCCGGCCCTACTGTGTTTGACGCCTTCCCAATAGCATTCTCATTTTCCTCTGAATAAAATGTAAGCCAGAGATTTCAGAGCAAATCATGACGACCGCCGCTTACCGTCCAGGTCTCGTCGCCAATATAGAAGGTAGAAGATGTTGCCTGCCGCGAAAGTCGCGAAGCCGATACCGGCATAGTTCTCTACGAGGTACGGATCCTGTGCAAACGTCGCTAATCCAGCGTTGATGATCTGTCCAATATTTTAATATTTTACGAACGAAAATGTTGACTAGCACAGACGATCCTCACCGTGCCAAACGCAGAAGTCAACATGAAGACACTCATCACGACTGATTTCATTCGTTTCGGAGCCTTGTTATACGCATATTCCAAGCTGGTGATCGAGGTGAAGATTTCGGAAATAGCAATCAGGATCTGAAAACAAACTTTCAAAAAGCCTCCACGAGAGAAGGAAATCAAGACGGCGCACGTAACAAGGGGCCTGAACCCAAACACTAATGGAACTCTTCTGTTCGCATGTGCTCACAAACGACCCGCACGGGTTCGTACGATATATATAAAACTGAAGAGCAGCACTATACGCCATCGCCAAAGCCGCAAACATGAAGCCCAGCCATATTCGGAAGATGGGGCGTAAGATGATGCCCGCTTTTCTCAAAGAGGGGTATACGAAGAAATCCATCAGAGGTATGAAGATGATGAGGGAAAGAGGGTTGAAGTTCCCGAGGAGGTCGTTCGGGGTGCCGTCTGTTCTCATGGTCGCTGCCATTGAGACGAGGTTCGTCGTCATTTGGTTGTATGCGAACCAGTATAAGGGAAGGAAGAGAGATATTTGGCACGCGCGGGCTGTGCGTTTTATCTCTTCGACGAAATCGTCGTCCCAGGTGATCGAGACGTGTCGGCCATCGAAGGAGTCGGGCCCGGAGTCTCGTTCGATGAAACTTGGCTTTGCTCTGTCCCATAGATTTGATCGCCTAGTCTGTTATTCTATTAAGTATGCATGTATTCGATAGAGACGTTCATGACAGACCTTGCGGTAGAACTGAGTCGGATGTGCGAACGCCCCCTTGAACACTATCCGAATCACCCGAAGTACTTCCGCAAGAATACTGCCTCTCGGAGGAACCTTGTGGTACAGATTTGTGCCCATCACGAAGACGATCGGCGTTCCAAGGAATATACATGTCGGTAAGAGGAAAGCCGCCCAGAAACCTATCCGTCTCTCGAGCTGCGTTGTGATTAGAGCAGATAACGAACCGACATTGATACACCAATAGAACAGGTTGTAAATCCTAGAGATGGTCACGCCTGGGTCTACGATCACATGTTCTCCTGTGTTTAAAGTTCTTAGACTTAGCTCTGATTTGCGGTATTGGTCTGCGACGAGAGGAGAAACGTTGGCTTCATTTCAGATGATAACAGTAGTTATTATCTCATGTTCTCCCGGACAGACGTGTTGGCTCACCTTTAATACCTCCGGAACCAAAAGCAAGGACGAGAGAGCCAATGATCCATCCCGGGAGACCGAAACCGGAACTCAGGGAGGTTGGAAATGATGTGAAGGTAATGATTAACAGGCCCGCGAAGTAAATGGAACAAAAGACAATAATAGTCTTGTATCTCCCCCACTTTGCGTCAGCAACATACGCTCCATATAGCGGGAAAACGAGCGAGAACGTCGTTACGATCTGTTGAAATGAGGTCGCCTTTGATTGTCCAAGACCCAATGCGCCGGCAGGAGCAGGGTCGTTGACAGATGAAGGTGCACCTGTACCGGGCCCGCCGGCCGGCAGCGGGTTTTGTAGGTAGTTCTGGAAAACGCCTGATAAACCATAGAACGCTGCTCTTTCACAGAACTCGACGATGACGATAAGAAAAGCTGAGATAGGAATATCGTCCGAGACTCTGCGAAGAGAGACTTTGTCTTCTTCTGAAGGGAATCCAGGTAATTTTAAGTCTTCTATAGCGTCAGCTGCATCGGCTCCTTCTTCTTGTGCCGAAGTCTGACTTGCATTTGCCAGGGGTATATAATCAGCATTGCGTCCGGCTTGACCCTGGGCTCCACTAAAGAAGTTGATAACTCTGAATGCAAGAGTATTGCGGGGCATTGTCGTAGTTCTTACACCAAATCTTAAAGTCAGAAAGAATGGGAAAGGGATAAATATAACTGGCACACACCTCGAAATCAGCTCGCTTTTCCATGCAGATTAGGAGTAATAAAATGGTCGTGTCAATTGCATTTTAACCTTTCGAGTAACATGCAAGTATTTTAGAGTGGGCTTATAACTGAGAGCTAAGGTTTCTGAATAACTTCCAGTCGAGAAGCGTGTGCGTGTGAGAATATGGATAGGATCGATCGACACCAGAACGCTTGAGACGAGTCCGACAACGTCCGATTCTCTCAGAGTCCATCGCCTCTACACGTTTTACTACCATCATCTCCTCCCTGAGACATACGACGTGCAAATAAAATGAGCTACGCCAAATATAGTGAATACCAGACTCCTTCATCTGGATACGGAAGCTTTGAAAGAGGCTTCGATAAACCTTATGGCGGGGGTAACTCTAGTACTTTTGACAAGATGGACGGGCTGGGCTCCCACCTCCATAGTATCGACTGGGGCCACACGCACCTTGAAAAGTTCGAAAAGAACTTCTATCGAGAGGATAGGCGTGTCACTGCTCGCTCCGAGAGGGAGGTACAACAATTCAGAGATGAGAAACAAATTACTGTAAGCAATTTGGTGAACAATTATCTACAGCGAAACATCTCAAGCATCAAAGGTTCATGGACGAGGCGTGCCCAAGCCGATACTAACATTCGAAGAAGCCGGATGCCCGTCGTATTTGATGACAACTATCAATGAACAGGGTTTTCCTTCGCCTACCCCTATTCAGTCTCAGGCGTGGCCAATAGCTCTTGGCGGCAGAGACATAGTTGGAATTGCGCAAACTGGTAAGTGACATCTTAGCGGTTGATTGACCTTGACTGATACGATAGAACAGGAAGTGGGAAAACAATTGCATTTTCTTTACCTGCGATTATGCATATCAACGCGTACGTCAGATCTAAGTTCCTACGTCAATAAATGTATCTCTCATACGCGATCAGCCAACCACTGCTTGCACCAGGTGATGGGCCCATCGCTCTCGTTCTCGCACCGACTCGTGAGTTGGCCGTGCAAATTCAGCAAGAGTGTTCGAAATTTGGTGCGAACTCGCGTATCCGCAATACAGCCGTCTATGGCGGAGCCCCGAAAGGTCCTCAAATCAGAGACCTCCAGCGTGGCGTAGAGGTGGTCATCGCTACTCCAGGTCGTCTGATTGATATGCTCGAGAGCAGGAAGACCAATTTGCGCCGCGTCACGTATCTGGTCATGGATGAAGCTGATCGTATGCTTGACATGGGATTCGAGCCTCAGATTCGGAAGATAGTTGATCAGATACGCCCGGACAGACAAACACTCATGTTCAGCGCAACTTGGCCCAAGGAAGTTCAGAGACTCGCTAACGTACGTTTGTTGTATCTTCATACGAGCTTCAACTGACATCAGAATTCAGGATTTCCTGCGAGACTTCATACAAGTAAACGTCGGGTCTCTCGAGTTAACAGCAAATCATGACATCAAACAAGTTGTTACTATCTGTTCTGACTTTGAAAAGCGAAACAAACTTACTGCACATCTGGAGAAGATAGCCACAGAGAATGCGAAAGTACTCATCTTTGTTGGCACGAAGCGAGTTGCAGATGATATCACCAAGTATCTGCGTCAGGATGGCTGGCCAGCACTCGCTATCCACGGAGACAAAGAACAGCGAGAACGCGATTGGGTACTTGGGGAGTTCAGAGCGGGAAGATCTCCCATTCTCATTGCCACCGACGTTGCGTCGCGTGGTCTTGGTATGTTTTTCTTTGACATAGGCCATTCTCCACCGCGAGCGGTGTGCAACGGTTGAAGTATCATTCATTCCGATTTATGCGCTCTTGTACTGATTTCTCTAGTGAACCGTTGCATACCTGGATGTTGTTCTGTTTTGCGGACGGAACAGCATCTACCTGCTCCGTCATGTTGTATGATTCTTCAGGTGTCGAGTCTTGCTCTTTCCTGGGTCATCGTCAACCTCTTGGGTCTAAGTTCTTGTGACCGTGGGGCGTGCATGAATTGTTTCGAAAATTGTGTGCGCCTATCAGTGCTTCTAGGACGATGTCATTACCATTGTTCTCGGGCCAGCGTCGGTCATAGGATGGAGACTCGTGATTGAGGTTAACGACTTACTTGACCAGGACTTAAACAGAGTACTGTCTTGCCTGGAGTCTTGAAGGCATGAGACTCTCACTGTGGGAGGGTTTGATCAGGGCTCGTGCTTCGCTTAATCGAGACGTTGATGATTTTAATGGTTCCATGTCCTCACACATTTCCTTCAAGATGTAAAGGATGTTGGTTATGTTATTGTAAGTACGACGCGACTTTCAGAACTTTTACTAGCTGAGCATTTGCAGAACTACGACTTCCCGAATAACTTGGAAGACTATGTTCATCGAATTGGCAGAACTGGCGTATGCAATTTCTATGATGGCGAGAAACTACTTCTCATACCTTTCTAGCGAGCGGGACTCCAAGGAACCGCATACACATATTTCACAACTGAGAATGCACGCTCTGCTCGTGACCTCATCAAGATATTGAGCGAAGCGAAGTCCGAAGTACCGTATGAGCTCGAAGAGATGGCTCGGCTCGGAGGGGGTGGAAGTGGAGGCCGAGGAGGTACGCCTTGCATCATAAATAATTTCAGATATTTTTTCCGAACATCTACTCAGGCAAATTTGGCGCAAGAGGCCGTGGGGGAGGAGGCGGTGGTCGGTTTGGCGGTTCCGGAGGACGTGGTTACGGTCAAAGTAACTATGACCGCTGGTAATGGTGACGCCTGATCATCAAGGCGCTTCTTTTGGTATATTCGAACTAATACAGCAGCTTCGATCTTGTCAGATTATGATTCAGGTGTATACAGCTTGTGTAATCAATGATATGGGCCGTAACTTGACATACGCAGTGCTGCAAAGACATCAGTTGTCGGAAGTCTCCGATATTGGATAAAGTCCAACGCCATTGGATCAAGAACGCCCGGCTCAACTCAGCCTGATCAACTATGCGCGCTCACCTTCGACGCGGATGTCGGGCTGCAGGTAGACAAGGAATTAAGATATGGATTGTGATGTTAATCGGGATTTTCCCACTGGATGTGAGAGCTCCTGTTGCCCCTTACTACGAACAATCTGTTTGTGATGAACAGCGGACGCGTACGTCCAGCTTTTCCCGCGCAGCTATATGTAATGGATATCGATTTACATTCTTCAGGACAGTCCATACACTAAAGCCAACGTTGGTGCCTATCGCCTGTGACCGGTCAGGTTGGCATTCTCAGGACGCGCTTCACCAGAGGATCAGCTGAAGGTCGGTTTGACCTATGGTCTACTTTCAGGAATTGGAAAAAGAATGCACTGCAATAGCGAGTGGTGATGCTGATGCCGATCTGTTCAGCGTGTTTTCGGTACCCTTTGTACCATTCATCAAGACTGAAACGAGCTTTAAATATCGATGAGCCGATGTCCTTGATCATTAGGCCTGTCCCATCCCCTTCCTCTCCTTTCCTTATTTCTATCCCTTTGGTCTGTGGCCATGGCTCCTTTGATGCGCTTTAAAACAGTTGAGCGCGGGTTCGCTCATGCAGTCGTTGAGCGACACTCGCCTCAGGCAGGTCTTCTTCCAATCTCGCTTGCCGAGTCTGCTGCTACTTCTTTTGCGGTGACTCCTGTTTCGGTCGAGGAACGTGATACCATTACCAGTCCATCAGGTACAACGGCGGCCATCACACCGTCGTTAAAGCCTTCGGCCAAGGCGTTGGCGGGGATAGTCGTCTTTCTTGCCATAGTCATCTTAGGTACGTGTCCCACAATTTGACCTTGTTCTTTTGCTAACTGATTAATGGGTGGCTAGGCGTAGCTACCTTGAAGTTAAGGTCTCATCTGGGACGCCGAAAGAGGGCTAAAGCTAGTTCTCGTTCGCTCAAGCAACTCAGCCTTTGCAACTCTCCAATCCCAGAAAAGATCGTGTCAGAGAAACGGAACCCCTTCTTCACGCAGACCCTCATTGACTTCGGGTACGATGGCCTTCAACCTCTTGAGCAGGCGCGAATTCGACCAGATGTCACCAAAGAACCAGACGAAGATTCTGGTCGATGGGTACCCCAGATTCGACAAATCCCTTCGAATGATGGTATCGATATGCTCCCTCGCCCGTTCCTTCTTCCTCCACAGCCGCCTTCTGCGATCACAAAGCTGTCCCGCCTCTCGAATATGGCTTCAACGTTCACGCATCACGTCAAGCAGTCCTTCGTTCAAGGTTCGAATTACAGAGCTTCTCGGACATCATCGACCGCAAGCTTGCTTCCTCCACCGCCAAAATTCATTCTCAACGACGGTACTCTGAGAAACTCCCTAGAAGCAGAAAGAGAACCACAATCCGAGCCTGTCTTGATCGAGAAGCTGGTTCCTCCAAAGAAGCAGAAGAGGAAACCTCCTCCACTTTCCCCGCACCATCATGATGAAGCGAATCGGCTCGCACCTCCTCAATCGAGCCAGGCTTTGTCAACTGTTACCGTCTCAAGCGAATCGCTTCCGATGACGCATTGCGTAACCATAGCTGAAGTGACGCAGGCTGTGCTGGCTGGTATTAGAATCGATAAACGAGTTCTCGGAAGTCCCATCCGCTCTGATTCAGCCTTCCCAGTCAGCCCCAGTCCTTCGGATATGGGTCTTGCATCCCCCATGGCTGGTGCGTTGATCCCTGGCGCGAGCTTCAAAGATGCCTCGTCCCTTTCACTTGACCATGTACAGGCGGGGAAGAAAGAGGAAAGACAGAAGAACGTTATGGACGTGAGACCTCATCGACTAGTGGTTGTCGTCGATATCTACCTCCCAACTTCTGATGACGAGATATCAATTCGGCGAGGTGAGAAACTTCGTATTCTTCACGAGTTTCAAGACGGTTGGTGCGCTGTTGAGCGACTGGAAAGTGGCGAGAAGGGTGTCATTCCTCGATATTGCGTTGCAGATCCTCCTCCTGTCGTCCGTTCTCAGGTGACGCCTCTTATGCCTGCGGGCCGGCCGAGCTCCAAATCAACGCTTCGGGTACCAACTGCTGCAGTAGCTTCAAGTTTCTAGTCCTTCCCAAGCCCGAGCGATACACTCTACGCTCTACGCTCGTGGTATAGGGCGCAAAGTTGATCATAGTTCTTCCCCTATTTTTGTATACCCACGATCGTTTCTACTTCCATGTCTTTCCCCCTCGTTATTTCCGATTATCATTCTCTTAACTTATAATTATTTATCGCACGACCCTTTCACGCGTAGATGCTGCTACTGAAACTTAGCTTCCGTGCAGACATCATGCACAAGCAGCGGCTGCGTCTGAACCGTGCGGTAAATAGTGCTTCATCCGCAGCGCAGGCCGCTGCAACTTCCGAATTCGCTGTGTACGTTTCTCTACTCGTTTAGGTCGATTTGCATGTAGTGTTGACTCAGTGTGGAAGTGCATACTAGGAATGTGGATGCCATTGTTATTAAATATTGATGTACTTTGTGCCAACCAACTGCTATCAGGCATGGTGAAAAATCCGTAGAGCATGAGATGTGACTCTAATTAAATTGGTTCTCTTCCTCGTTGATCCATCGTGCCTTCCGCTTGTATCTCGATTGGTCACGGAGCCATTGTCGGTACTGCTTCAAGGATGCTATCTTTTCACCTAAATACGGTCATTAGGTACTTAAGAAATGCCTAAAGAAGGAAGAGCAAACCGTAGAAGTCAGGGACAGGATTCGTGGCGCTCTGACCCCTTGGATCTACGCGATTCTTGACAATGCGATGGTGGAACTGCCGGTCCCTAGTCTCGATGAGAGGCAAGAGTTTCCTGTGGGTCATCCTCCATATAGAAGAGCCAACAACGGGTCCCAATAAATATCCAGCGCCTGGAGGACTACTTAGTCGTTGACAACGCAAGGGTAGAGAAATTAAAACAGACCAGCGCACGACAAAGTTCCTAAACCATAGGCATAGATTGGGTCAAGTCCCTAAACAAAGTCAAAGGATGAACGATACAAGCAGGAGCGAGTTGCCAGCGCACTCACAAAAACCGGTTTTGAACCATCAATATCCTTCCCTCCGAAATAAGCCGCCCCGGCACCAAAGCACAGCGCTATACACGGGATAGTTGCGACCTGATTAAATGTGAGCAAAGATATACACAATGAGCATCTACCAAACCCACCATTTCCCATCTTCTTTTCCGGCCACGAATGACAAGATATTCTTCCCAATTCAGAGTGCTAGACTCAGGCAATGGAGCTGTTTTCGAAGAGTTGAATCTCCTGAGAGCAGCCGTTCGGGCTTTTGCACTGTTCAATGGAATTGTACTTAACAGGTGCGATAATCGTTTTGTGTACCATAGCGAGGCTGCCATGATGGAAGTTAAGGAAGAGGAACCTCGAGTTGAAGGTGTCGACTTCAAGTTGCCATTACAACTTAAGCTTATTTACTTCTTACCGAAAATAGTACACGTGACTTTTTGTGCACAGCTTCCGAGATGTAGAGCTTACTAAGCTTTTCTCGCGATCGGCGCTCAAGAGGCGTGTTGTGGTGATGTGATACACGAACACAATATACCACCCACCGTGACTTTCTTCCCGCTCACAATCATCTCTTCTACTAGTAGCTGTGCACTCTTTCGTACCCTTTATCTGAATGCTTGACGCGCTTCCTTCGGAATACGAATTCATGACCGAGCGAGAAATCTCTGTTTCATCGGAGCCTATACCCGGCCTATTAGGACTGGGCACTTTGCTCTTTCCTTTACTCAATAATCCCTCAAAGTCTGAAGTTGACGGACAATGGCATCGGCCGCAAACTCTTGCTGAAATGATTTCACGCTCTCAAATATCTGATCATGGTCTACTTGAGTCATTGAACTTTTTATACCGACACGGATTTATCGCAACGACATATTTCCTTGCCATAATGCAAATCGTAATTCGTGTCTATATTGTCCCGAGCGATAACCCCAGAATAAGACTGGATACCAGCTTAACAGAACTGCGCAAGAAGCATCTGAGGACATTGATGTTACATATAAGCCGTAGCCCAAGTCGATGGCAGGGGTGGTTGCATCCCGAGGATGGAGAAACAGCTGTCCCATTGGTACCTGGGGGTGATGTTAGTCTGTTTGTTTTGACTCTTTCTCATGTTTTTGCTCCTAATTCTCAGTCCAGGACACTCGCACACTGTCACAGATATTCAATGATCTGGTATCATCAGCTTCCGGGTCGTTGCCAGATGCAGTTCCCTATCTAAAGACTTCTCTGTACGCTTACCAAAAGGAAAGTGTAGCCACCATGCGTGAGATGGAGGCGGCAAACCGAATCACTAATGACCCTTTGTTCGTATCATTGCATGGCATGGAAGGCGAGACGATGTACTTTCAACCAGCGACGATGGAAATCTTGTCCTCTTGCCCCCGAGTTGCACAATGCAGAGGCGGGGTTCTCTGTGAGGAGCTGGGTAAGTTTTGTATTTGATACTCTATTTAATAAATGCGCTATTCACCGATTAAAATTTCTGAAGGAACTGGAAAGACCCTCATGACGCTCGCTCTCATTTTATTGACTCTGGACACGCTTCCGAGCCCTCCAGAATTTGACGAAGGCGAGACACTCACACCTCTTGCTATCCGACATTTTCCTCACTTCGCCTATGAGGACTGTCGAGCATCGGCTATGGCAGGTGACGAACATGACCATTATTGCGTCCCTAGCTTGGTAGAAATTCTTTGCCATCAGGCACGAGTGCGACCAGATCAATGGAAGTTGCGCTCTCACAAAGAGAAACTCATGACCATTGGGTTATGGGAGCCGATAAGGAATAATGTTCCATTTTATCTTCATTCAGATCTTCCCATCATGGCGTATGTTTCCCAGAGACGTATTACAAGGAGACCTCCGCAGGCCATATATTTGAGCTCAGCGACCCTTGTAGTCATCCCTCCGACTCTTCAGGCGCAGTGGAATTCAGAGATTCTGAAGCACTGTTCAAGTTCAATTCGAGTATTGAACATCGAAAAGGGGACAGAAATACCGACTCCTCGAAGATTGGCATCTGACTATGATGTATGTCCATAAGCAACTCTTTTGTAGACGAACTGACCGAAGGCACAGATTGTGCTTGTTCGAGATACTGGTGTGTACAGCTTCACATGCATTATTTCTACTTTCTCACCTGATGGAATCAAGATATAAGCTCAGAATCAACAATGTCAAAGAAGCTCATCGCACTAAACACAGGATATACATGTACTTGCAGCGAATTCAGCTCTGTTCGAGTACCAAATTGTGTGTGCGACCCGGTCAAGAGCGTTTCGTATCTTCTCCAGGTTAGGTGGAAGAGGCTCATTCGTGATGAAGGACACAATGCGGCTTCGCAATCAACAGAACTGAATCATTTTCTTCGGCTGACTAGTGCAGAGCGAAGGTGGATTATTTCGGGGACTCCGACAACGAACCTCCTTGGACTCAATTTGGGGTCGTCGGACGTGCACCGCAACGAAAAAGAATCCGAAATCGAGAATATTTCCGTGGGTACTTCAAGACGAACCCAAAAAGCGAGCGTAGAAGCGATAGAACTGGATTCAGATGCGTTAAAGTTGCAGCGAGCTTGGAGCCCTGCGAGTCGGGTTGACTTACGGAAATTAGGTATCATGATGTCAGATTTTCTTGGTGTCCTTCCTTTCGCAAACGATGCAAACGCCTTTACAAATTTCGTCGTTAATGGCCTTCTAGCGAAGGACGGGCCTGTTCTTGGAGCGACTTGTGTTCTCGAACAAGTCATGAGCGCGAACATGGTCCGGCATCGTATCATAGACATCGAACAACACGTCAAACTACCCCCATACACGGAAGAAACCATTCTTCTGGACTTAAGTGAACATGCGCAAGTGACGTACAACGTCCTTTTGTCGAATGTCATCGTCAACGCAGTAGACTCGGAGCGAACAGATAAGGTACGTATATTTTACCTTGTAGAACCGCAAGAGCCGTTTCTAACATTTTCTTAGGATTACCTTTTCCATCCCTCGGTACAGTTGCAAAATACCTGTATGAAATAAAACTTTGACTAATCTTATATGCAGAATACGAAAGCTCTGGCAGCGGTTATTGAGAATCTTTCACAGTAAGTCGGCTGCTGTGTGATACGAAAGCCAAAACTAAACATCCGAAGCACTTTGTTCTGGAGAACGGATGAAGGCCTCGTTGACGACCTTCCACAGACCATACAGAACGCTGAAGGAGCAATCGTACACGCCGCAGAGAGAAACCAGCCAGCTGAGGACATCAGACTCGTCAAGGAAGCCCTCATGCATCTGTAAGTAATTCACTGATGATCGAAGCTGAATGCCCTTGGCTTATAGATTCGAAGGCATAAGGCAGAGAGCAATTGGATGTTTTTAGCGTTTAAAAATGCACTGGAAGTTCCATATCTGCTTCACAATGTGCGACCTAGCATCCACCATCACTGGAGTGTTCTCGATCCAAAAATGCATGACTCTGCATCACATGAAAAGGGGTATACTCTGATATACCCTTCTTTTGCGGTAGAACTTCGTGATACCATCATACGACAGCCTCTGATATCCGATTCTCGTCTTATCGAGCGTGCCTCACTGCTGCGTGAACGTATACAAGCAGAAGCTGCCTTTGAGGATGCCCGCCAGCGGAAAGGACGGCATCGAGAAAGCGACACTCGCACGAATCTCGGAAAGAGAAAGCGGGAGGTCGAGAAGGACCATGACAAGAGCAAGTTGACATATGCGCGTCGTGTCACTCGCCTGGGCTTGAAGTCGAGGATGAGAGAGACTCATGAGGAATATTTGAATGTACTTAAGAAGCTCAAGGAACAGGCCGACGAGGATAATGAGGATGCCGCCATGGCTGGAAATGGGACGCTTTCTACTTATTTAAGAGGTCAGGGAGGTCCCACGGAAAGCGACATGGGACTGCTCAGCCAGTCGAGTTTCTCTGAAATTCAGATTGGAAGGTCCGCCTCCACCAAACTGAACTATATCATTGATGAAGTGCGTTCAAAAATATTTTTCCTCGTTAAGTCTTTACTCAGGTGATTCCATAGGTCCGCAGATATTCGAAGGATGAGAAAATTCTTATATTCTCAAAGCAGCCGTTCAACTTACATCACGTTGCGGAAGCCCTTGACTTACTTCAAGTGCCTTTCCTTCAGTTTACCACGGAAGCTGGTGTCGAGATCCGAAGAGATGAGGTCCTTTCGCTCTTCGAAACAGCCGAGAGATACCGAGTATTGCTCATGGAACTGAAGTATGGTGCCCGTGGATTGTTAGGCTGTTTTTTTCTAACCGTGAAACGTTTACTATTACTGAGCTTCGCCCCCTTTACGATTATAGGAACATAGTGTCGGCATCTCGAGTCATCTTTTGTGAGCCGGTGTGGCACGCGGATGTGGAGAGTCAAGCCATCAAGGTATGTAACGACGAGTTAGCTGAGTTACAACCGGTCTGAGGCAGTCGATTTTGCCAGCGCGTGCACCGTATCGGACAAACGAAACCTGTTACAGGCGAGTTGCGGTATATTTGCGTTTCCAATATTACTTCTAACTGGAACGGGCTGCAGTCAAGACACTGGCTATTCGATCAACGTTTGAAGAATATATGATTCAAAGGCGTCGAGAAGTCAAGTTCCCGGCTAGTGCCCAGCCTAGTCTGATCGACGAGAAAGGTGTAAGACACTACCTACAGGTAACTCGCGTACTGTGCTAAGTGTTATCGAGCTAATCAAGCCAACTATTTAGAACCCATCATTTCTCCAATCACTCCCACAGAAGGTAGACGATAGAAGATTTTCGCTTTTGTTCGCGCCTCGGACGGCAAGACAACGGACCGAAGGGTTGCACGAAGCCGGAAAGTCTCATAGCGTGAATGATCGAGCGATTGATTTGCTGTCGCCAAGGAGCCGTAACTTGCATGAGAATGGTGGCTACCAAAGATATGAGGGACCTGGGAGTGAGAAAGGAGAAGCTGTGATACGGTCAAACCATCGAACAGTTCATTTTGGATAGAGTGCTCAGTGTGTCTCTGCTTTATCAATTAATGCTATAATCTTTTTCCTGTGTTGCGTATGAATTGGGAAAGGATTTCGAGGTGTTGATGGGAAGCGGGAATAAAGGACAAAAGAGGCTGGATTGAGTTTACGCGCTCAGCAAGTGTGAGAAAGAATATCTTTATTTGGTCTACCGTTGTATTGCCGGATGTTCGCCTCGCTTTGGCCCGCAACTTTCTCGTTTACTCTCACCATCTATCTCCCTCCTTTCCTTCGTCCACCACCTGCACAAACTCGTTGCTAAGTCAGGTAGTCTCAGCGGGTTACTTCTGGTGCCAGCATTCCGTTCTTTTCAACGCACGCTCTTTTTTCTCTTTCTCTCTTTCTCTCCGCTTTCTACTCTTTTTCTTCCTGCTAGTAGACGACAGTATACTCTGGCACTGGAGAAAAGACCATCTTAAGACGACCATGACACACGAATATCAGCGGATGGTACGCGCGCATAACCAGGTGTTTAAGCGTGCGTTCGGCGATGACAAGGACGATACTGATAGCAAGACGACTGCGACAAGTGCAACTAGTGCTTCCCACACAACTGAAGCGAAGACGAGCTCAACCAGCGACTCGAAATCGTCCTCCACGTCTTCGTCGGATAGCAAGACGTCGTCTTCAGCCGCATCCCACACCACTTCGAGTTCCTCCAGCGCTACGACCACGACAGGAGGGTTCAACCTCTCTTCCGTCTTCGGGCTTACTTCGAGTTCCACCACTTCTAGCGCAGCTTCCAGCACGCAAACGACGCAGGCATCGACTTCTCTTACGGAGATAACGACTACTTCTGGAGGTCATCAGGTCACTCAGACTCTGACACAATCCGTCACAGCAGCGAGTGCGACTTCTTCCGCGTCGTCCGCAAAGAGTAGCGGAGGTCTGAGTGGAGCGGCCACGGGTGGTATTGTCGCCGGCTGCGTTCTCGCTGGGTTGGCGCTTTTGATCTTTGCGATACGCAAGACCTTCATTCAGCGTCGAAAAAGGAAGAGAGAGTCTTGGAATGCTGCCTTTATCCCTGACATTAACGACAAGTACTCAGTGGGGAATGACCTTCCACCCCCCATTCCGGAAAAGAATGATTACTTGAGCGTGGGTAATGCAAGCCCAAGGACACCAATTTGGGCAGCCCCCCGTCCTGTTTCGCCTCAGCCGTCCATGGTTCCTTCAATGCCTTCTGTCCACCAGCTTGTTCCTCCCCCGGCCACATATAACAATCCGATGATGGATACCGTGCCTGGTCTTCCGCCGCCAGCTCCTGGTAATACCATTGGCACTCGCCCTGTCACCGCTGCATCCATGCGTCCCATGTCCAGCGTCGAAACGGCGATAGTCAGAGTCGTCTACGTACCGAGCCTTCCGGATGAACTCTCGATATCCGCTGGGGAAATTGTGAATGTCGTCAAGGCGTATGATGATGGTTGGGCGCTGTGTTCGAATTCACGTGGAGAGCAAGGTGTTGTTCCACTAGAGTGCCTCGATCGTTCCACTTCTGGCAACCAGATGATTCAACAAGGCATCCCGTCTGACGCTATGATTGGTCACAATCAACACGATGGGGGAGACTGGCGCAGTGTAAAGCGTTTGAGCAGCCTGTCGTCGCAACAACCTCATTATTAAAATGTAAGATTGCCAGATGGTACTCCCAATACTCGTACTAATTTCCGTTTTTTATCTTAAAGCGTCGCCGGAAATAAACATTATTTATTAAAGCAATTTTGATACCCGTATGATTTCCTTCGGCGGGATTGTATCATGTCCGTTCGAGTGGGTGGTGATGATCTTATTTCCAGAGACGTATCCTGGGTTATTTTTGTGTTTCGGAGACCTCTTTTCGTGCATCCTTTCCTCTTCGTGTGGACATACATTTCATTTCCCCCAAGACTAAGTTTTTTTCGCTATCTCAATTTATATTCTTTCTCTTCGTGAGCTGCATATTATTTTTATACCTCCAACATACCCTACCTCTCCTTGACCGCTTCCCTTCCTATTGCATTCTACATTTCTGCTTCTAGTTTTGCGCAATTTGAAGTTTAGTTTTCAAGTGTATCTTGTGCTCTGGCCTGCTGTTTCCGTCGAATCGAATTCGTATGAGTTAAATTGCTTGAAATGCGTCAGAAACCTTCTGCCTTGGACTGTCCAAGGCAGCGATAGAGGTTTGTAAGGAATTAAAGGATCGATGCAACCATGCGTTTACAACATCCATATAGGTTGCCAGTGATGCATCAACAAGTTCGGCCGGTTACTGTTGCTATTTGTTCTGATAGTGAGGGATGGTGTGATAGGCTGGAGGCCATTGACGAATCGCAACGTTCCCGTCGACGAGCACCCGTTCCAGTACAGCCGTATCTTTGGCATGGCGACCAATACGCGGCGGGTCAACACAGGCAACGAATAAAGGACGAGCTTGCATTTGTAAACTCCACCACTCCCCATAATCACTAGTATTGACACCAAAATCGTCAAGGGCGGCACGAACGTCTGCTTACACTGCAATAACCATGCACGGAGATGAAGGACTCGGGTTTGATGAGGAATTGACCACGGTCGATGTTGTCCAACTTCCTCTTCGCGCTCGTGAAGGTGCGTCGTCCAATAACAGAATCCTAACTGTCATCTTTCGGATATTGAGTCGATATCCTCTAATAGAACTTGTCTACAAAATACTTGAGACAATGCCACGGGAACACATCGCACGGGTTCACAGAAAGCTGGCTTCGGCGACTGAGCTTGACATCATAGCTACGCTGCCAAATGAACTCGCTCTCCTCGTTTTCCAGTATCTTCCTTACGCCTCACTCCTATCCTGTGCTTCTGTTTCACGTCGTTGGCGCACTCTCGCAAACGATCAAACGCTTTGGCGTGCCTTATGTGCGCACCAGGGCTGGAGATGGAGATGGCCTCGTGTCCCTCATGCAGCAGTGCCTTTATTCGCGGAGCAAGAGGAGAGTGAAGTCTTCGACGATGAAGGCGTTGGAGAGGACGAAGACACGGACAACGTTGGAGCTTCTCAGCCTCAAACGATTACGTATCACCAGAACGTCCATCCATACGGCCTCCCCGCTACCCCTCGAATTCACCCACAGTCCCGACCGCAAAGCTCGCGTAGCTTTCGACATTCGTCTTCTCCTTCACCAAGGGTCAATTCTCGAGCTAACGCATCTCCGTCGCCGTCTTTACGATATGTATCGGCAAATCCGAATAGGCGTTCTTCGCCCCCAATTCTTCCGCATGTCAATCCCCCGAAGCCGGATTACAAGCTCCTATACCAGACACATATCCTCCTCCGGAATAGACTCATTCACGGGCATCTTCGATTTTCTACGCTTCAGACTCGAGGAACTCCCGGTGGTCATACATCTATCATATACTGTCTCCAGCTCTATTCATATCCTCCGGATTCAGACTCTGCCTTCGATTCGAGTGATGCATGGGAATCCGGAACGGAGCAACAGCTAGAATCAGGTCCGAGGGGCCGACAGGTACTTTTTACGGGATCGAAGGATCGTACCGTGCGCGAATGGAACCTTCAAACAGGGACCGTGGAGCGAATTTTTGAGAGTGGGCATACAGGCTCCATCCTCAGCCTTTGTGCACGTGGACGTTTCCTTGCGACTGCGAGTAACGATCTTACACTGTGCATTTGGGACTTAAAGACGGGCGTGCTTGTGCAGACTGTTCGCGATCATCAGGATAGCGTTCTGTGCGTGAGGTTCGACAATAAGTATCTGGTTTCTTGCTCGAAAGATGGGACAGTTCGGATGTACAAATTCCTCCGCGAACGCGCTTTCCACGGGATTGGCCCCGTCATCGATTCCGGTGTTATTCTAGGTACTCATCGCGCTGCTGTCAACGCAGTATCCCTTGGAGATGGAATAGTCGTCTCCGCTTCAGCAGATAAGTCCATTCAAGTGTGGGATGTGGACTCAAAGGCGCGTCTTTTCTCGTTCAGTGCACATCATGCACGTGGAATCGCCGCTATCGATATCGGGGTCTCGTCGTCCTTAGACGGCATTAGTGCAAAGGACCTGTTGATGCACTCTTCCAAACGTCAGCGGCGAGGGGCTCTCATGGTAGTCTCAGGATCTTCCGACAAGCATATACGACTATTTGACGCAGGAATGGGGAGGGGATGGAGTACATCTCCCGAGTTTCATGACCCTTTGCCCCCTCCAGCTTCTTGTGAAGGCCTGTCGAGTGATCACACCCGATGCAAGGCTTGTGGAAGAGCCGAAGCTGCCCTTGTGCGGATGCAGAGGCGGCGGGCCAGCGTTGATGCGTTCGAAACGCATACCGATCTTGTGCGAACAGTGGCTCTCGGACACGATTTCGTCGTGAGCGGGTCGTATGATCAATCGGTGAAGGTTCGTGACCGTTTTTTTGGTAATTCCTTGAGGCTAAGTAAAATGTTATCTAGGTGTGGGATCGAGAGACTGGGAGCTTGATCGTGGATCTGAGTGGGAGACATGAGGGACGAGTATTTTGCGTTGGGTTTGATCGCACAAAAATTGTCTCGTGCGGAGAAGATCAAGTCGGTCATTTTACGCTACTCCATGAGCCCGGCATTTAGCTAACGTTGTTGATAGAAAATCTGCATTTGGGACAAGTCGTACGGTATAGACACTTCGTTTATAGAGCTCTGAGTCTGTATATTATGTTCGATCAGTAAAATGATCTGGTCATTAAGTTGATCTATGTTTGAGTGAATCATTGATGCTGGACTGAAAGGCCTGAGAGGAAAGCGGCGGTGTCTGTGTCGCGTGATCGCGTAACTGGCGAGAAAGGAAATGGGACGACGATCAAAGCCTCCGCAAGAAAGCCCAGCTTCAGCCAGTCCCCGTCCTGTTACACGGCTTTCCTTCCTCAATCATCCTCATCTCCGTACCTCCTCTCTTCTTTGACACGATTTCCCTTCTTTAAGCTCTATCGACATTTTGAAGTCGAACCTCGCGCCCTATGCATGCGGCGAGATAGATGGCTGCTCCCCCGCCGTACTGGAAGAAGAAAAGTACGTCTTTCAAAGTAGCTTTGTCCTTGACTGGGCTCGGGCTTTCAATTATCGTTACCGTTGCTGATTAGCTTTCTTGCTTCTCGGCTGTGATAGCACGACCATGTCCGTTTTACTCTCAAGGCCGCTGCCTCTTCTCCGATGCATGTAACTTCGTGCACAGCGTCAAAATCAACGCGAGCCCCAATGCTCTCGAAGCGCAAAGTCCGCAGCTTCCCCCTCCCCCGCCCTTTCAGAGCGCAGACTCGAAGTCTTCTCCAGGGAGCATTGACATGGTTACTGCCTTCGAAGCAAAGCAGGAGAAGCCTACTTTGTCGAGGAGCTCGTCTTCGGCATCTTCGGGTCGACGCAGGTCCGTCCGGCTCATGTCGCCCCCGCGTTCCCCACGTATGTCCGGCCTCTTGAGTGCGCTGGAGTCAGTTATTGGGCCGGATGTCATCGAAGTGGAAGTTAGCGAAGATGAGGAGGATGACACATCTGGTGCTCCAGATGAAGGCCGGGGGCTTGGCATTATCCAGGAGACGATGCAGGACATCGACACGCCATCTACAACTCACGAGTTACCTTCATCCTCAGAGGGCTTGGAGGATACAGAGCCATCTAACAATATTGACGAACCCTCCGTGACACCGGACAACGCTGCGCTCGACAAATCTCCGGAAACCCGTTGGGATGTAGAGACGCGTAACGATGAAGAGCCAAAGATTTCCCCGACTATTGCCATCTCTTCCATCTCCGTTTCACACGTGCCATCCCCAATCAACACGCAGCTTCAGGAGCCTGCTACTCCTCATATGTCACCGCCCATACCGACAGTTACTGAGACCTATGATGAAATGTTTGATTACCAGGACTCTACGTCCCCTTCATTGCTTGCATATTCAAATGTTGAAGCAAATGACCCCATCTATCACCAGCCAGCATATCGGAAACATGTTGCTGACGATGAAGCACTGCAAGAGCATCCATCGGCTCTCAGTTCAGAGTCAACTTCAGGTGTACGCTCGCGACCGCATTCAACTTTCGAACTCCTCACATCCCCTTTTGCAAGTCCTGCCTTGCGCATGCATGCACAGGATCCGCCGGTCTCTCCCATCTTTGGAGCGTTTCACAATCA
Source organism: Hymenochaete sp. R1 (assembly GCA_019400425.1). NCBI lineage: Eukaryota > Fungi > Basidiomycota > Agaricomycetes > Hymenochaetales > Hymenochaetaceae > Hymenochaete > Hymenochaete sp. R1. The sequence goes on from JAFREE010000025.1 coordinate 41,132, forward strand.
GAGATTGAGTGTCGTACAGCCCACGTTTATCAGTGCGGCACACCCGGAAGAAGATACTTATGCAACTGAGTATGGATCGGACGAGTTGGAATCTTTGGGATCTTCGCAGAGTGGCTCTCGTGACCAGAGTTTCGAATCTGAAGATTCTTCGTCCTCATCTTCCTCACCCGAAGACGAAGATCGCGAGGAGAAAGAGGATGAGATGCTTATTCTGTCACCTCAAGAGACGGAGCGACCATCCTCCGACTGCTACCGCACGCCTGTCAATACTTCTCGGATAAAGGAAGCGTTGGCGACTGAACCCGAAGACTTCCCCTCCCTGCCCCCTTCACTCACGCGACATCGCGATGGAACGCCGAGGAGATTATCACAGATCTTAAATGCGGGAAGTAGGACGCCGTCTCGGTCGGTGACCATGGAAGGAGAGATGGTGGCTTCATCCTCGAAGCACACCGTGGACCAAGTTAAAAGCCATCCGGCACCCACTTCGGTCTTCGATGCATTACTCAAAGGGCCTTCTCAACCATCATCACCGGCTCGCCCTCCGATTTCGAGCCTCGACAAAGGTAAAGGAAAGGAGGTCGATCTAGCTCAGGACAATTTCACTGGCAGTCTCTCGAAAGACCAATCATCTGATTCAAGGTCATCTATGAAATTTGAAACCGGCGAGGTGCGCGATACCTCATCGTACGCGGAAGTTCCGGATGTCAGTGATGAAATGGATTATGACCTTGATGATTTCCTTCAATCTCCATCTGAATCGTCGTCTCCGAATTGCCTACCGTCGTCTACTCACATCCAGGAAGAAGACGACGAGCGCGTGATTGCTCGAAGAGATTCGGATAGTATTTCTTTACGTGGTACTATGGCGAGCGTATCTCTACAAAGTCCTTTCCATTTACCTTCGACAGTTTCTCAGAGACATTCGCATCAGGGAAAGCAAGGTCAGCCTTTCGCTGACGTAGAAGTGCCCGTGGTTACTGCGCCAGTGGCCATCATAGGCCAAGTCGAAAAAACGGCTTCGTGCAGCATTGATGAAACGGAGTCTGTCCTTGAAGACTTTCTTCAATCCTCGCCTGAAATAACTTCTCCTGCGTGTCCGCCTTTGTCGACTCTTTTCCAGGGGAAAGACAAGGAGACTCGCACTTTCCGAAGGGACTTGGGTTTAGAATCTCCGCATCAAGAAGATCAATGTGAGATTGAAGTTCGCAACGATGCATCAGATGCTTCGCCAAAGTCTGCCACTGCCACAGATCATGTCGAAAGCCTACAGACTCCATGCGCCGATGCTCCTGAAAGAACATCGGCAAACCATCAGCCAGTTTTGCCAAAAGACGATGGTGAAAAGACTCAAATGGAAAGTTCACGGGGTGATTCATCCGGGAATAGAATATCCGGGTTAAAATCGCCTTTGCTGTTTGAAACGGGCGGTTCAGGTAGAGCTCCTTCGGAAGCAGAAGATTGCAATACAACGGACGAGGCAAGCGCCGTCCTTGACGAAATTCTCCAGTTCTCATCTGGATCGACATCTCCGGTCGGCCCACTGACATCACCCCGTACGCAAGCCCACGAGGAAGAGGATGACACTTCACGAAGAGTGGCAAGTCGTACTACTCTATACGATGCTCAGACTGACGTCGAACAACAAAGCCCATCGCGATCGTCAGTTTTGTCCGAGCAGTTTTCATTGCCATGCAGCAAGGAGTTTGAGACTGAAGCTGGCGAAAACTATGGGTATATCGTCGAAACCATTTCTTCCCTACGACCATCGATGGATCCTTCACGCATTGAGACTGACGAGAGAGGGATTTCTGACTCGCTTTTGGACTCGCTTCTTCAAGAAGTTTCTCGACCACCCACACCTACATACGATGGCAATTTGAATGCTCATATTGATGAGGCGCGTGTACATATAGACGAAGAATCTGAGGCATCGACTTCAAAGCCAAAGCCTAACCCCACCTACAAGCATCTTGCTCGTATTTCAACGCTTGCAAGAGAAAGTCAGGACTCTCTTGATTCACCGTCGAGCCAGTCACTTGGCCCATCACCAGTGTCGACGGATGTTGGTTCTTATCAGACAGCGGATACGCTCGTTTCATCTGCTTCGGAGAAATGCGACGATGCCGTCGAAGAGGAAGTAGATATTTCGCACGACGCAGATAAGCTGGACGTGTCAGTAACATCTCCGACTCAGGAACTTCGACGTGCATTCTCCTTTGGTGGAAGGTCTAATTCGAGTAGTAGCACTGCTACGGGAGGGAAGACTATTCGTCCACCGCCTGTTACCCTCCGAGATGATGAGCCACCATCTGCTTCTTCATCAGCGTGTTCGAGTCCAGTACCTGTTATTCGTACCTCCTGGGCAGACCTTCAAAGAAGGTCGAAGACTTCGTCAAAAGTCCCTTTCGGCTTCCGCCAGTCGCTTCTCATCGATAATTCTGACACGTCTGATGAACCTCTCTCAAGGAAGCTGGGATCGCATTTTACCGCGGATAGTTCCAGCTCTAAGGGAAGTTCCAATACGTTGCAAAATCGACAGTCGAGACCCGCTTCTAGAGTTGACGTACTCTCAGGTCGCAGTCGTTTGAGCTTGAGTGAACGACCGCGATCAATCTCCGCAGGTCTATACTCAAACAATGATGGATCGACTCCTGGTCCCTCCAAGTCTCGGCAGCTAACTCACACCGAATCTATGTCCTCTGTTTCTTCAGGAGAAAGGCTCTCTGTCAGCCAAAGAGTGCCTCCGTTGAGCGCATCTTCGCGACTCGAGTTCACTGATCGTGAAACAGGATCATTGAGTCAGATAGGTGAAGAGGCGGGCACCAGAAGGCACTCTTGGATGCGACCCTTGAGACTTGTGAGTCGTGCTTCTTTAGTGTATTCATTTTGTTTTTGATATTCTTCCGACAGTCTCGTGCAGATAGTACTGTTTCGTCGTTTTCGCGAGGGTCACCAGTTCAACCGCTCCATTCTAGATCATCAACTGGTACGGCTTGCTGTCACACTGCTCAATATCGTGTTCTGACAGTTTATATGTTCAGCTTCGAAACGATCTTCACAGAATTCCATTTCTAACTTTTCACGTTATTCTCTTACCAATAATGCTATGGTATGTTACTTGCAAACATACATTAGAAAATACCTATTAACTGTCTGTTTCAGAATTCTTCCTCTCGGACTTCTTTGATCTCCGCATACCTCAATGACTCTGAACTATCACCTTACGACAGCTCGCCTGGCAAAGACGAAACGCAACATCGTTCTCGAGAATCAATGCTTTTTACCTCTTTACAGCCTTCGGATAGCGAATCTATTCATCGGCACCATTACTCCCAGTCTACGGGGACTACTGACCAAGAGACGACGTCGAACATTGATCTCTTAAGCCCATTATCAGGATCAATGAAAGGCTTTGACTACGATGTCCTTAGCCGATGTCGCTGGCAGAGTGGAGACTCGACCGCGTCATCTTTACATGTCTCTATCATCCCGGAATTCGCTGCTACCGCTACGGGCACAACGATCAGGGTCTCAGGCGAGTCAGCCAATGAACAAATGGCCACGCCTCCGCTTTCAGCTGTTAGCCTAGTCCCGCCCGAGCAAAGTGGCCCCGCGCCAAAAGCTAGCAGTTCGTCCTCACCTTCCGCTACAATAAAGCCATCACAACGTATACCCTCGATTTCATTGAATGCCCCTTCAGTGACCAGATCGAACCCAGCCTCGACATCAGCCCCGACGCCTTCTTCTAATGTTACAGCTACTCCACGACCGACTCTCATGTTCGCCATCGCGAGCGACGACCCGACTGAAGTTGAACGTGTCCTATCAAGCGGCGAGGCACACCCGAACGATGTCATTGGCCCCCAAAGCGCACTTGAATTCGCACTGACGAATGAGGCTCTAGTGAACCGAACGGAAATCGTTAAGACGCTTCTTGCGTATGGCGCGGACCCGTCGGCGCTCCCTCAAGGAGTTCACGAAAAGCAGGAAAGCGCGGATGTTGTAGGGTCTATGGAGACGGATCATGAGCGAGGGGCATCTATAAAAGGCACAGAGGAAGAGGAAGAACAAGACGTCCTTGCTCCTTTACCTTCTGAAACCGAAACCACAACCTCACCTTCACCAGACAAGCGTTCCAAGCGCGAGAGCGCCCTCAATCCTGCTATGAAATACTACTTGAATCGCGCCCTAGCTGGCCCTCAGGATTCTTCACTGAAGCGTTCCGACTTCCGAGCTCTTGCAAGGATGCGCTTCGATTTCGTTGGGCAGGATCGGGCTTTGGAACATCTGTACTGGGTACTGGGTATGCATTCGCAGCAACCTATTGGAACACCTCTGGTTGTATTGTGTTGCGGACCGTGCGGGCATGGAAAAAGTTTATTGGCAAGGAAATGTGAGTTGCTATGATACTTGGCGCTTGGAAAAACATCCGTTGATTGAATAATTTCGGTTGTAGTCGGTACTTTACTTGAAATTCCGACGCATACAGTCAATATGACAGTTCTGAAGACCTCTCATGATTTATGGACGTGTCCTTCCATGAGTCCCTATGATGTGAGTGCGTTTGATACTCTTTTATATATTCGAAGCTCAGGGAGTCCTTAGCCACCTTCTCAACGCACTCTTGCCGAGTTCCTGGAAGAGAATGCAGGGAAGAGATGCATTGTTGTTCTCGATGTAAGCCTATCGTTCACTCCTTGTATATTATGCTAACGTATACGTCTAGGAAATTGACAAAAACGAGGACGAGCGAACGCTTTGGTCTCTTCTTGCGCCTTGGGAACTAGGCCGCTGTTCCATCGATTCTGGCCGGAAGCACATTGACGTCCGAAACGTTATCTGGCTCGGCACCTCAAACATGTGTCAAGATCTCGTGTTCGCACACCACGCCTCGCGTCCTGCGAGCCAGCGGGACAGCGTGATGGCCAAGGCGGAGTATAGGGCTCTGATGAACGAGATGAGGCCGAGAGTGACTGATAAACTCGGAGTTAGTGTTTAGCTTCTGCTTTTACGTGTGCACTGTTGCTGACATGTTCTTCCTTAGACTTCATTAATGTCTCGAGTCACTGCCGTCCTCCCATTCGTTCCTTTCACACCCGACGAACGAATGGCTATCGCGTCTGAGGCTATCCTTGCTCTTGGTGGCGAGGAAGCAGCGGGTCTCGAACCAGGTACATTCGAGGACCTGGCTACGAGAGCTATCAACGAATACGTTGAGACCGACGGAGCTCGCTCGCTGTATCGAAGCGTGTCGACCCATCTTATGGAAGCATTTTGACTGCTCTTCGCATGATAGTGACATGAATTTTCATCTTTCCACAAATCAATCCATCTATCTCGTTCCTTTTGATCTATTTCTGACATTTTCTGGATTTAACGCTATTTATTGATTATGATCTACTGACGCTTTTCGATATTCGTTCGATCTTCAGCACAGCTTTCATTGCATTCGACTTATATACCAATCATCCATAGTTTCTGTGTTTATACATCCACTGAGCACTTGCCTAACTTCCACTCATTTACTCCAAATCTCGATCAATGCACAGGATTCCCAACATAATTTACATACTTAGTGTATTGTATATCTATACTTGTCTTACACCATAGACTACAACTTGCAGTTGCACACTCGTTACCAAGAATAAAATGCAATTTTCAGTATCGTTACATGATGCAAATGAGCTGGTATACAGAAATCCGTAACCTTTACAGAGGATGAAGTCGAGCTAACTGCAAATAGGTCATGAGTCACAAGACTTGTGCAGAAGTTCGATAAACTCACTGGTACAAGGCACATTATAATCATGGAGTACTGAGAAAGGGCATCTTCCTGACCCATTCTCTGCTTTGCAACTCGTCCACGATGAATGCAGCGAATCCGACCCTCGTCAACGTAGTCGTCCGCTTCCCATCGCCCAGATAACCCACCTGATACTCCTTCGTCTCTCCATCCGTCAAGAAGCCCACCCTTGCAATCGTCCACTCCAGCTCGGCATCATGCTTCCGGATCGTATCCGCAATCGCCAACACCTCCGCGAACGCCCGCGGTGCACCGAACCGGATTCCCTGCTTCGCCGTCCAGAAGAACGGGTCATTCTTGTCGTATTCGGCATCAGACATGGACGCCGTACCGAGCGCAATGAGTCGCTCCACGCCGGATTCTTTCATACGCTCAATGAGGATGGCGTACCCATTTGCGATGGGTGTGCCTTTGGGCTGTCTGGGGCTGACGGGTGGGCCGAGCGCGGATACAACGGCGTCGACGCCTTCGAGGGCCCGTGCGAGTGCGGGGGATTCACTAAGCTCGCCTTTGATGATCGTGACAGATGGATTGGAGGATATGTCTTCTGGGAGCTTTTGAGGTGAGCGGGCGTAAACGACAACAGAGTGTTTAGCTTCCGAGTCGAGGAGTTCGCGGATGACTAGTTTGCCAATTCCACCCGTTCCGCCAAGTACTAGGACACGCATGCTGAAAATCTAATAAGTTGTAGCCTTCGAGTATACGTTGCTGAAGCAGTTATAGAGGCTTTCGTGGCCGTGGTAAGAAAGAGAGCGTGTACAATGCGTACACCGTGCGTTTCGGAAGCTGAACGGCTAAGTTCGTGAGCGAATGACGCGTAGATGATCTGCTGCAAATACGCATCGTACGTACCAGCCGTCCACCACTTCTCTAGTACGTTCATCAGCACGTCTACGTCGTTTAATTCTTGCTACAGAACGTGTCGACGTCACTAGCAATATCGGACTTCCTATCTCTGGGTAACTATCATCATGCCAGTACCCACACCAGCCAACGTAGCCTCCGGTAGTGCACCTACGGTGAGTTCAGACCTTGTCCTATGAAGCTGCCTAATAACCGGGCTTCATCCAGTTCAAGCACCTCAACTTTTTCAATGTTACACCTGTGAAAGACATTCACGACCTCGCAAATCCGCCAGAGGCATTCAAAGTTTGCTACTCTCTTTAATTAAGGCTCTTTAGCTTTCTCACCGCACTCGTAACAGAACACACCTGAAATATCCGTCATTGCTTCATCTAATCTCGGCGTACTAGTCGCTGATATTTATGGTAGCATTCATGTCTTGAATCAAGATTTTGAATCTATAATAAGCTGGGTCGCTTTTCCCGGAGGCCGGACAACGCATATGTTAGTGGCGAAGAGCACGCTAATCACCATTGGCGTGAGTGATTTCCTAACTTCCCGAAAATGGACATCTGAAAGTAAATCGATTTTTAGGAAGGAGAAAGTGCGGGATCACCCTTGTTGAAGATATGGGATCTTAAGATCAACGAGACAGCTGGCTCACCTATTCTTCTCCGGGACACCAAGATTCAACATGGTGCTCGTCCTCACCCGGTACGTTTACTCAGTCACTTACATGACATGATGCTAATCTTTTCTTTCAGGTATCTTCAATAGCTCTGACATCCAATCTCTCCCACCTCGCTATCGGACTGGCGGATGGAACCGTACTTTTATACCGGCACCTTGATCAATCACTCTCAAGCTCCTCCTCCCTTACCTCCTTGCCTAAAGCTCGCACCGTTTTGGAGTCCCCTTCTGAGCCCATAACTGGTCTTGGTTTTCGGGAGCCTAATCAGGATTCTGCTGATGAATCCCCACATTTACATCTCTTCGTGACGACGACTAGCCGTGTTCTGTGCTTTCAAGTGTCTGGAAAAGGGAGCAGCAGCGCGCCTCGCATTGTTGATGAGGTCGGTGTGAGCCTTAATTGCTCGTCGGTGGATTGGAGGGCGAGAGACTTAGTTGTTGCGAGGGATGAAGCAATTTACATCTATGGGGCAGAAGGACGAGGGCCTTCACTAGCTTATGAAGGTGAGTATTGTTTGACTTATCTCCTCAATAAGCTCAAAACTTCCAGGTTATAAGTCATCCATCCACAGCCATTTGAATTATGTGGTCATCGTATCGCCTCCATTTGCTGCGAGTGCCGCGTCAAACTCTGCGACCGTTAGAAACTTCGTAAATAAGACGCCTCAGCTATCCGATCGGACGGATGTATCAAAGGTTACTATGTTCGACCTGGAAAACAAGTTCATCGCGTACTCTGGAACTTTTGTTGCTGGTGTCCGGGCTGTCGTATCGGAATGGGGAAATATCTACGTTCTAACGAACGACGGCGAGGTATTTATCCCATTGCATTTGTCGCCATTGCACATTCTTACTAGTCTTCAAATAGTTGTCTTGTTTCGAGGAGAAGTCCACCCCCGAAAAGCTTGACATGTTGTATCGTAAAAACCAACATCAGCTAGCTTTGAGCATTGCTCGTACCCAAGACCTCGATCCCGCGAGCGTTGCCGACGTCCATCGCCAATACGGAGACCATTTGTATACGAAGGGCGATTATGATGGTGCGATGCAGCAATTCATCAAAACAATTGGCTTTTTACAACCTAGTTATGTCATTCGAAAGGTGGGCGTCGATGTTCAACTTCTCAGTTACTTTGTGCCTGAACTAACGCCCCCGACAGTTCCTCGATGCGCAACGGATACATAACCTCGTGACGTATCTACAAGACCTTCATTCCTTAGGCCTCGCCAATTCCGAGCATACTACCCTACTCCTCAACACATATACGAAACTCAAAGACGTCTCACGGCTCGACAACTTCATCAAGGCTGAGTCCCGGTCGTCGTCTCATGATGATGCGTCTCATGACGAGCCTCCTTTTGATCTTGAAACAGCCATCAGAGTGTGCCGACAAGCAGGATACTTTGACCATGCAAGCTACCTTGCGAAGAAGTACAAGCGACACGAAGACTATCTACGTATACAGGTTGAAGATGCAGGCAATTACCGTGATGCGCTGTCTTACGTGCGGCGACTTGATCGTGAAGCAGTAAGCACAGCAAATCTATGAAATTGTTATGTTGGACTGACATGTTCATTAGACCGAAACCAATTTAGCTCGCTATGGAAGGATAATGCTTGCTAACCTTCCCGATGAAACGACCCAGCTTCTTATTGACATTTGTACTGGTGGCGGTTCAATTCCTCTTGACTCTGATGAAATTATATCTACGAAGAAAACATCAGCCGCAGCGCCGTCATACCTCTCTTATCTCGCTCTTACACGAGGCGCGCCTTCGTCAGATCCGGCGCCTTCATCACCCTCAACTCCCATAGAGAAACGGTTCGACAACACAGACCAACCCAAGAGAACGGGTCTTCTACAGGATACGTCAAGGACAGGCTCCCCTGCGCCTGGGTCAATCATGGTAAAGCCAATTCCGGAGAGGCGACCGTCTCCACGGCAATATTTTTCGCATTTTGTTGATAATATGGAAAAGTTTGTCGTGTTCCTGGAAGCTGTAGCCCTGTTTCGTTGGGGCCAATCAGTGGAAGAAGGGGCACCTGTTCCATCAACAGATTCGCTACCAGCTGCCGTTGATAATGAAAGCGACCGATTGGACCAAGAGGCCGTGTGGAAAACCTTGCTTGAGCTTTACCTCACTTTGTCAGAAAACATGGAAAAAGAGAAGTCCTTGCGTTCAAAAGCACTCAAACTTCTCCGCAGTACTACAATCCCGTACGATCCTACGCATGCGCTTATCCTATGCACTACGCGTAGCTTCACGCCGGGACTGGTCCTGCTCTGGGAGAAATTGGGGATGTACGAAGACATCGTGCGCTTCTGGATAGCGCAGGAGACTGAGTCACATACACCCGGAGCCTCCACAGAGGTCATTAACGCTCTTCACCGCTACGGACCGAACCATCACCAACTCTATCCCATCGTGTTACGATTCTTGACGTCGAATGCAGATCTCTTGAGTCGGCATGCGACAGAGCTGGATTCGATCTTGGAGACTATTGAACAGGAGAAGATCATGCAGCCTTTAAGCGTGATCCAGATAATGAGCCGGAACAACGTGACGAGCGTGGGGTTGCTGAAGCAATGGTTTCTGCGCCGGATTCAAAGCTCGCAGAATGAGATCAAGACGGTTCGTTTGATGAATGATATGGCGCTGTTATCTCACTGATTTTTGCGTTCAATATATGCAGGACCAGCAACTTATCAACTCGTACCGCAACGAGACCAAAACGAAGCTCAAGCAAGTCTCCGACCTTTCCGATCCAGAAAACCCCCGTGTCTTCCATGTAACACGCTGTGCTCAATGCTCAGCGCAGTTAGACCTCCCTGCCGTGCACTTCATGTGCGCCCACAGTTTCCACCAACGCTGTTTACCCGACAACATCGAGGGAGGTGCCATCGAATGTCCTGTGTGCGCGCATGAACATGGGATGTTACGTGAAATTAAGAGGAACAATGCTCGGTTAGCGGGTCAGCACGATGTGTTTGCGGCGGAGGTGAAGGAAGGAGGTTTCAGTGCACTTGCAGCTGGGTTTGGGAGAGGATTTATGCGGGCTGGTAAAGCTGACGAGACTTCTGTCTCATGATTGTTTTTACATTATCAAACTAATGCGCGTCAATCTTGATACCTTTTCAAATCGCATCGAAGTATTACTCTATCCACTTAATTTCCCATTCATAAAGCAATACAAATCGATCAAATCCTAGCTCACCAACTTCTTAATCATACTTTCCCTCCCGGGGCCGACCCCTATCCATTCTATGGGCACATCAAGGAACTTCTCGATGAACTCGATGTATCTCTTGCAATTCTCCGGCAAGACTTCATATCGCGTCGTCTCCGCAATGCTAGTCTGCCATCCTGGGAGACTCTCGTATTGCACTTGCACTTTATCCAGCACATCCAAGTCTGCTGGGAAGCCCTGCAATTCGCTTCCACCCATACTCTGCGGCATCCGATACGCAGTAGCCACCTGAATTTCAGGTAACGAATCGAGGACGTCCAACTTCGTAAGATTGAGAGATGTGTAACCGTTGACGAGGCAGCTATGCCGGAGCACCACAAGGTCAAGCCACCCACATCGTCTGGCCCTCCCCGTCGTCACACCCACTTCTCTACCTACATCCTGCAAAAGCCTCCCGACATCGTTGAGCTGTTCCGTAGGGAACGGGCCCCCACCCACGCGGGTGGTATATGCTTTGACGACGCCGATGGTCGAGCCGATGGTGCGGGGAGGGAGTCCGAGACCTGTGCAGACGCCTCCGATGGTGGTTGATGACGAGGTGACAAAGGGGTACGTGCCGAAGTCGAGGTCGAGCATGAGCGCGTTGGCGCCCTCGACGAGAATTCGCTTATTCTGGGCGAGTTGGAGGTGGATGAAGGAGAGAGAATCGATGACGTAGGGCTTTAGGCGTTCGGCGAGGGCCTTTCGATACCCGATACGTTTATAGTATCGAAATCCAGGGAGTTTGATTCAAAGTCAGGTTTATGTGTCGGTACATGACAGGTCAGAACTTTCTATGATGTAGTACTCATACCTTGTAGCGTTTGATCTCGCCTTCTGTGTCGTATTCAAAGTGGCCGTATCGTTTGAATCGGCCTTCGACGACCTTGCGGAACTTCGCAGCGAATGTTTCTTGATTGAATAGATGGTGTACGCGTAATCCTGATCGAGACGCCTTGCCGGAGTATGCTGGGCCGATGCCTTTCTTCGTCGTTCCGATACTTTGCCGCCAGACGCGTGAGTCATTATGCACCGTTTGGATGGAGGAGAAAATGTTACCTCTTCCCTCCGAGTTCAACTTCCTTGAGTCCATCGACGATCTGATGAAAGTCGAAGACAAGATGAGCACGATCAGAAACAAAAAGGCGGCCAGTGCAGTCCAGGCCTATAGAGTTGATTTGTGAGTTAGGTTGGCGGGTAACAACGTGAAACCGTATGAAGACTCGCCTTGAGCTTGAAGTGCGTCGAGCTCCTCAAAGAAAGAAGGGACATGCACCACGACACCTGAGCCAATCAGTCCGACGCAAGTAGGATTCACAAGGCCTTCAGATAATCGAACAAATAATTGAATTGATTCCTTTTCTTGATCAGACAAAAATACACTCACCGCTCGGCAAGAGATGAAATGCGAACTTCCTTTCCATTCGCTGAGGTCCATTACCGACGGGTACCACGATGGTATGCCCAGCATTGTTACCACCCGCACAACGAGCGCATATGTCCATGTCGGCGGACAATATGTCGACAAGCTTGCCCTTGCCCTCGTCGCCCCATTGAGATCCGAGGACGACGGTGACTATATGCGCATAAAATCACGTACGAAGGCATTAGATGATCCATCATTACCATTAACGGAAGAGTCTTAGGTGCTGTGAATACTTACCGCTCATGCTAATGATGGTTAGAGGAAAGAACCGGTGGACCAGACGAAGTGCATTTCTTGCGGAGAATTGCCGGGGTGATCGACGCCGTTCACTTCGAAATCGATGTAAGCAGCCGACCACTGGCACCACTCACTCACTCCCGAAGTCTACTTCTTCAGACCATGCCACCTTTTTCCTCAATTCCGCTGCAGAAAACACCATGGGGTAACAGAATCAGAGGCAACCCATTGCTCTTCGGCATTCCTTTCTTGTTCATTATCGTCGGAGCTTCGTATGCCTTGGTTCCGTTTACCCAGGCTCGATACGAGCTGGACAGCCAGAAACGGCGAAGCGTGAGTCGGCTGCTTCATTGAGAAACTCTCCATTATTAACGCCTTTTCTATGTAGATATCTCGAGAAGAAGAACTAGGCTTGAAAAAAGACCGAAAGAAATTTGACATCAGGGAGGAGTATTATGTGCGTGTGTTCGTCCTTCTTTCATTAGGTTTTAAGCTGAACATCCTTCCTGTCTTCTCCGCCTGAATAGCGCATAGAGTCCACGGCCCAACAAGACTGGGAACCCAAGAGAATACAGCGCCCTAAAGGGGTACCTGACTGGGGTGTTCCTCCGTCGGAACCAGATTCTTCCTCGAAACAAGCGTAATTGGTGGTCCTGTCGCACCTCCCAGTGCACAGTATAATGTCCGAGAGGATGCTTCTGAATGGCTTGCCTGTTATCGAGAAATTTCACCTCCACATAACGTGGTCAAAATGTACTGGCTATGTCTTGCGACATGTCCAAGATTGACTGGCTCGAGGGCGCTAGGTGACAATGCAAGGTTTACTCGGCCTTCTGTTCCACGTTCCCGCTTCTATAAGCATTGCTGTATTCCAAGTGCGCCGCGTTCTATATACTAGAATGGCGACATATTCAGTGCCCACGTCCTCTTGAATGTCTAATCATAATCCACAGGTTCCAATATAAATCATTCGAGTGTTAGGGGTGAAACGATATACAAGTGTATGAAGTGGAGATACAATGATTTGAATGTGAGAATATTGTCGAAATAAAGCAAATACGAAAAGCACGATCAATAAAAGTCAAACTTGAAAATAGAACGGTTGTGCATTGAAAGCGTCCAGAGATGGGTATACAGATTGCTGAAGGTTGACATCTAGGAGTGGCAACTCGGGGCAGTCGAAGGATTGAGGAAGATATTGCTGGGGAAGCGTATCAATGGAGACCGGCATATTGTATTGGAAGAAATCCGGTTGAGGCACTCCTAAGCCAAGTGCGTTGAAGTCGAGATCGTATGTGGCATTGGGAGCAGCACTAGGCTGTACAGCTGGATAGAGTGGTGAGGAATTGATGAAAGCCAACTCTTCTTCTGACATCAAGCCTTGTGCGGATGGAAGGTATAGCGGCGGGGGCATCTGTGCTGGTGATGAGCTTGACGACGATGACGACGACGACGACGGAGACGGCGACGACACCGACTGCGGTGGGGATGCTGCTGCAGACGATAATGTGGAAGGTGACGGGGACGACCCAATCAATGCCAAGCTAGGGTTTATCATGCATAGTTCGGCCCATAACTCATCGAGCTCATCCATAAGAGAGCTTTGTGTAGACTCGATGGAGCGACTTGAACTTGAAGTAGACTTCCTGCCGCTTGCTTTGTCCCGAGCCGTCAGTTTCGCTTCCTTCCGATAGTAGCCATGCCGCCTCTTCTCATGTCGTATGAGGGATGAGTTGTCCGCACTATCAAACGAGCATCCATCAATCTGGCATTTGTAAAGTTTGACCTTAAGACTGGACAGAGTGAATTAGTCTCAGCGAGCGAGTATGTGGCTCAAAGGAGGAACGTACTGTATCGCATTGTAATGAGTCTTCAGATTATGTTGTTGACTTGTCGAGTGTAGGCAACCAGGATATGGACAGTTGTGCATTCTACAAAGACACAATAGACGTCAGTATGAAGCACGACGAGTGGACCACACAAGAGCATCTAGTAGTAGTAGTAGTAGTAGTAGTAGTAGTAGTAGTAGTAGTAGTAGTAGTAGTAGTAGTACTCACTTCCTATTCCGGGAATGGGTCTCGACATGACGATTGAACTCGAAGTATCGAGTGAATTCTTTGTTGCACGAAGGGCAGATATGGACTGGAACGGCGCGAGGCATTTCAAAGTGGAGGGATATTGGAGGTGGAGGACTCGGAGGGTTGTAAGGCTCGAAGTAAGCAGTGTAGAGAGAAGCTGGGGTGGTTCCGAGAGCATCCTGACCCCCGAGCTTTATATCTCATCCTTGGATTGGTTTTTTGCAGCGAGATAAAGGGAAGGATTCGTGGCTCTAATTGGTTGGAGAGTAGAAAGTATTTGCACTTGTTTTTTCTGAGCAGCGAGACAAAGGGATGGATTGGTGCACAGGCCATTTTCTCTAAATAAGGCAAGTTTACTCACTTTGTATGTATTTGTTCGGACCTTTATTTTGCGAGAAAATACGCATTTTCCATGTGCTACTGGCATTGACTGTATTCCTAGTTCTTGAGAATATTTGTGAGATTCGTCTGAACACTATAATAAATCCACTTATTATGTTGGAATGGCCTTCTTCAACATGTAGTCGAATCACTCGCAGGAAATCTTTTAATATGATTAAAAGAAAATCAGTAACGAAGCATTAACGTCAAATAAATTATAGTTCTTACTTACAATCGCTAACAATTTCCAAGTTTTTCCTGAACGGACTGAGCTCGCGAGGAAGCCCTTTAGATTCCCATGAATCATCGGCTATGCTTGCAACTTCTCCTAGTTTGAGTTCGTTAGGCATGGTTAATACAAGTATAGCAAACACTTATCGACCTTGAGCTACCCACATCCTACATCTGTTGTTGTGATGCCTCGAAGCACTAGTTTTGTTTCACGACGCCTTAAGAATTATCAGTTAATAGAAGAAGCCTGCCAGCACAGCTAGAATTAGAAGCGTTCCAAGGTCAGGTCAAGCATTTGGCTCAAATCAAATTTCCAGAGATGCAAACGTCTTGGCATTCAAGACTGTTCCAGTTCCAGTTCAGACGTCAGAAATACAGTGGCAAGTATGTAAACCCCAGGTATGCTACTTGATGATAAGAGACTTGTGTAATCAGTGAGGAGTTGCAGCCTTCGAGTATTCATCAGCATGCATAAGTAGCCAGACAGAATGATCGAGCCCAGTGTCAGAGTCACAGCAGTCAGCCTGCAGTCGAGAGCGTAGTGTATGTGCCAGTGGCACAAAAGCCAGAGACGAGCATCGAGACTATTGGCGACCTTCAGGTGGTACTCCGATACTTGCGCCAGAGATTATCTCATAGACCAGGACGTAGTAGCCAGCATCAAGCCCCAGAGCCAAAGCCAGATACCTAGAGCAGGGACATAGACAGCAGATCAGAGGGAAGACCAAGGTGGCAGGAGGGAGTAACGAAGATGGGTGAGAGGGCTGGTAACGTGTTCCCTGTTTTATACTGATATGTGGCATGGGCTGGCAGTGGCATGAACTGCGTTCGATTTCGAACGAGCCCAGGGAGTTCAGCCAAAGAAGCCCTTCAGGGATGCGAAATAATAATATATTCTGACTGGGACTAAGAAATGCCGCAGAACGAGCTAGCAAGGCGGTTGCGTACGAAACCCAACTGCTCTTGAGGCTATCAGTTGCTTCAGATTGAAGCGCGGAATATGTGGACAGGCGCACTTGGTCAAATCCAATATCCTCGTCGTCCGTAGATACAGAATCCGTGGGGCTGACCGATGGAGGCTGGCATGTCTCACCCTCCTCTGAGTTATGGATAGTCAGTGGATCTGCTTTTAGCCCCGTCAGCCCATATCTAGAGAATGGCCAGAGCTGGGCTAACATCACAGTCAGGGCTGGTATCACCGCGACACTGAGCAAACAGACCGTCGTTCAGTCTCCGCTCAATCAAACCAATTGGACTGTCCACGGTAACAAACCAGACAATTGCCGTAGACACATTTATTTCACTGTGCATCATAGTCTATCTTGTTGTTAAATTCAAAGACGTCGATAAGTACAGTGAAGCAGCAAAAAAACACAATCATCACCTATTATCAGCCTCATCCACGGGCCAGCGTTTGAATCGAAGAGGGATGCTCTTATCTTATCGCGAACTTGAATGACACTGACGGCGCTTGGCGGGCATGAGTTGTTGATCGTATCTGACCCGAACTGCTTACTTTCAGCTTCGATCGTAATGAATGGACACGGGAAACGATGGAAATCATGAAGACATCGAGAGGTTTCAAATCCGTCTCACGAACTGGAGAGTCGTAAGAGAGCAATGATCGTCCATCGACCTTGGATAGAACCTGAATATCGGAGTCTAGTATCAATCTACTGAATCATTCAGTACTCTTGGGCTGACACCTTTCAGACTGCCCTGAAATGTGAGGCTGGAGGCTATAATCGAATGGATTTATAGAGGCTGGTCACCAACTGCGGCACTTGCGGTCCACATTCGAACAACGTGCACGAGAGCTGGATGTCTGAGCTCGGACCATGCGCGATCGAGGCTGGATTAGAGGCCGGCATCCAAGCTTGGCTCTCAGACCAGGCTATCGTCCAGCCTCAATGCACGCGAGGCTGACACACGTTCAAATAGAGACGGTAGTCTGTCACGATTAAGATCGTCGCTCGAGCATCCAACCGTTGGTAGGGTAGTAGTAAGATGAATTGAGGCTGGCATATACCCTGGTTCAAGTCCAAACTGGTCAGTCGACTGCCACGTCCTCAGATAAAGACTGAAATTCAAAAGAGGTCATCGTCGTGAATAAGGCTAAAACCATAATCACTTGTGGGCTGGTGAGACCAGCATTCGTGTTCAGACCATGTGCCATATATTCGATACTTCGGCTAACTGCCAGCTTCGATCGGAGTGAATCGTTAGATTTCTTTCATGAAGGAGGCGCGAGCTGACCGTTGCGGCTGACACATTCCCCAGCTTCCCTCATGAATCTGCGTTCTGCATCGCATATCCCGAATCAGACTGGTCTCCTGAGTCCAGTCGTGGTTCGTTGCCAGCCCATCGTCGTCCTCGGGCTGACATTCAGCGCAAACCAGAATCCAAGATAGAATAGAATAGTATCACGTTAGCCCCGACTCGGACGGGTGTACATTCGAATTTAGTCTGAATGTCGCAGAGTATGCTTCGGCTGACATCGGTTTTCGTTCCAAACGCCCGCATGAGACATCTCAAGGAGACGAGGGCTGACGCAGAGTGTTCGAAAATTGGGACTGGTCCTGTGCATCGAAGAGGCTGACTCACCGATTGAAGCCAGAAACAGAAAATCACAGCATGACAGCTGACCACTACCTGGAAAGAAACACTGATTGAATACGTGAAACTAAGTATATGCCGAAAGGTACTCACAATAAGATACAGAAGTTATTCCTTTTTCCTTCCCTCAATACTGTTTTCTTTCCAAATCGTATCGTATCCAAAGCAGTATGCGCTTCACGTTTTCTAAATAACCAGTATGCCATCTTCCCTCCCACTTTCCAGCGTGACTGGATCTTCTCGAACCCGACTACTTCCATGAGCTCATACAGGTGGTCCTGAGTCAGATATCGTGAATTTGAAACACATGGAAGAGGCAGCTACGATTGTCAGCTTGATTCAAGGTACTGTATTGCGAGAGGAGTAGTAGCTTACTGTGAGGAATAGCCATCCGTCCGTCTTCAGCATCGTATACGCATATCTCAGCATCCTTCCTACAAAACCGACACTAAGTTCAGCACCAACTGATCCTATAATGAAGATCATGACACACCTCTATCCTTCGGCTCAGGTACGAAATTCACAACCAAGCTCAGGCTAATGGCATCCCACTTCCTTGAATTCGTTTCCAGGTCCATCTGCAGAAAGTCTTGCTCATGAATGTTGAAATGATTCGAACGAAGGTCAATAGGAGTGACTTCCATCCAGTTCGAGCATGATATGTAATTATCAGGTTTGAGAGCACCGACTTCGAGGAGGCTAACAACAGTCAGCTCTCGATTGTGGACACAACGAGTGAAATAACATACCTTAGCTTGTTGCTACCAGTAGCCTTTCCCTTTCCTTTCCCAATGTTTTCAAATTCATCCCGGACACTCAATTCAACAAGCCAAGTGATGAACACACTTTCACTCCCACCACCTCGATCCTTTCCTTGTCCAATCGTTGACATTCGTTGATACGCCCCTAATCCACCCATCTCCTCAATCTCACTCTCAACTCTCCTCAATTGATCTTCATATATCACCTCATTATCTCCAGTTACGCGCCTACGTCTGTCTGAGAATGGTAGGGTCGAGAGTTGTTTCTCGAGCTGTGCCTTGCGCTTGAGGAGGACATGGAAGCGTCGAATGACAAGGGCAGATGTGTGAGGGTTTGCTGAAGTGCCATGTTTCAGATTAGATCCAGGACATCTTGAAGTTGACGATGAAAGTGGTACATGATGGGTTAGTGTTCCAGATGAGGTTACAGGAATCTTTCGACGTCGTGCTCCCATGTCAACTTTCAAAGTGAAATTTAAATTTGGGATCGTTCCAAAATCATGCACAAGCGCAAGTTTGTTGTTTTACGTAAGTCAGTCAAAAGATGCAATTGAACTTGAAGCTCTTCTGTTCATGTCCGGGATTGTGCACAAGCTTAATCTGGACTCCGTAAAAATGAAGATAGACGTTTGATTTCCGCAATGTACAACAAAGACCAAAGCAATTAAAAATATCTCGAAACCCATTGATTCTCAAGCCCAAAGTTTCCTAGACGCAGTCCTCGTGGAAGAGGAAGATGCATCCGACGGAGTTAATTCGAATAATTCGATGTGATAAGAACAAATAAAGAGATAAATGTAAAAAGCTGCTTGTGTCGTAGCACCTCAATCACTGCGCGGGCAATACGCGTTCATGCGGTGTTGGCTAGCTCGAGGGCTTGAACATAGGGCAAAGAGAGCGGATATTGTCCCAAAGATTTGGCCTCCGCGGTCTAAAAGAAGGAATGAACAAAGGAGTGGGGGAAAACGCAGAAAAAAGAACACAAAACACGATGATGCGGAACTTGAACATGGAATTGGACACGAAAGCTTTGTCGGGTGTTGAAAGAGAGGACCGGCCCCGTAACTTGTATGCTACGTGTTGTCATGGTTGCTGAGAGCAGCTTCAAACGAACCCACGGCCACCTCGCTTTTCGTCAATCTTCCTGAAGCGTTCGCCCTCGTTCCTCTACAAATTTTACTGTTAAAACAGACTCTACACAACCCCATCAATGTCAAAGAACAAACCTTGTTAATGACACAAACACTAGCGAGGAACAGACAGATAGTGATTGCCATGAACCCATACACCGATGTAAAAATGTTATTAAGCGTATAGTCCGATCGACTGGTGAGCGGAGTCACGCAAAAATTGCCCGTCGCGTTGTTTGTCGTCTCTATGAATGTCTGGTCTACACAGAACGATCCGCCAACAACTGCGAGGTCCGTCGAATTGAAGTAACCGCAACACTGTAGGGCGTCCTGTATCTTGATAATCGTATCGTTACTTTGCGCGGCGACTATGTCGTGAAATTCGGCACGCTGCTGGAGGGAGAAGAACCAGACGAATGTACCAACGACGACGATAGCTAGCCCATTCATGATGAGCAGCCAGTTGAGGACCATGAGTGGCTTGGTAACGTGGTTGGGCTGAACAATAGCACCGATGGAAACGGCCCATGTAACGAGCAGGGCGATACCGAGGACGAGACCAGCTATTCGTTCGTTTGCAGATTAGCTTATAAAAGAAGTAGAAAAGGAGTCTTCGAGGTTAAAACGTACCCGTAAGGTCGGCATGGGAAATAATCAGGTCACGAATGAGGTCGGGGGTCCTCCACACGATGGAGAAGACGATAGCGATGACTCCAGATGCAAGCAAACAGAGGTCCAAAAAGGCCCAAAAACCCATGAGTTTCTTGGAAGGCATTTTTGAAGTGTTTATTTCTACAGGAAAATCAGCATTCATATCGTGTCGACCAGAACTCAGTAGGACATACCTTGATTTTAGTTTGTTCCTTGTTCTTTAATTCTCTGATTCTGCTTCCAACGAGGTTACACAGTCGATGGATACTTGAAAGTGAAGGCTGGGCTTGCAGCTGAAGCTGTTAAATTGATGGGTGTGAATATGAAACGGACGGTCAACGTCGTCGAAATGGATAGACCTGAGCTATGAAGGGAAAATGAACGAATGAAGGGACGTCAGGCCTGCTGGTCCAACAGAGAAGAAAGTCGAAAGATAAGAAAGAGGGTGAAAGAGAAGGTCGAAATGGTGGAGGAAAGGAAAGAAGAGAGAGGGAGGGAGGGGGGAGGAGGACGGACGGACGCCGTTCAAGGATGCTTGAGAACCGACAGCAACCGTAACCACACGCGTTGGGACCAGGGAACAGTCGTGTCAACACGACCACAGCCGCTCAACTGTTATCAGTGTAATTCTTTTGATGCTGGGAGACTTGTCCGACCAGCGGATATGAGACAGCGGGAGAGCGAGACGACAAGCAGGCAGAGGACTGAAGGAAAAGGGAAGGTTTGGGTGGGAAGAGCTTTGCCTTGCCATTGTTCAAGTTCGGTCGGAGTGTTGTGCGTGTGGCCCTCGCAGCCGCCCTTCTCTGCCCACGATGGGAGACAAGCGCATTATTCCCAACTGAATGCAGAACAAAAAAAAGAAGGGAAGTCGTCACTGCCTAAATTACTCTTCCTCGCACGCTCACGGCTTCCGTTTCCTAGTTGCCTCCGAATCGTGCATACCACTGACAACATTCCGTGGTCACAAAGTTTCCTCGCAGATACTCTAGTCACCATACCGTGAGGCTCGGCCGACCTTAATCTAATTCCAGCGAAGATTTTGCGAAGACTGATAAAGTGCATTCTCTGCAATACATGCAGTACAATTACATTGTTGTAAACAAATGGCCTTCATACATGATCAAAGCTTACGCCCGTAAGTTCATCCAGACTTCTTCTCATCCTCAGGCTTGCTC
Source organism: Hymenochaete sp. R1 (assembly GCA_019400425.1). NCBI lineage: Eukaryota > Fungi > Basidiomycota > Agaricomycetes > Hymenochaetales > Hymenochaetaceae > Hymenochaete > Hymenochaete sp. R1. The sequence continues at coordinate 62,386 of JAFREE010000025.1, forward strand.
TCTGACTCTTTCGATTCGCTATCTTTCGATTCGTCTTTCTTCTCTTTTTCCTCAGGCTTTTCGTGCCTTTTCAACACTACATACCCCTCGGGTGTGTCACCAGCCTCCTTCGCCGGAACAGCTTCGATGTCGCCCTCAATTACCCCTTTGTTCTCTGGTTCCCGCTTCTTCCTCTCGGAGCGAAGGCTGTTCAATTCAATCGTTTCGATACCATGTCCAGCGACGGGCCCATAGTAAGACGTTCCAGCCAAAGACCCGATTATGCTATGACACTTGCGTCAGCAGACATCATTAAAGGTCGCCCAGAAGCAACCCACCAAGTGCCGACAAGGATGGACAGATAGAATCGATACTGTGAGTACCATCTAGGAGCTAAACTCGACAAGGGTATCAGTCTTCAGTATCCAGCACGTTTGCAATGCAAACTACATTGCCAGGGCGGAATCGGAAGAGCTCACCCCACCCGGCCGTTGTCGCCTTTAGGTCGGCCCACCATAATCCAGTGAACCCAACCCACTGAACAATGAGCGCGCTGGTCGGATCCAGCGCCAGTGTAGACCAGCCCCATATGACGGGAATAGTCCCCAACATAAGTCGTCGGTATCCTTGCTCCCCGCCATAACCGACGAACTCCATTCCCCAGTGCAGAGCGCCTTCAGATACAAAAAATCAATCTCAAATGATTTTGTGACATGAAACCGTATCGGAGAGGACAGCATACCGAGGAAGGAGAGCATTACGGCGCCATAGGTGACCTGAATATTCAGCGCCTGGTCAAGGATGGTGGATGCTACACCAGGGTCCATGCCGACATAAAGACCTAACGCAAAATTGGTCAAATCATGCGTCGTAAATATTCGAATCGCAAGTTTACCTTGAGTGGCTAGACCTGCTTGCCTGGCGTTGAAAATGACTGCAGCCGCAGTCCCAATGTACGGCAATCCGCCTGAATAAATGCATCTATGAGTTTTCTTGAAAAATGTTTCCCCAATCCAGACACGCACCAGCGAGACCGAAGACCATTACGGGCTTCGGCACTTCACTAGCAACGGCGCTTGTAATTCCAATCTATCGTGCACATATACACACGTAAGTCCGCGATGTAGTTTCTTACACGGAAAAATAGATTTGTACGAACAAATGAATCATCCTCTGGCCTCGTCGGTTTGACGGAATCAACTGTCACATTCGCACCAGCAATGCTGCGTGCTACACTGCCTGCAGTACCCTTGACCTCATCCTTGATATTTGCCGCTGCTTCCGAAGGCGTTTGTGACGCAGGTCTGTGAGAGACATGTTTAGATGAAGAAGTGTTGGTGTTGTTGCGGATGCCCAGACTCCGAAGCAGCGACTGCGGTTGCGTCCGTGGCCATGTTAGGGCTTTGCAGTATGCTGAGCGGGAGAAAGTAGTGCTAATCGATCTTAATGTTGTTGCTTGTTGCGATTGAGAAAGCAGGGTAATCGGTGAACGGCGGATAGCCCTTGGGATCATGGTTTGAAGAGGTGAGGATAACGTGGAGGGAAAGGACCAAGGCAAGATGGACCCAAACTCTCAGTTATACCATGTGTGACGTCATATATTTATCGGCTAAATTTGGTCCGTTTACTCCGTCGCTCAGTCGAAGCTTCAATGCCCGACACTCACCGGCGAGTCGAGTTTACTGTCAGGTCTCTCGGAGAATTACAAGGTCAAGGTTCATATTCAGAAGTCACCATTAATACAGGAGTTGGTCATACATTATACACGACTATCCATACTATATACTGATAAATATAAGGCTGTTGAGAACAAAGCCAAAAGCTATACGTTTATAATCCGAAAAAAAAGGCTAACTAGTCCGCGGAAAGGTCAAATCATCATAGAGGATCAGGCAGAAGACAAGGAACAAGGACATGGTGAAGAAACACACGCATAGGCGTCGTGGGGCGCGTCGTAGACCAGAAAGGGGAAGGAAACGCAAGGAGGACGGATATGAAAATGCTCATACTGACGCTGCAAGGGTCGTGGTGTCAACGTGCTGAATGGCCGCCCTCTTTGGTAGCAGCTTCACATAGCGGGTTTTCTTGATCTCGAGACCGTCTGCTCCAAAGTAGCGCTGGCTCATGAAACTCCAGTGCATGGACCCCACGACCCAGTCCTGGAGACCTTGCACATATTTTGCAACGTCCTGGTCGAGCTTCGGGCATTTAAATGAAGGCACCCTTGCTTTGTTCGCAACGAAGTTCTCCATCGTTACCCGACACATCTCGCCCGCGTAGTCCATGGCTTCCTGGAGATCCATTCCATAGAGTGACTGCAAGATGATAACCATGTTGTGGGTCTCCCCACGAGACTGTTCGACGTTGAATGAGAAAATGTCCTGTTTCAGACGTCAAGGTGTCAGCGGCGGAATTCGGAGAGTTGTTCGAGGTAGTAACTCACGTTGGACCAGGTCACTAGATCGTTGCTTCCTTGATTGAGCGCCTTGATGATCTGGAAACATATATCAGCCATCATTGTTCATTACTACTTCCCGAACCGGTCCAGGCACTTACAGGATGCTCATATACGAAAACAGGAAGATCGACATCCATAGCGTATTCAATTAAATCGAATGACGGTTTGCAACCACTTTCGTCGCGGCGTGCATCGATATACGCTTCGAGGTCTGGGATTTCTTCTGCTTCACGATGGGTGTTCTGAATGTGGACAGCCTCAAGGTATGTTTGAACATTTTCCTTGAAACGTGCTTGAAGATTGGGGCCAGCATTGACCATGCATCGTTTCCAGAAGCTGTACTTATATTGTGAGAATGCATCTTAAATACAATAAATATTGGACGTACTCTCTGATCAATTTTCCCGCGCTGTATTCTTCTGCAGGCATGTTCCCAGTCGGCTTGTACTCGTCCGGGAACCATAAGGCATTCATAATGACATCCGATAGGAGATCCGAGTCCTTGGTCTTCATACCATCTGAGATGTTATCGAGGTGAAATAGGTAGTTCAAGAAGTCGCTAACGACACGAAGCCGATGCTTGTCGCAGAACGGGTAAGTATACGCCGTTAGCTCTCCAGCGTGCAGGCCATAGAGTGCCTTCCGACCTTTTGGAGTGAGCTCTGGGCAGCCGTTATCAATCCATTTGTCTGAGTCGGAGGCAATTGAATCGCCATGAGGGTTGTATACAAGGGGGAAGTCGCAACCCCCAACGAGGTCAGGTAGAAGGTAGCCACGAGGCTCCTCCATGGATGGGACCAGACATCTTTCGGACGATAAAGGAACGGGTGGTGAGGGCGGAGTAGAAGGCATCTTGACCATAATGTTGTTCGAATGGCACTGAGTGTGAAGGGCGATTGCCTGAGGGAAGGCGCGAACCCACGAAGGAGTGAGTATGTCGGGGAAAGGATGTGTGGAGGATCGCAGCAATTAGCGAGACCAATTTATAGGCTGCAGCAGTACGAGTTCATGACTTTATGTATCACGGTAGACCGGTTACATCCCCATCGTCGATATTGACGTGCTTGTTGCCGGACCAAAGCCTGTGTTAAATTGTGAATTCCTGTAAGGGAAAGTCACAAATCTTATCCTTACCTTGCCTGAGGCCACCGCCACGGTGTAATGGGTCGCTGAATGAAAGAAAAAATGGACAGACGGATCGTCTCATTAGTAGGATTAGTGTCTCAATACCAGTTAGAAGCTGTACCGACGAGGCACAGGTCAAGCAGGGATCCGGGCTACTTTGTGTTTAGACTGTCTCCATGTGCGCCGGCAACGCGTTCCGAACCTTAAAGCAGAAATATTGCATACCACTGGAGAGACGAGCACCTTTACGATATCCCCACAACCTCTAAGACTTACCGTGCAGGGCCTTAAATGAGACCTGTTGGGCCAACGGATTGGGGAGTTCCTTTTTGATCGACCATTCACCATGCGCGAGTACGAGAAATCGTGTGGTGGCGCAGGTTTTGATCCAAGCGCTGAAGTAGTCCGCATCAGGTCATACTTGCCATAGTCCTAGCCACATGCCAAATGAAGATTTTTGTATACATCGACATGATCGGGTGGCACACTGTATACGTAGTTGGCACGCCGCTGGACCTAAATGACTCGCCACAGGTGCGGCAAGTGACCGGCGTTTAGAAACAGTTGTAGTGGCGGAGCTGTCGCTATCTGGCTGTGATACGTTCGGGGATGCAGAGAGCAGACACTTCGGGAGAACCGTAATTATCCCAGAGAAAGTTGTATGTATCAGTGCAATCCATTTCTGACCTTGACCAACTCTGGAAGGAACAAGATATCGGAGATGATGACTCGACTTGGAGGGCTTCAGGTTTGATGGCCATGAAATCTGACACCCCTCGTTAAAGACGTCAAATTAATTTGGTTCTGGAGAACGACACATCGGTCCCCAATCACGGAGCCAAAATCCCGTCGTCATCTTTTTGGAGTCGAAGACAAGGAAAGAAGTGAAAGTTGTCCGAAAAGATTGAAGTCCGCGTCGAATTCAATGTGTCTCGCCGGCATTCGCCGGGGCCCGATAAGGAAACCGTATTACTCAGCAATGGTACGCACTCGCTGCAAACCAATCGAGATTTTTCTCCATGATCACTTTTTCTCTTTCTCCCGCCCGATCTTTTGGAATTTGGTGATTATGCACGGCTTGGATTGAAGTGCAAAAGATCGGTGCTATAATCATCTAGCCAACGTTGGAAGCAACCATTCTTATCTAAAATTGTTTAGACCTTGTGGGACCCGCGAGGCGGACATGCATAAGCCACATAATTGAGACCATCCCTCAACAGTATCTTATTGGGTCATATTCAAGTTTCAAGATATCTCCCAGACGAATCTCAGACTGGACCTGTCTTGGTCATTAGATGTCAGGGGAAGGCTACTGAAAAGATCGGCTTTACGACACTATACAGCGCCAGGACGCTCTCTGCCGTGCGATCCGGAATTCTCTCTGAATGTATCAGTTGCCATACATGTAGTCGGCGCCCTTTGGATAGCGCAGGTGTGTGGGGAGGAAGTTCAGCGAGTGGATTGAAACCGCTCGGTGAGTCGGTCAGAAACGGCGCGACATCTTTTGCGCCAAAACACAACAGAGAATGTATGTGCCGTAGTAAGGTAAATGAGCAAGTCGTTCCAATTCTATGGCACGTAGTGCGGAGACTTGGTAGTTCAACTCGGCGGCCACAGCGTCGGGACCCGTTTTGCACAGGTGGATCCCATGATAAGATAAAGTCCGCTCGAAGCCGCTTAATGCGTGCCACTCGTGCTTGAGCAAGCGCGAAGACATCCTCCGCCTCAGCGGAGCTCTCGTCACTTTCGCGGCTCGGAGAACAAATCTCCGATCGGGCCGCCACTGAATGGTTAGTGCTCAATGAAAGATAAATTTTGAACATAACGAGGACCCGCAAAAGTATACGCTGCTGGAGAGCTGCCGAGACCTTGATCGCATTTTTTCGCATTACTAGCTCACTAAAAATGCGCATACATGCAGCGTCAGTCATCCTCGAAGACTGATCGCTTGTTAAGGAAAGAAAAAACCTTGAATATGGCCGGAATGGCATGTCAATTTAGACTTAATCATGCAATCTAACTTGAAATAATATTGCACAGATCTCCATCTCGCCTCGCTCTACTATCAGTGGATTTCCACCGAACCGAACATTTCGTGACGGAGGAATCTGGAATTTGTCATATAGCAGACGAAACCTCCCGGTTGTCTTGAAAAGCCCGATACCCAGCCAATCTCATCAGAACAGAGAATGATGCTAATACCCATCACTTCAAGGAATGAAAACATACGAGGACATGAGACCATCAAAGCGATGGTCGGCTTGAAACCACTCAAAGATGCTTCAAAGTCATAGCTTTCGAGGCTGTAGTCCGATCAGCGGCTCATGGCAAACCGAAGAGGGGTGGCTGAAGTTCCAGGAAAATGGTGGCAAGTATGACCTTACGGATAGGTTAACTCGCAGGAATGTAGTATGGTCGGTCTGTACTAGTCACCGCGACCCGGATGCTGAGGTTTCGAGTCAGCCGACACCCAAGTTAGAGGCCAGGAGCCGACGCCGCGTTGGCGTGCAGAAAAATAAGCAGGGCACTGATTCACCGCTGAATTATTGATAGATTGAGACTTTATTGGCAGAACGTTCGATGTCCTTGGTCATCTAATGTACACTCTGGATTGGTACAGCTTGTACGGAGGGAGATGCGTTACGTGAGTTCTCACTAGTTATGATCACCACATATGGTCGAATGGAGCTGGCTCGAGTGAAAAGGCTCCAGAGGAACACCAGTATGGGGCAGCACGCTTTGAAACCTTTTCTTGTGCAATGCACTTGCATAAAGATCGCAAAAAGCGGCCGAAGCAGCAGCGTTGATAAACTTGTTTGAAGGGCGCAAAAGCATTTCGGGAGAAGCAACCAAGTCAACGAAAAGGCTCGCGGTCCCCGGGCCACTTCGAAACTTGAAGTCTTCTACGTATTGTTGGGAACGGTGATTTAACTGGGCCTTGACCATCTATTTTTGATTGAACCTGGAACAACATTGGGTCGGGAAGGAGAGGGAAAAGATTATGGGAGCTTCTAAGCTCATTGACCTGAACTGGATGGCTATGGCCGCTAGACGTGGCAGAAACGATGACGGGTGTCGAAAGTTGCTCATGGGCAACATTCCAAAACAAGCAAAAGATTTACACGGGCACGTGCAGAATAGCCGAGCATGGTATATTTGGTACAAGCGTTGTAGTGACAGTAGTCTGATGCTGAAAGCCAAGCACCAAAATCCGGCACCATGCTCATCGCTCTCATCTTTTCCTCGTAACAAGCTACTATTCATGTATAACTAAAGGCCATGTCAGCGGCACAGCGGTGCCTTGACTCAAACCAGCCCATCAGTGTCTTTGCACTACTACACTACCGGACCAAACCACCCTTTGCGCGTCGCCAACCGAAAACACTTCATCGGCCTCTCGACTTTTCAGCATGTTCAACACGAACATCTGATCCCGCTGAGGCAGTCGGCTACTCGATGATGGCAACGGTAAGCCGACCGTCAGGAATTCAAAAGGTGGTGATGGATGCACCGAGGTGCCGCTCTCGCGGTACAGCCTGTCGACTTAGTTGGGTAGATGATTGTCGCGAGAGTCTCAGGGATGAAGAACTCTATTGTCGCAACGGTCCAATGGCAGAACCGGGGGTTGCCCATTCAGCCTGCGTTTTGTCATACTAGTAGCAGGGGTCAGGCGGGCGGTCCATAACTCTAACTCCATCAGTGGGGATTGCGTAGAAGGGACTTTGACTCCCGTACTAAGTGGTTCTGTTGCATGCACCGGGATCCAAGATGGCTACATGTCTGTACGCCAATCAAAGTAACTTCCGAACCTGTTCAGCGGGCCGTCCGCCAGCCAGCCTTCAGTGAACACACCTATGACCACAATATCGTATGGCGGCGCAACGGCTTACGAAGGAACAACTTCTTATGGGTTCCAAACACCACGTCCCGGTTCCATCCCACGTCCAGGGATGAATCTTCAATGTTCGTCATCAAAACCCTGTAATCTCTGTAGTAAAGTATCAACATCACAGAAACATTGTTCTAGGCTTATGAACAATCATCACATACTAATGTTTACCGGCATAATCTGCGAGCAGAATCAAGCAACATTGCAGATTCCGTCTAAACCGCTCTTTGGTGCGAAACATCCGTAGTGTCCGGATGGTACTGCGAGCCTTTCTCGCCCGAAACGACCTTTTGCTCGACGCTGCATAGATCGTTTCCCGCCGCAAACACAGTTCCGCGCGTGGGAAGCTTTGCCTGGAGGAAGGAGGTCTGACGAGAAGCTGGGAGAAGGAACTGGTTAAGGCTCGTTCTTCGTAGGCTGTCCATGCGCATTTGGAGTTCATCAGAGGTTGTAGGGAATGAGGCACCCGCATCGATGCGAGGCTCAACTTTGCGCTTTTTTTTTTGGCTCGCTTCCTTCGGGCACAAGCACTAGTGTTGGAGTCTCCATACCTGATAGACATGAGCAATCTTTTGCAAACTGGATTTGAAGTCTGAGTGGGGGGGGGGGGGGGAGGCGAAAAACAGAACGAAGGGTTGGTGTTGGGCCCGCCATCATCCATCGGATCTCAGGAAGGTTGTGATCCAAGCAAAAAAGAGAAGCAACTCAGGCAGCGGCCTTCAGCACTCGCCAATAAAAGAACGCGCCCCGAAACATCCTAGTACTGCTCCCACCGAAGCGTGTTATTCTTCGGAACCGCCGCAATAATGCCCTCTAAGTTCTGCAACGGATTACACGAGCCGTCTGCTCCGCTAGCTGAAACAGTGCTCATGAAGCGTGTGATGAACTCGTGTGTCTATTACTTTCTATGCGCCTCCCGTGCGGTCTTGACGATTACCATATTATTTACAATAATCGATCCACGCAATACACACGAACGGAGATAACAATCACCATCAAGTTAGACCGCTAATGCTGATGTTGGCGCAGCACCCGGCGCAGGAGGGGACGCTGGTGTCGCATTCGCACCTGCATTCACAGATGTAGCAGGGACAAACATCCACCTATCGGCACATATTGCACTATTAGCAGATGCACCTGTCGTCAAGTTCGCTGATGTCAGGAGCGTGCACCCATCATTTGCAGTCGCGCTTGAAAATGCAGTCGCAGCGATGCTGCTTACCTTCGCAGAGGATATTGACTGAGTCGAACTGATGGGCAAATCAGCATCAGAACCGGACGCAGACTCAGAGTCAGATGTCGAGGAGGAGGAGCCGCTGGTGTTGCTAACGACATCGATTGAGTTGTCGAGGAAGTCCATCGTCGGGCCCGCCATGATGTTCCCGTTGGAGCGGACGCGAGGATTGCTGGCAAGTAGCTAAGATTCGTTAGTGACATATATAGACCGCGACGGGGCCAACGAGGCCTTGCGGTACGTGATACACTGGTCGAAAGGGATCGTAAGGGAAAACAGTTGGCCACCTGAAGCATCTGGGACGAGAGCTTTGGCGTAGCGTATCAATGACTGTGCTGCAGCCCGAGAGTAAGCATCCGGCAATTGGAAGGACTTCCTGGGGCACCAAAGGGATGTGGAAAGCTGCAGGCTGTTCCATTGTTGAGTACATTGAGCATTGTTTTGTGACAGGCTTCAATGGTCAGGATACTTCCTGCAGCCGTGAGCAGGACCAGGACTGTCACCAAATAAGCCGCGCCCAGATGCGCTCGAACACCAACATTTTCAACTAAACGAGTGACAGGGACCATCGTAGAAACGTTGGTAAGCACCGACGAAAAGTTGGATGCGGACGTACTGGGGCGAGGGCGAGTACCTTAACAGATTCGCCAACGTTGGACGTTGCTGAGAAATGAGAATGAGAAGCCTGCTGGCTGAGCAAGCCACTTCAGGCACGCACCGGGAAACCGTATAGCGAATTTTCCTCTCCCAAATTTGGAAGGAGTTAGCTCCCATCGGAAGAAGTAAACGGATCGACAAGCACGCGAAGATGGTCACAAATGATGCTGCTGGCGAGTATGAATAAGCTTGCTTCATGCCAAGTCTACGAATCATACGAGGATGACCACTAGAAAGTCAACTAAACGCAGAATATTGAACCATTATTAACTTTTTTTTCTTTCGCCGACGTCAGCGTCCACCCTCACGGTTGCGGCTTGGTAAAGTGGGAAGCTTTCTTTACCAATGCAACTCCCATCAAAGCCTGGATTATCGATCGTCCTCACAGAAAATGGCTGACACATCCAGCAACTCATTTCAGGCTTGCCTGGGAACTCTGAAGATAAAAATCGTTTGCTTGGTCCTTTATTATCTGCATGGTCCTTTATCGTCTGCTTCGGCGCCCATTTTGCCTCCGGACCACTTCCACCTCCCCGCAGATTACAATCAAGATGTCTATCGCAAATGTTCCAGCTCCCAACATCCCGTGCGTACCCTTTTACTTTACTCCGTTTCAGTTAGGCGGGAAGCCCTACAGACTACTGACCCGCAACGCCCTAGATATTTCACACCAGCTCAAATTCCTCCGTCGGGAACCGCTTTAGAGCAGCCAGACGGAAAGGCTGTCCCAAACATATTCAAGCCTATCACGATTCGGGGAGTTGATTTTCATAATCGAATTTTCGTGCGTGTCCCCCCATTCATTCACAAGAGAATGTCATTCATGACAAATGATGTCCCATAGCTTTCCCCGTTGTGTCAGTATTCGGCAGATAATGGCCGATTGACTGCATGGCACATGGCTCATCGTGAGTCAATCGTTGCACTTCGCGCCTCTACATTGAGCTAATCCAAAATTTATCAGTTGGTGGCATAGCTAGTCGCGGACCGGGGTTAATTCTCATCGAAGCAACAGGCGTCACTCCGCAAGGACGCATTACACCGGAAGATGCGGGTCTTTGGTCCGATGACCAGATCGCACCCATGCGGGAGGTCGTCGACTTTGTCCACTCGCAGGGAACGAAAATTGGAATTCAACTTGCTCATGCTGGTCGCAAAGCATCGACCGTCGCACCTTGGCTAAGCTTTAACGAGACAGCGGCTGTGGAGCATGGCGGCTGGCCTGGCGATCTTTGGGCCCCTTCTCCGATCGCATTTGACGAAAACTCCGCTGTACCAAACGAGCTTACAAAGGAGGGGATACAATTGATTGTGAAAGGCTTCGTCGATGCCGCAAAGCGTTCGCTGAAAGCCGGAATTGATCTTATTGAGATCCACAACGCACATGGTTATCTGCTGCACGAATTTTTAAGCCCTTTCTCGAACAAGCGAACGGATGAATACGGCGGATCGTTCGAAAATCGCATACGTTTGACGCTTGAAGTTGTTGATGCCATACGGAGAGTGATTCCACAAGATATGCCACTTTTCATTCGGTGAGTCTGCGAGTTCGCATGGTAATGATGGACCTTATTATTGACGCTTTCTGCTTGATAGCTTATCCGCTACAGACTGGCTTGAAGAAGTTTTCCCAGACGAGCCTTCTTGGAAGGTTGAAGAGACTATCAAGCTTGCGGGTATTCTTGCGGAGCATGGTGTCGACTTGATCGATGTTTCATCATCAGGAACGTCACCCAAGCAGAAGATCAAGATGACCACGGATACATACCAGGCCCCCTTTTCAGAAGCGATCAAGAAAGCTCATGGTGTTGAAACTCCTCGAGGTCTCCTCGTGGGGTCAGTCGGAGGAATTAAGACGGGTCCCCTCGCTGAGGATGTGCTTGCGAATGGCAGAGCAGACGTCGTCTTCGTTGGTCGGCAGTTCCAAAGGGATCCAGCAACCGTTTGGACATTTGCTGAGCAGCTCGGCGTGAAGGTCTCTGTGGCGAATCAAATTGGATGGGGCTTTGGCTTGTCAAGGAGCGGACGCGGGAAGAGCAGCCAAGCGCTTCCAAAGGCATCGGAGAAGTCCTAGGGAACGGAGTGGGATCACCTTTAGAAGTTTTAAGGGGCTCGACTTATGTCTAGTTAGAAGTTTGTAAGTTAAAGTTGTGACATCCAATACATCTCAGATGTTCTCACCTCGATTTGTGTTTCGTTTGAAACATTAGAAACTCGTGCCTTCCAAGTCGGCTGCTTTGTTCTTTCCTTGCATATCAGACAAGCATTATTTCCGTTGCCTTGATTAGGGCGGCCTGAACGATTTTGATATCTCCATTATCAACACTAAGTTGCACTACAGCCTACCGATGGGAAGTGAAGCCTGATATGCAGGCTCAGTCGAAACGTGAAGCAGCTGTAGGCTAAGCAAGAATATCAGAGTCTCACAACTGCCTAAGCAGCCAACTATCTCGACGCATTCAAGCTCGCTTTGAAGGACATAGGTAAATTATCCACTCACTACTTTTAATCGAACCTGACTGTCACCCGAGTTATACCTTCCGTCATCGTGTCTGAACCCGAACGCTGCCCCGCGCGGCCATAGCCCACAGCACCAGTCCCGCTTCGTTCATATTCAGTCTCTAAGATGACCCGGGAGTCTGAGTCGGTCTAAGAAAGAAGCGGGACTGATAATCAGTCTATTTCGAAACTTTAGTCGGCAACCGTGACGATCACGAGGCTACACGCTCACCCTCATTCTCGATAGGTTAGTTCGCCACATCTGCTTTCCTTAAGGCTGACTGAATAAATAATCCGCCCCGGGATAAAACTGTCCTCTTTTCTAGTTCAGCCAGAACCATGATAGTCGAAATTGCTCTGCCCATCCTTTGTTAGCTTCGCTGGCATCGCATTCCATTCATGTCTTGTAGTGCGGACCGACGGTCAGCTCGCTCGAGTAAGTTGTCCATACCCGTTTGCCCATGCCCAAATGTTGATCTCTGCGACCAGCCTCAACTGCGGTTAGGATTGTATAGTATTTGGTGTCTCCAAGTCGGCTGGCGGTCGAGCTTGAGTCGATTAGTTGGAAGCCGAGTATTCAGCTTGCCAACCCTCATCGATTTTTGCTTTTCACAAGCAATCAGCCACCCCCAGTCCCGTTCACCTCGTTCGCCCCCCCAAACCATTACAGTTGGATTTAGCGCAGTGAGCAGTAATTGTCAGCACGCATAAATGAATACTTATGCTGCGCAAGGCCGACATTCGAAAGCTACTACGGCCAGTCGCTTCGTTGCGATCCCGACCATCCGCATCGTCCGACTTAGTGACTTAAGTCTAGCCGAAGATGAGGTTAGCTTTTTAGGCTCATTTAAAACCGAACGCTGTTCATGCCACTACCAGCCCATGCCACAGATCAGTACAAAACAGGGAACACGTTACCAGCCCTTCTTCGTTACTCCCTCCTACCATCTTGGTCTTCCCTCTGATCTGCTGTCTATGCCTTTGCTCTAGGTATCTGGCTTTGGCTCTGGGGCTTGATGTTGGCTACTACGTCCTGGTCTATGAGAAAATCTCTGGCACAAGTATCAGAGTACCACGTGAAGTTCTCCCATAATCTCGGTGCTCGTCTCTGGCCTGAGTGGCACTGGCACATACACTACGCTCTCAACTGCAGACTGACTATGACTCTGACACTGGGCTAGGACCTTCTGCCTGGGTACTTATGCATGCTGATGGATACTCGAAGGCTGCAACTCCTCACTGATTACACACGGCTCTTCTCATCAAGTGGCATACCTGGGATCTACATACTTGCCACTGTGTTTCTAACGTCTGAACTAGAACTGGAACAATCTTGAATGCCAAGACGTTTGCATCTCTGGAAGTTTGAATCGAGCTACTAGTAAATGCTTGACCTGACCTTGGAACACTTCTATTCCTAGCTGCACTGGAAGGCTTCTTCTAGTGACTCGTAGTTTCTAAGGCTTCGTAAAGCAAAATTGGTGTGTCGAGGCACCACATTGACGACTGTGGGATGTGGGCAGCTTAAGGTCGGTAAGTGTTCGTTATACTTGTATTAACAATGACTAACGGACTCAAATCAGAGAAGTTGCAAATTTTAACAGATAATTTGTGGGACTGTGAAGGGCTTGCTCGTAAGCGCAGTCCGTTCAGAGAAAAACTTGGAAATTGTTAGCGATTGTAAGTAAGAGCAATAATTTATTTGACGTTAATGCTTCGTTACTGATTTTCTTTCTATTATATTATAAAATTTCCTGCGAGCGATTCGAATACATGTTGAAGAAGGCCATTCCAACAAAATAAGTGGATTTATTATATTGTTCAGACGAATCTCACAAATATTCTCAAGAACTAGGAATACATTCAATGCCAGTAGCACATGGAAAATGCATATTTTCTCGCAAAATAAAGGCCCGAACAAATACATACAAAGTGAGTAAACTTGCCTTATTTAGAGCAAATGGCCTGTGCACCAATCCATCCCTTTGTCTCGCTGTTCAGAAAAAACAAGTGCAAATACTTTCTACTCTCCAACCAATTAGAGCCACGAATCCTTCCCTTTATCTCGCTGCAAAAAACCAATCCAAGGATGAGATATAAAGCTCGGGGGTCAGGATGCTCTCTGAACCACCCCAGCTTCTCTCTACACTGCTTACTTCGAGCCTTACTACCCTCCGAGTCCTCCACCTCCAATATCCCTCCACTTTGAAATGCCTCGCGCCGTTCCAGTCCATATCTGCCCTTCATGCAACAAAGAGTTCACTCGGTACTTCGAGTTCAATCGTCATGTCGAGACTCATTCCCGGAATAGGATGTGAGTACCACTACTACTAGTAGTCGCTCTTGTGTGGTCCACTCGTCGTGCTCTATACTGACGTCTATTGTGTCTTTGTAGAATGCACAACTGTCCATATCCTGGTTGCCTACACTCGACAAGTCAACAACATAATCTGAAGACTCATTACAATGCGATACAGTACGTTCCTCCTTTGAGCCACATACTCGCTCGCTGAGACTAATTCACTCCGTCCAGTCTCAAGGTCAAACTTTACAAATGCCAGATTGATGGATGCTCGTTTGATAGTGCGGACAATTCATCCCTCATTCGACATGAGAAGAAACGACATGGCTACTATCGGAAGGAAGCGAAACTCACGGCTCGGGCTAAAGCAGGCGGCAGGAAGTCTACTTCAAGTTCAAGTCGCTCCACCGAGTCCAAACAAAGCTCTCTTATGGATGAGCTCGATGAGTTATGGGCCGAACTATGCACTATAAACCCTAGCTTGGCATTGATTGGATCGTCCTCGTCACCTTCTACATTATCGTCTGCAGCAGCATCCCCACCGCAGTCGGTGTCGTCGCCGTCTCCGTCGTCGTCGTCAAGCTCATCACCAGCACAGATGCCCCCGCCGCTATACCTTCCATCCGCACAAGGCTTGATGTCAGAAGAAGAGTTGGCTTTCATCAATTCCTCACCACTCTATCCAGCTGTACAGCCTAGTGCTGCTCCCAATGCCACATACGATCTCGACTTCAATGCACTTGGCTTAGGAGTGCCTCAACCGGATCTCTTCCAATACAATATGCCAATCTCCATTGATACGCTTTCCCAGCAATATCTTCCTCAACCTTTCAACTGCCCCGAGTTGCCACTTCTAGATGTCAACCTTCAACCATCTGTATACCCATTTCCGGACGCTTTCAATGCACAACCGTTCTATTTTCAAGTTTGACTTTTATTGATCGTGCTTTTCGTATTTGCTTTATTTCGACAATATTCTCACATTCAAATCATTATATCTCCACTTCATACACTTGTATATCGTTTCACCCCTAACACTCGAATGATTTGTATTGGAACCTCTAGTGAACAAATGTTAGTTGTAAAAGAACCACAAATATTGCGACGCTTCGAGCCACAGCATATTACGTAAGCTTGCTTAAGCATTTCGGTCCGTGACTCCAGATTTCACTTGAAAGTTGACATGGGAGCACGACGTCGAAAGATTCCTGTAACCTCATCTGGAACACCAACCCATCATGCATCATCTTCATCGTCACCTTCAAGATGTCCTGGATCTAATCTGAAACATGGCACTTCAGCAAACCCTCACACATCTGCCCGTGTCATTCGGCGCTTTCATGTCCTCCTCAAGCGCAAGGCACAGCTCAAGAAACAACTCACGACCCTACCATTCTCAGACAGACGTGGACGTGGAATTAGAGATGATGAAATGATATATGAAGAACAATTGAGGAGAGTTGAGAGTGAGATTGAGGAGATGGGTGGATTAGGGGCGTATCAACGAATGTCAACGATCGGACAGGGAAAGGATCGAGGTGGTGGGAGTGAAAGTGTCTTTATCACTTGGCTTGTTGAGTTGAGTGTCCGGGACGAATTTGAAAGCATTGGAAAAGGAAAGGGAAAGGCTACTAGTAGCAACAAGCTAAGGTAAGCTATTTCACTCGTTGTGTCCGCAATCGAGAGCTGACTGTTGTTAGCCTCCTCGAAGTCGGTGCTCTCAAACCTGATAATTACATATCATGCTCGAACTGGATGGAAGTCACTCCTATTGACCTTCGCTCGAATCATTTCAACATTCTTGAGCAAGACTTTCTGCAGATGGACCTAGAAACAAACTCAAGGAAGTGGGATGCCATTAGCCTGAGCTTGGTTGTGAATTTTGTACCTGAGCCGAAGGATAGAGGTGTGTCATGTTCTTTATTAGAGGATCAGTTGGTGCTGAATTCAGTGTCGGTTTTGTAGGAAGGATGCTGAGATATGCGTATACGATGCTGAAGACTGGCGGATGGCTATTCCTCACAGTAAGCTATTACTCCTCTCGCAATACAGTACCTTGAATCAAGCTAACGATTGTAGCTTCCTCTTCCATGTGTTTCAAATTCACGATATCTCACTCAGGACCACCTGTATGAGCTCATGGAAGTAGTCGGGTTCAAGAAGATCCGGTCACGCTGGAAAGTGGGAGGGAAGATGGCATACTGGTTGTTCAGGAAGCGTGAAGCATGTACTTCTTTGGACACGATACGATTTGGAAAGAAAACAGTATTGAGGGAAGGAAAAAGGAATAACTTCTGTATCTTATTGTGAGTACCTTTCGGCATATACTTAGTTTCATGTATTCAATCAGTGTTTCATTCCAGGTAGTGGTCAGTCGTCATGCTGTGATTTTCTGTTTCTGGCTTCAATCGGTAAGTCAGCCTCCTCAATGCACAGGACCAGTCCCAATTTTCAAACACTCTGCGTCAGCCCTCGTCGCCTTGAGATGTCTCAGGCGGGCGTTTGGAACGAAAACCGATGTCAGCTGAAGCATACTCTGCGACATCCAGACTAAATTCGAATGTACACCCATCCGAGTCGGGGCTAACGTGAAGCTATTCTATCTCGGATTCTGATCTGCGCTGAATGTCAGCCTGAGGATGACAATGGGTTGGCAACGAATCGCGACTGGGCTCAGGAGACCAGTCTGATTCGGGATATGCGGTGCAGTACGCAGATTCATGAGGGAGGCTGGGGAATGCGTCAGCCGCAACAGTCAGCTCGCGCTTCCTTCATGAAAGAGATTTAACGTTCCACTCCGATCGATGCTGGCAGTTAGCCGAAATATCGAATATATGGCACCTGGTCTGAACACGAATGCTGGTCTCACCAGCCTACAAGTGATTATGGTTTCAGCCTCATTCATTACGATGGTCTGGATTTGAATTTCAGTCTTCATCTAAGGACATCCCAAGGACGTGGCAGGCAGATGGCTGGTCTGGATTTGAACCAGGGTATATGCCAGCCTCAATTCATCTTACCACTACCCTACCAACGGTTGGATGCTCGAGCGACGATCTTAATCGTGACAGATTACCGTCTCTATTTGAACGTGTGTCAGCCTCGCATGCATCAATGCGTGGATTTCAATATCACTACATTGAGGCTGGACGATAGCCTGGACTGAGAGCCAAGCTTGGATGCCGACCTCTCTAACCCAGCCTCGATCGCGCATGGTCCGAACCCAGACATCCAGCTTTGTGCATGCACCAGCCACCCAAGCAGTCCGTGCACGTTGTTCAAATGTGGACCGCAAGTGCCGCAGTTGGTGACCAGCCGCTATAAATCCATTCGATTATAGCCCCCAGCCTCACATTTCAGGGCAGTCTGAAAGGTGTCAGCCCAAGAGTACTGAATGATTCAGTAGATTAATACTAGACTCCGACGTTCAAGTTTTATTCAAGGTCGATGGACGATCATTGCTCTCTTACGACTCTCCAGTTCGTGAGACGGATTTGAAACCTCTCGATGTCTTCGTGACTTCCATCGTTTCCCGTGTCCATTCATCGCGATCGAGGCTGCTGAAAGTCAGCACTTCCCGATTTCGTCTATCGGGTCAGATACGATCAACAACTCATGCCCGCCAAGCGCCGTCAGTGTCATTCAAGTTCGTGATATTGTTAAGAGCATCCTTCTTCGATCCAGACGCTAGCCCGTGGATGAGGCTGACAGTAGGGTACGGCGGTCTGTTTGCTCACTGTCTTAGTGATACCAGCCCTGGCTGTGATTTTGGCTTAGCTCTGACCGATCTCTCAATATGGGCTGACGGAGCTAAACGCAGATCTAGGGAATGTCTAGAATTCAGAGGAGAGAAAGAGACATGCCAGCCTCCATTGGTCAGCCCCACGGATTCTGTACCTGCGGATGAGAAGGATATTAGATTCGTCCAAGTGCGCCTGTCCACATATTACACACTTTACTCTTTTGCAGATGCTAGCCTCAAGAGCAGTTGGGTTTCGTACGTAATCCGCCTTTCCAAGTTGTTTTGCGGCGGTTTCCAGTCCCGGTCAGAATCTCGTACCCCTGGATGGCTTTTCCCGCTGGTCTCCCCGGGCTGGTCTGAAATCGAACGCAGTCCATGTCAGCCCATCATCAGTACAAAATAGGGAACACGTTACCAGCCCCCCCCCCCCCTCTCTTCTCTTCTTCGTTACTTTCTCCTGCCACCTTGGTCTTCCCTCTGATCTGCTGTCCATCCCTTTGCTCTGAGTCTCTGGCTTTGGCCCTGGGGCTTGATGTTGGCTACTGCGCCGTGGACTATGAGGTAACACCCGGCGCAAGTATCGGAGCACCGCTGCAAGACCTTCTGTAATTTTGAAGCTTGACTTTGGTTTGGTAAGCGGGCGGCACGAGCAACCAAGTCCTCGACGGTCCGTCGTTCTTTTCTTGCGATATGGTAGCCTGAGATCACGACGAACTTGTGAGTTCTTATTGAAATCTTCGCTTTTTTTTCTTGATACTCGCTACCTCGTTGTTCTAGATCTCAAACATCAAACAGCATGTTCAATCTTGACCTTCCACTTAATGCCTTGGTGAGCTCTGATCCGGAGTAGGTCCATAGTCTTGTATTGCCGCGGCATATACTTCTGAAAACCAGGAACCCTTGTGTGGTGGCTCTTCTTGGGACTATTTAGACCAATCTCACTCTCCGCACCTCAGATTGATGCAACGTGCGTTTCTTCTGTGCTTGTTTCGCCTGGGGCATTGCCCTGGCTCACTGTCACTTCCCAGAATCCGGATCTGAATCACCGACTTCATCTTGTGCAGTAGTCGACTGTGACTAGGAGGGCAGTGTAGGTTGCAACATCCGTATCCTATCCTATGCTGGCTGGGCAATAGTAGTAAACAGAGTCTTTTCATGCTAATTTTGCTAAGTCTGTGAACTAAGCGTAGTAGCTGTAACGCGGAGAACGGGTGCCGGATAATAGAGGAACCCGGTAGAACAGTGAGGGGTTGGAACTTTTCAGTGTACTGGTAGTTAACTTTTGCAGTAATGAGAATATAATTATGAAAATGCTTTCTTCAAAATTCTTGTCTGGCAACTTCTTGAGGATGAATGGGGTCCGAAAAGACCGGAGGTGTACTGCTTTCACGGCGACTTTCGGAAAACACGTGCAATCACGGGCCGCCGCCGGACATTGACGGGCAATATTAACGGCGGCCAACTCAGCCAACTTGAACTGCATTACATTGAGTCTACCATATTGCACTCGCCTTCCTTCGTCTATGAGTCGGATGCATCATGTTTAGCCGCCTCCTTCATCGACGGGCTAATACCTTTCGACTGCATCGTACGATTACAACATCAAGTGGATTGTCGAAAAATAAGATAGGCGGTCTGGTGGCAGGTATTGTTTTCTTCAGCCTTGGTTATGCAGCCCACGGGTACCTTCAAGGACGGACTACCACTCTCTCTACTATCACAACGAAGACCTGGAGAGACGTAGATTATGGATCACATTCGAATATTAGACGTGCCATTGAGGCTCTAAAAACAGCCCTACCAGATGGTGCAGTTATCACGGTACGAGCTCAGTGTTGACGTTGTACCTCTATCTATCAAGCTGAAGCTAACGAAATATGCTATACAATGAAGGAACCCGCTGCTCTACAAATATATGGTTTCTCCGATGCAAGCTATCATCCAAGCTCACCCCATGTCGTCGTCGTAAGGCCAAAAAACACTAAAGATGTCAGCATGATAGTCAAGACAGCGAGCACGTTTAGGGTGCCTGTGGTGCCGTATGGTGGAGGAACAAGCCTGGAAGGACATTATAGCGGGGTGAGCATGAATGTCAACTTCCTTTAATACATCTCACCCGTAGCTAAATACGACAGGTTAAGCCGGGATCTATTTGCATTGACATGGACAGTATGAACCAGATACTCCAAATCAACGGTAAGGGCTGCCACTGATTTCAGGCAAAGTTTCGTATTTTATTTTCATTTTCGTTTTCGGCAGAGGACGATGGCGATTTAACATGTCAAGCTGGGGCGAGATGGGAAGACATCAACCTTACGCTGAAAGAGAAAGGGATTCCGTTATTCTTCCCTGTGAATCCTTCCATAACCAGAAAATTGGTAATCTCTGACAAATTATATTAAGCTGGACCCAGGTCCTGGCGCCGTGCGTTTTGATTCGTTATTTTGAAACCAGATGGACTGATGAACATCGTGGTAGACTATTGGCGGAATGATTGGGACAGGTTGCTCAGGAAGTAAGAGTGACGTCGTGTATTCTTTGCTATTGATTCTGATTGGCCATAAGCCAATGCTGTTCGATATGGGACTGCAAAGGCCGAATGGTTCTTAAATGTGGTCGGTGAGAATCTCCAACTCCTCCTTTCTGCGTTTTAACCCAGTAAATTTCCCCAGACCGTTGTATTGCCAAACGGCGAGGTTATAAAAACACGCCGACGGGCTCGTAAGTCCTCCGCTGGCTTCGATACGACAAAGCTCTTTGTTGGCGCAGAGGGAACCCTCGGGATTGTGACTGAAGGTATTGTCTTTGGAAATTGCGTTTTACAATCAAATGAACCATACCGTTTGTACAGCTACGTTAAGGCTGGCGCCGCTGCTTCCAACGAAAGTAGCCCTCGTCCAATTTCCTGATGTCCAACTTGCTGTGAATGCTGTACAGGAAATCTTGAGATCGCCGTATGGCAACAATATTCGTGCGTATTTAGAACAGCCATGATCCTGCCAACTAAATATCCTACAGAATGCATTGAGCTTGTTGACGATTTCAGTGAGTTCCTGGTTTTTTATTTATTTATTTCTATCAGGCAGGCGCACTAACCCATTATACAGCCATTGCCTCCATCAACGCGGCAGGTACGGTGGACCGTACATATCCAGAGAAAGACTCGCTTTTTTTCAAGATCCAAGGTTCAGATGATTCCATTAAAGCGACCGCGAAATCTATACGATCAATTGTGGACCGCCACGAAGGAAGTAATTTTCAATTTGCAGCAACAGACGAAGAAGCGAGTTCTCTCTGGGAGGCTCGTAAATATGCGTTAATGTCTGTCATTGCTGCTGTAGAGGGAAGTCGAGCGTGGACGACAGATGTCTGGTATGTGTCCGACCTTCAGCTGTTTGGGTGCCGTTTTTTAAAAAAAGAAATTTACAGTGTACCTGTGTCAAAGCTGCCTCAGCTGGTTCATGAGACAAAGCAAGATATCGCAAGCTGTGGCCTAAAGGCGGGTGTGGTTGGGCATGTCGGAGATGGTAATCCAACTTACATCCCTGTATACAATTAAATGTTGATGTTCGACCGCAGGGAACTTCCACGCCTTGATTCTGTTCAAAAATAAGGACGAACTGCAGCTGGTAAGCGAGTGCGTTCATCGGCTGGTCCATCGGGCTCTAGCATTGGACGGAACTTGTGAGTCTACATTGCCTCATTTCCCTTACAATGTCAAGTTATTCTTTCAGGTACCGGTGAGCATGGAGTTGGGGTCGGAAAGAAAGAATATCTAGAGGACGAATTAGGAGAGGGGACGGTCGATTTAATGAGGATAGTAAAGAATGCGATTGACCCTCAGCATATAATGAATCCAGGAAAGGTAAGTCGCTTTGGGTCGACTGTGGAACGACAAAACTCAGATACCTTTCAGCTGTATCCCGACAGAAAGCACAGTGGCAAATCGAACAAATAGATGTAAAGAGACACTTCTGAAGAATGGACTAAAGGCTTGCTTTAGGGGACAACTGACTTTAGCACACTATGTGCTACTCTAAAATGCAAGTTTGAGGAGTCCTATTGATTTACTTTATTTTTTTCTTCCTTTCCATGCTCTTGTCACGCGAGTCTTGCAACTGCTCTCATTTTTTTTTCAATCTTCGTGTTGTACCATGTTTATATCTGAATTGAACATATATGGCATTCACCTGTCATGAATTTGCCCACAAGTATAGAATTATATGTGATGAGTCGTGCAGTCACTTCATCTTTGAGCCGCATTTTACACCGTGCTATCATCCCCGGATGCAGTCTCAAGAGGACCATGCGCCAAAATATCCAGCACGATTGTGTGCACAGTAGACATACTTACAAATGATAAGTTATTCTCTCAGAGAGAGAGAGAGAGAGAGAGAGAGAGAGAATATGAGAAGGAATGTACAACTAAGAATTAGACGCTCTTCGCCATCAACTTCTTCAAATCAGCATTGGCCGCCTCCAATTTCTCCACCGTTTTCTCCGCGTCCCTGAGTTTCCTCAACAAGTATCGGGAACGGTCGGATACGGGATTGCGCCACCAGCTGGATACGACGCTGGAGTTGTTCAATTCGGACAGTTTGCCGAGCTCCTCTTCGCAGGAGCGCACTGTTGATTCGGCACTAGCAATCTTGGTAGAGTTTGAAGATATCTCTTGGGTAGCTTTGAAGACAGGATCTGGAGCGATTTTGGGGGTCAGACCAACACAATACATTTGTTTAGAGGTAATCTCACCTGCAACGAGCCTCTGGAAGACGTAGCGGTAAACTGGTCTTCCTGCTTTGATTTCAGAGGGCCGGCCTATATACTATTTAGTACGATGAAGCCTGGAAGTGCCAATCTGAGCCTACTTACCGTTGTGCGTTATGATCGAAATCAATTCTGCGTGCTCCATACTTCGCAACGCAACTTCGTCACCCTTGAATGGGAACTCAAGGAGCGTCGAATGATAAGTGATCTACGAAGAAATACATAAACATCTCTCATCAAAATAAACCCGAAAAATCCGACAAACGTGATTTTTAGTTGCAAGTTGCTTCATAATTGCCCAGGCCTGCTCTCTAGTCCAAGCAAGATTCTTCACATCTTCTGCATCCTCTCCAAACGCATTTTTCCGAAGTTCGTTGACGCCCCTATTGATGATATCCTCGACGGCGTCATCCACGCTCTGCCCGCTACGCACTTTGTGAACAAGCTAGGAAGCAAGACTGTCAATGGGAGCGACTGTGGGCTCTACACATAAAATCACTCACTGTCTGCAAGTCGCTGGCGCGACCACCGAGACGCTCGATGGATACTCGATTTTCAGCCGAGAGACTTTCACTCACTTTCCCCTCTCGTAGTTTTTGCTCAACAAAAGCAAGAGCGCTTGGCGAGTCCGCATCCGAAAGCGCGACAGCGTGCAAGGGCTTTGAGGGTAGCGCTGAGGACCAGATCACGTTAAAAATTGTTGCGCAACTTCGGAATGATCAACATGAACTTACCTTGCGTCAGAACCTTCGCATTCTCGCGATTGTCGCTGACAACAATGACATGTGCGACATTATTCTCAACCAATGTTGCAGCCCATTTCGCCAACACACTGGTCATTTCGTCCCGCCCATGCTTCGTCGCAAAGTTCTTAATGACGACGATAGGCTTTGCCTGGAGGTCTTGTAGTTCAATTGACGTCATTTGCTGTTTGTTTTGACTTGATTTTTCTGAATCAAGGGCTCTCTGCTCATTCATCATGATGTCGCCAAAAACACCTTCCGCATCCGCTGAGTTCATGAGTTCATCGCCGATGCCGAGTTCACTCATTATACCGTTCCCTGCGACGCAGTCTAGGCGCCCATCGTGCCAAGTTCCGCGAATAATCGCGGCACGCCTTTGCGCCTCTTGCCGTCGAAGTTCGTCGGTACGGATAATGCCGTCCCTTTTATTTTTGGCGTCTTTAATAGCGCGAGTATTAGCTGCTTTCAGCCCCGATCCTACGACCTCGAGCATCTCTTGCACTTGCGTCTCGAGTGAGGTACTTAGACCAGCTAGTTGGGAGCCATGAGCATCGTGCAAGACAAGGAGACTGGTACGTAGACAAACCTTTTTGTCCAATGACACCCATGCTCGCTATATCCACAAGATTGTTGAGTGAGTTGATGAACGGGAAGACAGGCCAGTAGCCGGTTTGACGCGCAAGAGACTTAAGTACGGTCGAGTCTGAGCTTGCCTTGTAAAGCTCAGAGCAGTCAATCGTTAAAACTGGCCTGGTGACATATGTAAGAAATGTGCTGATACACTTAGCAGACCGAGTACCTTTCATTCTTCTTCAATAAAGAGAAAAGCATGCTTGACTTTCCACTTCCCTGAGGTCCGTGCACGAAGGTAACAGTATCTGAAAGAGTCATGAAAATGCGCACTATTAGTTGAAAATTTGCAACATTACTTGGCATATCATTCAGGTAGCTCTGTACTTCTTCTTCAGCATCTCTCCTTTCCTTCCATATATTGGGATCGCTTGACGCTGTATTGTCCTGATGGCGGGCTCCAATCGCGAATGTCAATCTTTCAACAGTATTTGATTTCAACCATTGATACGCCGTTGACTCTTTAAGGGAAATCAGGTAACATCCAGAAAAGTCGTGACGAAACTTACTTCGATAGTCAAACCAGTCAAGGAGTTTCCCTTCAACAGCAAATAATCGGAGCGGGTCGAAAATCTTTAAAGCAAAAGGGTTAATCCAAAGTCTGAATTCTAGGAACAGAAAAACATTACAGTGTAAGTGAGTGTACCAATAAAGAAAACAAGAACCGGTAGGAAGAGCTTAGGGTGTTTCGAGATCCAGTCCCGAATGGCATGAGCTTTGATTGGCCGCTCGAATACAGTATTTAATCGCGTGTTTCCAGTCGAGTTCTCTACTCGGAAGCCATGTATACAGTTCCGTGCAATTGCGGATGACCGTGCCTGGCGAAAGGTAATTATAGAATATTTCAAAGCTCCGCTTGAACCAGACGTTGGTGGTGTCAAGTCGACAATTCTTCCAAAGGGCTAAGGATGATTATGAGATTTGAAGGCGGCGCAGTCGGATATTGAGTGTTTACCCTGAAAACATTGTATAGCTCTTCTTCACGGACATCAGGGCCTTCAAATTCGACCCTTAGCATCGGTGAAGCAAACCTATGCAAGTCCTACGCATTTCAATGACGCGCGGATAGCAAAAAAATGGCTGCTGGACTCACTTCACGCCATGGTTCACCCTTGACCAACCAGACATCTCCAGATACGTGCTTAAATCCCGTCCACGACGGAAACCCATTCTTTGTAGAGGCCGCTTCCTTCATTGCATCGACGAGTTCATCGAGAGCCTTGCTTGATGTTCCGGAGTAAGTGAAGTCTACGAACACGCCTCCATCTTTGATTCGAGGGTCAAGTGAGACTAGCTTGAAGCCATGGGTGTTCACATCGGACAAAATGGCCTCTATTCGTTGCAAAAGATGCTCCTGTCGGAAAACGCCGATGTAATGTCGAAGACTAGTTATTTGTGAGCACTTGTAATAAGAAGACAGGTTTTGAGACATACTCCCAAGTACCAAACTTGACCGGGAAGACAGAGTCAATGAAGACACGTCCTCTGACCTGTTCAACGGGACTTTGTCCCGAATTTGCCTTTTCAAGGAAAGGCAAAGATGTGCGTAATTGTCTTGAGAAATCGCCCAACAGATATTTCTGTAGAGTTTGATGCCTTGCTGACTTCCGGAGATGTTTTGAGGTTGATGTGAGCATTGTTCACTACCTACCTAACCAGACATGGCCCACTCCGGCTCTTGAAGAAGAAGTCGAGTCTTCGGGTCAGGGACCACCGAAATGCACGCAAACAAGTTACGTCATAGTTGTGTCGATCAATCTTCGATCTTTACGTCGATCATTCTTTTTTAGTACTAATTTTCCCACACCCACCACACGTTGAACTTTAGTTTGGAGGAAAAACTGAGGGCGAGTGTTCTTCCGTCGAGCTCCGGCAGCATTCCGTTTCCCATCTCTTCTTCCTCCCCTCGTACACGTTCCCTCGACTCTTGAGGTCACAGCGACCATGTTCGCTCCTTCTCCTAGGTCTACCCCGGCAGCCAGGCGTCGGCGGCAGCACGGTCGCACAAACATGCCTCTTTCCCGCTCGGGTTCATTCTTGAATTCCATCAAGAGCTTCGTCACTACCCCTCTCTCTTGGTTCTCTGGGAACAATGAAAATGCGGAAGATCTGGGAAAGCGGGTTAGGCAGGACTCTCAGGGCGCTGACAATCTCGAAGAAGAGGGCACTGAACCTAGAACGAAGCGCATTCGTATCGGAAGTCCAGAATGCGTGCAAGCCCCACCCCCGAAACGCGTCTCTCAGTTGTTTACGGGACAGGGATACCTAGATCCGCCGACATCGAGCCTTCAACCTATTCAACAAAATGCTAATGCGGGAAGAGGAAGCTCGAACTCGTTTATGCATCATTCGTCCACCTTTGGAAGTCTCCCGTCTTCCATGTCGCGCACAATGAGTATCGATCCACCGTTGCAGGGAGCACGCCTGGGCCGCGATCCGTCGATGATGTCCATGTCGTCCCCTTTGGAACCGTCCTTTTCGATGCCTGCTGCGCCTCGTGAGCTCTCGCGCCAGCCGTCAGCTGGCCCATTAAAGCTACGTAGCTCGCTGACCCCGCAACCTTCAACCAGCAAGCCCCTTCGTCGTGAGGCATCGGCACCACCTCCTCTGTCGTCGTTGCAATCTCGCCCAGTCTTCGTTAAGGCCCCTGAGGAACAACAAGCGGAAAAGAAAGAGGCCCATGAGATTCATGCTCAGAAAACGATGTCCTTAGGGACGCTCGCAGACTTCAATCGTAATGTACGTCGCAGTATGATAGTGTTAATCCGATTTTCTCGCACGCTTACCCTTCCTCCAGTCTCGTGCCCCAAGCCGGGACCGTATGCTGACCAGTTTTGAGTCAATCCAAAGTATTCCCCCGTTGATGACATCATCTTTCTCCTCTGATGGTACGTGAGCATGCCTCTCATACCTATCCACATTAAAATATAATATTTTAAATAGCTCAATTGCAGCCAAGAAGCTCCCAGAGTTTGAGCGAAAAGACATTTCGCGACTTGGAAATGTACAAGACGCCTATTCTACCATCAAGGTATAAAAGCGCTGGTGCTATTCCTAACTTCCTCAAAATCAAGAAGTCTCACGTGCCTATCCCGATGCCGAAGAGGAACAGGAGCTCGAAGCCAAGTCTCGGCCTCCCTTCCATTGAAGAAGACAAGAAATCATCAAAGGCTACTCGACACGTGGGAAAACCGTACGCGCGTACAGGCGGGATAGCGAGGGTATTGGCAAAGAGAAAGGCAGAGGAAGAAGACGAGGATTATGGTGGACGGGGTCTTGAAGTCGTAAGAGAAGATGACGAGATGGAAATGGACACGTATCCTCGTAAACGGGATGTTGGCGTTTCGGCACGTGTGGTCTCAGGATCTGAGGACGAGCGCGCCGCGTCGAAGGGCAAAGCGGTCTACAATCCAACAGCGTTTGACGCTGACCCATCCGCCTCTTCTTCATTGGATGATCCTTTCAAACGACCAGCATCGACCCAGGTTGGTGCTCGTCAGCAACCTTATGGACGTGTGGGTCGCCAGCGATTGCGCGATCCTGGCCAACGCTCTGTGCCCTTGGGTAAATCTGCGAACAGATTTTCAGCGAAGCTCGATGAAGATGATGTTATGGACGACGGAAATCGAAGTGCGGAACTGGGAGAAAGTGAACTCGATTCAGCGAAGATAACCGATGCTCCAGTACCTCCTGTATACGGGGCTCCGGAAGGGTTTTCCTTTGCTCAAAATGTAAATTTTCTATTTTTGAGGAGAGTTGCATGTTGATTCATTTTTGTCCCAGACTAAGCCGATTGAACATGAGACGGCGGGGGCAAAGGAACCTCCCCTTCCATCCTTGCCCTTCTCCTTTGGCAAGTCATCTATCGCAGAAGGTCCGGCTTCCGAAACTGGCACCGAAACGCAGAAATCTGAAGCTGTATCAGCCTTCAAACCTCTTACATCTGGCGAAGCCAATAAACTGCAAGAGACAAGCGCAAAAGGCGAGCCTTCAAAGGTCCCTGTAGAAGTTATCACCCAGAAGCCGACTGCATCTTCGAACTTCTTTACAAAGCCTGCTGCATCCACTACGGATAGTAGTGCTGCCTCCAAAGAGAATAAACCGCCATCCCTACCCAGTTTCGTCGTCGCTTCTCCTCTACTCTCGCAGAAGGAAGCCACTCCATCTCCAGGTGCTGCAGCACAACCGTTCTCGTTCGGGCAGCCAGTTTCGGGCGCCGCACCCTCCATTCAAGGGGATACAACGCCGAAAGAGAGTGCCTCAACCACCCTTCCAGTCTCGGATAGTGCAACGGAGAAGAGCGCAAGCAAGTCATTCTCGCTTGGTGTTAAGTCTCAAGAAAGCGGAGGTACTTTGAATACTGCTCCATTTTCTTTGTTTGGTCAACCATCTAAGCCAGCCGAAGCAGCGCCTGCGAACGCCGTTCCCCTGTTCCAATCGCCGGCGTCCAGTGGGCCTTCAAACGCATCGTCTGCCTCTACTCATGCGCCATCGACACTGTTCGGGTCATCGACTCAAGCCTTAAAGTCTACGGAATCGACAAGCAGACCTACTTCATCGGGGCAAAGTCCTCTTTTTAATTTCAGTGGTACCAGCGTCGCCCCTAAGCCGCTCTTTGGCCTGGGTGGGCCATCTGGTGGGGGTTCCGGTTCCACCACAGCTTCAAATGTTTCGGGTGCTCATTCGACAACCTCTACCTTGGAAAACAAATCACCCTTTACTTTCGGTGCTCCGGCCCCTGTGACACCTACGAAGCCTGCAGCTACGTCCAATTCTCATGCGAGTGAAACCCTGAGTGCTCCGAAGCCATTGTTCGGCGGTCCTTCCAGCGGTAACTCCATGTTTGCCTTCGGAAACTCTGCAGCTTCCTCCAACTCTACGGCACCTGCTGCGCCTGCTCCTGCCATCGAACCGCCGAAAAGTACTCCCAGTCCGTTCCAGTTTGGTGCACCCCCAGCCACGCCTCCCGCCGGACCCGAGCGTACAAGTTCTCCGTTCACATTTGGCGCACC
The DNA here is from genome assembly GCA_019400425.1 of Hymenochaete sp. R1. Lineage (NCBI taxonomy): Eukaryota > Fungi > Basidiomycota > Agaricomycetes > Hymenochaetales > Hymenochaetaceae > Hymenochaete > Hymenochaete sp. R1. The sequence goes on from JAFREE010000025.1 coordinate 91,423, forward strand.
TCCACCTTCTTCTAGTGGTTCCATGTTTACGTTTGGCGCTGCTTCGAAGCCAGCTAATGCTCCTGCACCATCGGCTCCTATCCCGGCGACAACGTCCTCTCCCTTTACGTTCGGTCCGCCTCCTCAAAGGCCCATCACACCGCCGTCAAAACCGGACGATGGCATGAATATGGAGGAGAGTCCAACGCGTATGGACGACGGCAATAAGCCTAATGGTACCATCTCCTTTGGTACCGGACCGACCCCAACCAACCCATTTGGTCAGCCACTGTCCAGTACCTCGGCAGCCTCTCCGTTCACTTTCGGGACTCCAACCTCCCATAATGCCCCAGCTGCAAACCCTTTCGCGCCAAAGGTTGAAACACACTTCAATCGAACGTCGTCAGCACCTGCACCTACAATTTCGACCGCGTTCTCGTTCGGTGCAAAGAATGATCAACCGACGCCACCGGCCACTGCGTTCGGTAGCTCGTCAAATCCTTTTGGTCAACCTCCACCGTCATCTGGGAACGTGTCATCCCCGTTTACTTTCGGACAGCAGTCATCCACCACTAACTCCAATCCGTTTGGTGGCTCTACTCAACCAGCAGTGCCTTCTGCTGCCCCGGCTTCGCCTTTCGGTCAAAGTAATACATCTTTCTCATTCGGCGCTCCGGCAAATACGGCGAACACGCCCTTCTCATTTGGTTCCTCTCCGTCTTCTCCTGCGACCGGCCCGTCAGGGTTGCCTCAATCACCAGCTTCTACTGGCGCTGCCTTTGCGTTTGGTCAATCAAGCGGGAGTGCCAGCGGAGGCGGCGCTATGTTTAATATTGGCGCCCCACCATCTTCAACGGGACCTGGTGGTACACCTACGAGACAGGTGAAGAAACTTCCAAATCGTGCACGTCCCCCGCCAAGAAGATAGGATAAGCAGCTTTGCTTATTTTCTTCTTTTTAAATCTCGTCTCTTTTCCTGCAATCCCTTATTAACACATTTTCCACTGCTATCGATAAATTCCAGAATGCCTTTCCTACCTGATTTATATTCATATCCTGTGTCTCTTTACCGGGATTCCCCCCTGCAATAACATAAATACTGTCCCCCATCATCATTTGCATACATTTTGTTGTCGTCGTCACACTTGGTAGGTACTGGCCTTCTTTTTTTTCATTTCTTGGAACATTTGCAGCCTTTATTCTTTTTTTCATCGTGTTTCTATTCTCTCAAAAGTACATATACCATCAAGAACGGAAGAAAGAAGTTTGCTTGAACCGCAAGTTGAAGTCTGGAGTTGATAAAGGCTGGAATGTGTGACAGGACGCGTGCAGTTTGAGTTTGTCGCGTCACCAGACGCGTTTCGATTGCGCTTGAAGAGCATCCACGATACCCAAAGCCTCTACAGGTCTGGGCTGAAAACCAGCCATGCCGCGCGAAATAGTGACAGTACAGCTCGGGCAATGTGGTAATCAAAGTGAGTAAGAGCAAGTACACGGACTTGAAATTACATTCTGAGCCGCATATCATTAGTGGGTTCTGTGTACTGGCAACGCCTTTGTGCGGAACACGGCATCAATAATGAAGGGATTCTGGAAGAATGGGCAACAGAAGGTGGTGACAGGAAGGATGTATTCTTCTATCAAGCGGACGATGAGCATTACATTCCTCGAGCTATCCTTGTGGACCTTGAACCTCGTGTGCGTTCCACATCTACTTTGTCTTACTCTAGGAGACAAGAAATAGAAGCTAAAAGGCTTCTCTACCAGGTTATTCACAATATTTTATCCTCGCCATTTGCCGGACTATACAATCCTGAGAATATTTTCGTGTCGAAAGACGGAGGAGGTGCGGGAAACAACTGGGCGCAGGGATATTCTGCTGGTGAACGAATTTATGAGGAGGTGATGGAGATGGTGGACCGCGAAGCCGAGGGCAGCGATTCGCTCGAGGTATGGTTCGTAGAACGTTTTCGTGCCGAACTCGGATAAATTTGTTATTCTACGCGTTCTAGGGCTTCATGATGATGCACTCAATAGCAGGAGGAACGGGCTCAGGGTTAGGCTCCTTCATGCTCGAACGCCTCAATGACAAATTCCCCAAGAAGCTCATACAGACGTACTCTGTATTCCCTAATGCTCAAGAAGGCGATGTTGTTGTGCAGCCTTATAACTCCCTGCTCACGCTCAAGCGATTGACGAATCATGCAGACTCTGTGGTTGTGCTGGATAATGGTGCGCTCGCGCGGTTGGCTGCGGATAGGTTGCATATGCAAACGCCTTCGTTCGATCAGACAAACCAACTTGTAAGTAATTAGTTTAGTATCTTTTCTCGGTGTAGTGCTTATCTTAACTAAGGCGTCGACTGTCATTGCTGCAAGCACACAAACACTCCGGTATCCAGGTTATATGAACAATGACCTCGTCGGTATCATCGCCTCCCTCATCCCTACGCCCCGATGCCATTTCCTCATGACTTCCTACACACCATTCACGAGTGATCAAATCGACAAGGCTAGTTTCTACGTGAATTATTGACAAGTGACATATTAATTCATCGCTCGTTACAGGCAAAAACGGTGCGGAGAACGACTGTTCTTGACGTCATGCGACGGCTTCTGCAGCCCAAGAATCGGATGGTCTCTACCACGCCGAGCAAGACAGCCTGCTACATCTCTATCTTGAACATCATACAGGGAGAGGTTGACCCAACCGACGTAAGTCCAGCCATTGATTTCTATCTTTGATAATAAACGAGCGATGGATACGAACAGGTACACCAATCGTTATTGAGGATACGCGAGCGTCAACTAGCAACGTTCATCCCGTGGGGTCCAGCATCCATCCAAGTTGCCCTGACACGAAAATCACCATACATCACTGCAAATCACCGCGTTAGTGGCATGATGTTGGCCAACCACACCAGCATTGCGTCTGTATGTCCTTTAACTTTTGAATACGACAACGACACACCACTAATCATTGATGACCTATGTCTCCCAGTTGTTCAAACGAATGCTGGACCAGTATGATCGGCTGCGACGACGAAACGCTTTCTTGGACCAATACAAAAAGGAGCCGTTATTCCAAAATGACTTGTCTGAATTCGATGACTCACGGTAAGACTAAGACTGGCGTCATATTATTCAAAGGTTGGACTGACATTTTGTAAAGTGCAACTGTTGATGAACTTTTACGGGAGTATAAAGCCTGCGAAAGCCCTGATTATATTTCTTACGTGAGTTCGTTGATTGACTGCGCACTGATTAATGTTCATCCATCAATAGGGCTCTGCTGCTGATGAAGGTTCTTGAAGATGTAACTTTTATACGTGTCGTACTACTAACTGTATCGTTGCTTGTTTGTTATTTTTCGTTCTGTATGGATATCTCCTTTCTTATAGTCATTCTACATATATGCGTGGAAACAAATAGCATTCACATCTAACAACCCGAAACAGTCTAGCATTTAGACAGGCATAAACGGGGTGGCATGATCTGATTTGTGGCGAGCGTTGGTCAAAGATCATGCCTTCTTTGGCCCGCCATATGGCAGTCCGATGTCTTTGCCTACGAAGGCTAATAAGCAATTGTTCCTTCTAATGGATTATACGTGAAAAGGGGACTTACCACGAAGCTTGACCTTCAATGCACGCTCAAGCTTACCAAGCACCTGCGGATTTGGGATCGCTTTGCCTGCCTCGTAGTCAGCGATGACGTTCGGCTTTTCGTTCACAAGCTTTGCGACATCTGACTGCTTCATTTTGAGGTCGTCACGGGCCTTCTTCATAGCCTACAGTTTCAACAAGAAGAGAATGGTCAATATTGACGTCGATGCCACGACAGCGCTGAGAGAGGGGAGGGACGAGGGAATACGACGTACTGTTGCAACAGATGCTTGAACCTTTGGTGGCGGCGCGACCTCATTCTCGCGGTCCAACTTTGCAATGCGTTGATGGTCGGGGCCTACGTGGCCCTTGTTGCCAGTTTGTTTCCGGTCGGTAGCGATAGCTGCACCAGCACGACGTGCCTATGCACATGTTGTGATGAATTGAAGTCGCTTGGGCTACATGAATCAGGACTTACGGCTTTTCGGAGAAAGTCATGTCAGTAAAGCATGTCATACACTCGCAAATGCACAGGTAATGAACTTACCATTGAGATCGGAGGGCTTCTTAACGGCTGTTGGGCGCTGCGCCTTGGAACCGATGACCAGCTTGGCATCCCAGTCGACGTTAGACATGCTATGTTTTCAGGGATTATTCAAAGCAAAGTTCTTAAAGTGATTCACAGAGGCAGCGGAATGGGACGACGGGAGACGTCAGAAGTATGAGTTAAACGTTGAGATGGAAGGTGGGTAACTGCAAACGATGAGCGCGGGGTAACTTGTTATATGTGAAGCACTGGTTTGATCACGTAATACCCACCTCGGAAGGTTCCGAAAAAGCACAGCACACAAATGACTTGCGTTTCTCATTTTCTGACTCACATTACCACACACCCTTGAAGACAAATACAACTTATTCGACCTAAAATACATTTCCACAGTTTCCTGTTCATGCACGGCCGACGTCCTTCAATCTGCCATCTTTTACCGGAGAAATGACGGGCAAATCCTCGTCTTCGCCTTCGTCATTGGACTCTTCCCGGTCACCTGATCTCATCCTCCTTCCGTTCAAGCAATCGGTACTCGACATATGTTCTCGGCTTGCGATGTGAAGCGGTGCACGACAATGCGCAGGAGAGTGAACTATAGCTTTAACATGTTCCAGCGTTTGACGCCAATGCGCCTTCGCCCTATCAGACGCAGTTCTTTCCAACCGTTGCCTGCTCTCTTTAGCAGCCTGAATCATGTGGTCCGTCTCTGGGTGGAGATGATTTGCGATGGAATTTTCAGGCTTCGGTCTGTTCATTTTGTTGATGTACTTTGATCCTGCAAAGCGATGAGTTCATTCGTTTTTCTTTCTTTTAAAAACGAATAGAGTAAAATCGCACCAAGCAAATATTTTCTGACGATCGTACTCATCATCTGACCCTGCTCGTCGTCGATTATCATCTTCTGGCCTTTCAAACAGTCAAATCCATCGTGTCCTTCTGCCATGTACTCCCGTGTGATGATGGCATACTTTCGTTCGCCATTTTCTCGTCCAACCTCTTCGTAATCCAAAAGCAAGTTAGGTGTAGAGTCACCTGCTTTATGCGCGTCTATCTTTCGTTGAGTTTGTAACGCAATGTTGAGTATACGTTGACCTTGGGGCTTCCGCGAGTCCCAGGTTACCCGAAACCCAGATATCACAGGAAAACGCCTGAGTGGAGGCTTTCAGAAAACAATGGGACAGGTAAGGTCGGGCACGCACCCTTCTTGAGCTGGCCAGGTGCTAAGACCGGCCTCGAACGCATCCCATATGCATTTCCCATCAAGTTCAAGAATCACAATGCTATCTTCGAAAGGAAGGATTTCCATGATGTCCCCCAGAGTAATATTACCTTCAAAAAACATCAACATATTTTCTTCGCTCCCAAAAGGTATACTTGCCTGGGCCATAAACGGAATCCCCGCGAAGAGCGCCAGCACAGAGAAAGACGCCATCAGCTCCCTCGTAGCCCTTGTTCTGTAGTGCGTCGTCGTACGCGTGGCGAATAACATCTGCAAACCAGTTTCCGGAAGCGGACTATAAGCCCCTAAGAGATGCACCTATGGTATTATTGGCAATAATCGAACCTCGTCTGTCCGTATAAGTTCGGATCGCAGGTCAAGTGGCGCGTCCGATTTGCATACCGATTTTTTCATGGTGTCGGAAACAGAATCAAGTACCTTTGACAGTAGCAGTTTGAGGTCTTGCTGAGACGGTGAGTCGGGGTTGGTTTGATGTCGTTTCCCTTCAGAACGACTTTTTAGAAATGAATGAGACACCTTTGATAAAGATAATTACACACCTTTCACGCTTTTTATGACTTTTTGTCTCACGCTCTTTTCTGGAGTTTCCACTACTTCTAACTCCAATTCGCTAAGTTCACGGAAGTCTGTACCACTTTTGATTACGAGGACATCGCCTTCATCCAATTCGGCGCCAAGCACTTGCTGTGAGGTATCGTAGCCTTCCCATGAAGTCACACCTTTTGCTGCGTAGTAGAGGTGATCGTGTCCTCCGAGTATAAGGTCGATGCCGTGAGTTGAAGAAAATGTACCATCCTGGTAATCGGGGGACAAACACTTGGTAGCCTTTGCTAAACTGATATCCTAGCATATAGTTTAGTACGGTTCAAGCTGAAGGCGAGTAGAAGTACATTTGGTAACCTGCGATTAAAAATCATTCAGATGATGCTGGACGTAATATTTTCATACAGAAGCTGTGTGCTCACCGAGCATGTGTCAGTGCAATGACAAGGTCGCAACCGTACTCCGGAGACGGGGTTCTCAATCGCTCTGCTAATTCCATAGCAACTTCGGCCATATCTTTGTACTTGAAATTGGACGGCCATGATGGAACAGTTGATATCCACGCCCTGCAATTCGGTCACAGATAAGCGTGGCGATTCCGTACATCATTGACAACTGCACAACATACTTTTCAACTAGCCCTATGAATCCTATTTTCAATTCGCATCGTTCCACAATCACGAATTCGTGCAACTTCTCGGGCGTGTGTGAAGTTGTCTCATCGATTATGTTACTGAGAAGCCAAGGCTGTAAAGATAGAATCAATGATGTTGTATTCCAGTATAGAATCTTGGAGGATTTAGGCTTACAAACTTTGTGTCATCGATCAATTTTGTAAGGTGCGGATAGCCTAGGATATGGCTGAACACAGATACCAAGCATGAGGTCTAAACTCATACGGACCGAAGTCGAAGTCGTGATTGCCTCAGTTCCGCATATCGATTAGCGCTTCACGTAGCGGCTCATAGAACAGCTCTGTGCGTACCAGTCACAGCAACATCAGGAGCTAGAAAGTTGATTACAGGCACCTTGAAAAAAATTGAATTCAACCAGTAATGGTGTCTGAGAAACTAATGAGCACGAACCATATGGCTTCCACGCGTTATTGAGCTTTCGACAGAAGGTGCAAAGAGATCTCCGGAGAATAATGTGAGGCCATCGTATCCGCCATCGCTTCGACGTGGCCAAGTCTTGGAGATTGACTTCATCAAGTATGCGAACTGAGTTACATCGATCGTCCCACCCTGACTCTTCTGAGTATTGACTCGATAAACGTCGTTGAAATGTAAAATCGGAATCTTAGTCGTCATCGTTATGGCCGTTCCGCATTCGAAGCTGTACTAGTTTGGGGGAGATGTGCTTCGCTGCGAGGTAGAGAAGCGGGTGAAGTAAACTCATTTACTCACTGGCAGACTGAAGAATCGATTGGGTGTCTGTCGATCTCGATCTGGTCGCTGGAAGTTCAAAGTCGCGGATCCGGTCCACACGCAATGCACACTCTGTTTCCTGCATTCATGTCTTCTCGTACTACCAAAAAATCCCCAAGAAAGTATCGCCAACAAACTCTGCTTTCTCAGTTCTTATCAAGCCCTCCCGTATCACCCAATGAGTCTTCACGCAAAGCGGACTCGAAGGGAAAGAAAGGGAACGCGTCGCGACGCGACGAATCTCCAAAGCGCCCCTCTTCAGAGATGGAGTCCGACGATGGTGCAAAGCCCGTGAAGCGATCTCAAAACATGAAGACAAGGCCCCTATGTGTCCATGATGACGATGACATACGCAATGATAGTGATAGTAGTGACGTTGGAAAGATTAAATTTGAGCCTCAGAAGGTATCTTCGTTTACGACATCCGAGCACTCAGAGGGTCAAGTTTCAGTCTCAAGTGCAGGCAAACGAAAACGCATCGTAGACTCTGACTCCTCGGGTGACGATGACCCAAAACCCAGACGCCGGCGAGCCCGTGAGGCGCGACCACTGAGCAGTTCTGAGATTGAGGAACCATCAAGGACGAGCCGAATCACTAAACGAAGGAAACCCGCAGTGGAAAGTGATGAAGAAGAGGACTTGCTTGATGGCATAGACGAAGATAGTGAGCATGCCAATGCTCACGCTATTCTCAATTACAGAACTCCCCAGAAATTATCGATTCTCGTCTTCGTACTCCAATTAAAAAGAGCAGGTTTCAAGAAAACTTAGATAGGATAAAAAGTAAGCAGGAAGATTTACATCTACGATCGTGCTATCTATCTGACGCTTTTTTTTTTGATATTAGGAAGGAAACAGGGCATCTGGAACAGTGAGCCGGAAGCCGAGTCAGACCTAGAAGACGAAGACGATGAACCATCAGTAATACCTGGAGCCAGACCTCGCCGAGGTAGCGATGCCTTAGAAGTGTCCGACGCAGAGGGAGGAGGCAGTGATGAGGATGATATCGATAACTTTATCATTGAAGATGAAGACGATGGTGTACAGACAGCTATCCTTCCAGCAGAGTTCAGCATGAACTCGCATCAAGATCTTTCACGTCACTTCAAGATCGTTTGCCAATACCTTGTCCACCTGACAACCACTCCTCTCCAGGTGCGAGCTCGGAAAGCAGATAAACTTTTGAAAGGTACCTGCAAGTTACTTGATTCTATATGACGTTTTTCTTATTATTTTGCCTCAGACGAATACTTCTCCATGCCATTAAATATCGCAAGACGAAAATTATCAGATCTTCGAGAATCAGTGGCATCATCTGTGTGGAGACCCGACTTTAGAAAAGCCCTTCAGAAATACCCAATCATGCATATGCTCGGTCTTGATTTCGCTGTTCCTCATTGCGATGCATGTCACTTAGGTGGCCGCTTGGTGAGTGCCCAATAAATACCGTTTATATTTATAACGCCTGTTAACGATGAGTCTCAAGTCCAAATTTCGAGGACAAATGGACGGTGATCCTTACGACCGCAAAATATATCAGGTAAGGAACATTGTGGAGCGCTCTGCATACACTTTTAACTGTGGAATTACCCAGCCTGAACCTGATCGATCTTCGAGTTGCGATTCAGTCGAAGACGAAGAAAGCACAGGTCCCCCGGACTTCCATCTTGGCAGATTCTGCGCAGCAAGGACGCAGATATATCACGAACTCTGTCACTGGGAGGTAATTTTCTTTGTCTTATCAGTTGTTTCATGTGATTCACATCTTGTTATGTTATTTTCAAGATCGAACTGTTCCGTGTCCTCTCGCAGGAGGTCGATGTACTCCATAATCCGAATCGTGGTTTCGTAAAGGTCTCATACACCAGAAATGTTTGCCCTCCTGAAGATACTTCCGATGCAGATCAGGTTATGGAGTGGCTGGATGATCGAGGGATAATTAATACCGAATGGATGAAGGTAAAGGGGCTGATGACAAAGGCTGCAAATCTGGAGGTCGAAGCGAAGAGGGGATCAGTAGATGATTGAGCTTTCTTTCTTTACCCGCGATTGCGCTTGCGCTTGTATAAGTTCCATCGATATCGGACGCCAAGTTATTTTGATTTCCCAGCAGTAAAAGCTGTGATGTAGGATAGTCTGGATTGCATACCATAATAATAATACATGTGTACAGGTCGAATAGTTGCAAAGGGAGGGGAAGGGAATAAGTTAGGTTAATAAAAATATGTAAAATGCAACAAAGAAAGTCGTGGAAAGGAAAAGAGAGAGTGACGGTCCATCAAGATCGTTCGCTTGGGGGTCTCCTATTTATTCGTCGTAATTCATGCCAAATGTCCGATCCACCTTTCTCTAATAAACTGGGTTGATTGGAAGTGAGAGTCGGACGTGCTGTCGTGAGCTTGGTCATCCGATGAGCCAACGGCCGACGCCTTGCCCCAATTTTGGAAGATCCGGTGGTGCTCACCACGTCATCATCTGCGTGGATAGACGTAGGTTTTTCAGATAGAAGCATTTCGGAGACAGCCTTCTCAGAAAGCTTCTCTTCGGGCATTGGGCTGTCAGTTCGAAGTGTCGTCGTCTTCGCTGTTGTTACTGAAGGAGTTGAACGCAAGGCGCCACGTAAGGCAGAGTGTACCGGGAGTGATTTTCGCGGGGCTCCGCTTGGAAGTCGCAGGTATCTTGCACGACTGATAGAAGTCTTAGCCTATGAATGTGAAAAAAAAGAAGGAACGATGAACGTACGCAACAGCCTTTAGAGCAATTTTTGTCCTGTAAGCCTGTGCCCATTTATCTAGAGCACGACCGAGGGCCCTTCTGCCATCCAGTTTCCTAGCTTTCCTAGCTTGAAAAGCCTTTGGCATCTGCCCACGCCACTTCCTCCAAATTTTCATCTTAAGCCTCGAAGAATCGAACTGTAAGGCAGGAATAGACTGCAAAGGAAGAATGATTAATTTCAAACATGGCGGCATACACACAAGGGCACACCTTGGTTCTTGAATGCCAGATCAGATACGCTTCGTACACGCGGTTCTTTTGGTTCTGCGCAGCAAAGATTTGTTCCTGGAGAGACAGTGAGGGATCGAATATTGTATAAAAGCGGCAATCATACCAGAGGCCGGAGCCGTTCAGCCTTGAAACGTTCACGCCAACCGTCCCAAGACCTTTCAACGAGCGCCAGCTTGAACTCCTCTTCTCTCTCCTGGAGTACCACTTTCCGATGTCGGCTGGTCTTTGTGAGAGCGTACCACCTGGAAAACATTCTCCTTAAAGTTTCTAGGGAAAAGGTTATAATTATGAACCCTTTGACCAAATATATGTCATACCTTCGCGCTTCACGTATTGATAACTTTGCAAGAGACGTAGATCATCCGAATGACGTTTCGAGATTGCTTTCCACTGCTCATAAGAGTGACTAATCTATTGGTAAGCAGCAGAATCAAATAATTTAGAAGGAGACAATCATGCGTACTTCAGAATGTTTAGATCGTGTCTTTCCGTAACCTCGAGTTCCCTGAGTTTTATTGCAATCACTCGGTTCGTCCAAGTACCCAAAGTTTTCCTCAGTAAACACTACACGAAAATTGTATTAGTCAGATTCAATAAAGTAGACCGGCACGCACAGCCGAGGAAAATTCTTGGAATTGTTGAAGAGCATTTTGAACGGCTCTCGTACGAAGGGCTTTCGAGCGCCAGCCTACCCAGACAAAAGATATTAGTCTGTAAATACCAACAACACAGACACGAACTTAACTCACAGTCAAAGCTCTTCTTCAGAGATTTCAGGTTCACGACCTGCACCTTTGATTCCCTCTTCTTCGCCTCGACCATATCTTTCCATCTCTGCCACCCGTTTTTCAGCAGAAGATATTTCCGAGCAACTTTCGCGTGCTTTGCCATTTTCAATTTGATCCGAAGCTGCACACGCCAAACTAGTAGGAATCTATGGACTAGAATATCTTCATCGTATCGAATAGCCTGCAGCTGTAAGTTACACTTCATGGCAAAGTGATGTCGCCAACGATCGAAGGCGAGTCGAGTGAGGACGGACGATGGCCGATTTCTGAACGCTATGGCTCGTGCTGTTGCCAGCTATTTAGTATCAAGCGTTCTTACATGCAGAGTGAAGACATACATTCATTCGTTTTGTTCTCAACCAATCTCAACTTCAATTTGGTCCATGCGGCGAGCAAAGTTCGATTGCTCATAGCTCGATCCATGAGCCGACCACGTTCTCGAGCAATCCACACACGGAAGATGGCTATTAAAAGAATGCCGTCCTGACGTATCCTGTACTTATCGGCTTTGTGTTCCAGTTCCTACTGGATGTGTTAGTGACTTCACACTCGGGAACCATGTTGGTCCTCTTACCCGATGACGAAATTGCTTTATTTTCCATAATCGATAAATTTCTTTTTTGATTACGCGATCGCGGAACTGATCTGCCTTGTGGTTTACAGACCTGTGAAAGGATATCACCATCAGCCATCGCTATCGCTGCATGAGTTCTTAGCCACAGAGCTTTAGAAACTCACATCCTCCGCTGCCAGATTTGCAGTGCAGTACCTTTCAGACGTACATCCACTGTCGCGCTCAACGCCCGTTCTTTCTCATTTAGAGTCGTCTTCAACTTCCAAAGCTCCCAGAGACGATAGACCTGATTACCCTCTTGGTTTTGAAGAAGTTGATTTGCGACTAGTTCTTGATGATCTATCTTGACTAAAGCCCTTGACCAGGTATGCAGCATTTTGTAAACGAGTCTTCGTTCATAACGCATGTCAGCGATTTGAATTTCGTGTCCTCTTCGCCAGATCTGATAAAGTCTCAATCACGTCAAGCCCATCATCAAAATTGTTCTGCTTACCATCCAAGCATTGCTTGTGATCCTCCTATCCCGTTTCTTCTTCATAAAAGCCATCCGACGTCTCATGTCGTCTTTCCATTTTGAAGTCTGACGCGACATCATCTTCCTTTGCCAACGAGCAAGCATACGACGCATAATGTACGTATCATGCATTCTTTCTATTTCCAGGTAGCCCTGCTGACGTTTCTCGTGGTGGGTTTTCCATTTGTGGAAGCTAGTCTCAACAAGAGACACGTCGTATTCTTCTGAAACCCTTTCATTCATAGTCTAATGTATAGTTAGTAAGTCAAATCCTAGCACTTGAAAAAAGGACTCACGTGGACCCATCGTAATGCTGAAACCCATACTTGCCAGCAACGCTCGAGGAGCATCACTTCCCGAAATCTATCTGCCTCCTTCTCGTCGCGCACGGCCTTGACCTTGTTCCACGTTTCTTCATCGTCTTTGGTTTCGTCTTGTGATTCGTCCAACCTGGGAGTGGGCTTAACTCGAGAAACGCCTTTTAATTTGGAGGTATCTTTCTGGAGTGGGTATGAGGATGTAATTTGTGCATGCTTCTGCGGAGGCGGCGGCGTAGATGTGCGAGTAAGCAAGTCGTTCGAAAACTCCGAACCACCGTTCAAAATCGTTTGGGGTCTCCTCGCCCTCACAGGCAGGAATTGAGAAATTGAGGGCATAGGCAACTTTGAGGAGTCGGCAAGCATTTTTTGAAGGCCCACCTTCGTAGCTCTTGATGGCGGTGGATCTCTATGTGCGAATCTCTGCGGCCCGGTTGTAGAATCTGAGGCCCCCGTCTCGGCATCGTCGTCGTCCGCTTTTTGAGTCCCGTCGCTCTCAGTTTCCGTAGCCTCCGACTGTCCGTCCGCAGTCTGCTCCTCTGAATGTTCCTGCTCCGAATGGGAACTGGACAGCTGCGACGAATCGTCATCGTGTGAATGTACGGTCAAGGCGTCTCGATCGTACACAGAAAGAGGCTCCTTCGATGGGCCGGGTCTCCCGAGTCCAGCTCTCCTTTGACCAAAAGTTTGCAAACCAACGTATGCGCCAGATTCTGGTTCATTCCTTAGAGACTTTTGCCTCGCGACATGAAGGTTTGACATAGCTTGACGCGATAATCTAGCAGGCCGTGGCTGCGAGCTCTGCGCACTGGAGAATGATTCGTCCATAGTGTTATCTTGTTTCGAGATCCCACCATATCCCTGTTGAGCCTTTATCGTATCCCACTTGGTTCCCCAGTCATGGCCCCTCACCACACCCAGCTTCAGCAAAATTTTGTAGTATATCACGTCGTTCGACGCGTCCATGCCCTTCTCATGCAGGACCTCGTTGTAGGCCTTGAAGACCGTAAGGAAGGTCGTTGCAGACCTCGGAGATCGACCAATGATTTCGTCGATAAGAGCGACATCCCTCTGCGTGAGACCAGTCAATGCAGCAGACACAGATGAAATGGCACTGGAAGTGGTTATGTCGATAGAGTTCAGATTTGGTGCAGTAGTCCGAGGTCTGGGAGTACTACGGGGAGAAGCGCGAGCGGTGTAAAAGGTCGACATTCCTGAGCTTTCATGGATGAGGCTCTACGCTTGACCTTGACGCTGTGGTGCACGTGCGAGAAAGAAGTAAGCAGAAGAAAAGTCGAGACGAGAATTTGGAAGTGGGGAAGGGAAGGAAGGACAGGAAGGACTCAAGAGGGAGACTGCCACGCGCACGCGCTAAGTTAAGCCGGTGTAGCCACGCCAGTCGCGCCATCACGTGCGTAATTACGATTCGATTTACGAAATAAAATATCGTTGAAATTTGAAAACAAGACAACTTGAGCAATCGCATACAGATGAAAGGTGCAGGTACAACATAGAAGGCGCGAGCATAAATTTGAACTACAATTACGGAGAATTTTTAAATAAAGGTTCACGTAGAAAAAGGATATACGCCATGTATTATGCTATAAATGCCTGAGTGAATTAATGTATGAATCCTTATTGATAGGGTTTGTGCGACGTGCTTTATCCAAGGGCGGTCGTGGAAGGATCCCTTTTCGTTCTAAATCAGTTCGTTTTTCGCGTATGGCGGTGCTCATACCAACTGCAAAAGGTAAAAGGCATTGGGTAAGATTATTTACCACCTCTTCCAGAGCTGCTGGTACGTTATCTTCCACGTTTTTGGAGGTAGCGACGGCGTCGCTCAGTGCGGCCTTACGGATCGTCGGTAGTATGTGTTCCGCGATCGAATCGATAAGGGTATCCAGTCCGGCTGTCCGATTCTCGTCAGATTGGCGTTGCAGGTCATGAACCTGAGCCCTGATCTCTTCCAATTTCGCAGTTGTAATTTTGTACAGTTGCATTAGATGTTGCAACTGTATTTCCCGTTTGGTCCACATACCATCAATCTTGCCAAAAAGATGAGTATAAGGTCACCAAAAGTTTGAGGTCGAAATCACCTGTTGTCTTCCTGCATAAAGTTCCCTCATAACCTCGCCCCATCTCGCCCTCTCAGCCATCATAGTGTATACATCTCCCAGAGTATCACCTAAAATGCCAATATCGTTGGATAGTGTCGCCTGCTTGCCTTGAAAACCGTCGAGTTGAGTGGAAATCGCTTGTAACATCCCTTCTTTGAGCAAACTTTCCTCAAATACGCTCGGACGGCCTCGCAATATATCTTGAGAAATATCCGTTTCCAGCCTGTCGGAAAGGTCGTTTTTCCTCTCTTCGATAGCTGATAGTTTTGATTGCAACTCGTTCCAGGCACTTGTCTGCCTTTCAGACTCGGCTTCCTCTCCGGAATCTGTTTCTGTATCCGATGCAGCCATAGCCTTTAGAAAAATGGTTAAGGGATCTTGGGCTTACTGAAATTAATGTACTGACCATGTGGTCCACAACCTCCCTTAGTTCGTCCAGTCGCTTTTTCATTTGCTCCAATTGTTGCTCAATAGACATCAGCTCGCTACTCTGGCCCTGTCGCATTGGAACATCTTCCAACATGCCCACAGGGAAACCAAGTCCCTGCTCAAATCCCTTCAATTCTGAAAGGGCTCGTTCAAATAGCTGGCATTGGCGCTCATCACGCCGTTTCAGCTTTCCTTTTGAATTTTCCAAAAGTCGATGGCCTCCTTGTGCCGTTTTTGTATATATGCTTGAAGTTTGTGCGGCACGAAAGTCCCTAGTCTCAAGTCGAGATCTCGCTGAGCGTTCCTGTGTTTCCAATGCACGAATTATCAAGCTATGTTTCGTTAGATTCTCAATCTTAGCTGAGAGAATCCACAATAACTCACCGCACGTACCGATCCCATGTACGTTTCACATCTCGACACGAAGCAGAGCTCCGCGCACTCACAGACGGACTTCTACTATAAATGAGAGGCGTGTTCTGGCGGAGTGGTGAGCCCTTAGGAAGGAAGAGGGGTGTACTCGGAGCCGTTGTTTCCCTCTCAAACCTCCGGTCTAGTTTCATTGTAGCTGGCACATCATCCAAAATCAAGGGAGAATCGCAGACTGTCCCGGATGTGATCATGACGTTTTCATCTGTAGTTGAGAGCGGACTTTCCAAATCCAATCGAATCCGTTTATTAGGAATTGAAAGAGGCTGCAAGTCTGTATCAGGACGTTTGAATGGGAGATTTTTTCCTCGAGAAACTGCAACAGGCACTTGAGGGACGGTGATGTCGATTTCTGAGTCGCCGGTAGGAACATTGAAAATATTGGCCTGGACATCTGTACTTTCATTGAGCACGGGATTCTCCGGGTCTGCCCACGAATCCTGGTTCGAATCTGAATGAAGATCATAAGGGAAATCAAGGTAAGAGGCAAAGTTCAAGTGCACATACCCGGTGGCGATGCATCTCGATGGATTGCTGATTTAGTGATTAACAATTTAATTCCGCATAAGCGTCACAGTGATACATAGATACAGATGCTTACAACCAGGTTCATCGGAGGGATACGACAAGGACATGTCACTGCTGCATGATGCCATACGGGTTGAAGAAGCTTGTGCCTTCGATTGAACCTTACTGGGGACAAATTTGATCTTGGATGGTTTAGATAAAACGGCGATGGCGACAGGTTCGGCAGCTTCAACTGCTGTTCGAAGTTGGACTCGGGTACTGATTTTCGCCCCCTCACTGCAAGGCACCGGTTCAGCCCGCGTAGAGCCAATATCAACAGGTGGACGTCGGGACGGGGCGGTAGACTCATTCCAAGCAGGCTTGGTCCTAGAGCGTCCTTGGAAGCCCTTCTGGGTGTTTATAGGCAAGGGTGTCAGAGACAGATATAGATCGAAAGATCCGACATACGCACTGAAGTTCCTTTCTTCTCCTTCTCTGAGCTCGGTGCAATGCTCCACTTGGGTTCACTGGGATGTACAAATGCGCATCCACAACCAAGCTTCGGACATCCATAACCGACAACGGAGCCGTCATCATTGTAATGCTGGGATAAATAATGTGATTCAGCCTTTCTGCCACTCGCTTAACACAAACTTGAACCTGAAGCTCACCCGGCAGCGTATAAGCGGCATCGCGTCTTAGAAAGTAGCAGACAGCGCGACGAATGCACAGTTCGATGCGCACCACAAAATATCTATAGCAGACAGGGAAGTGATGATGAAAGGGAAGACTGAGCGACTGCTATTTATGAGGAGAGGAGGAGCCAATTTAGTGCGCGACGCGATGCTCTTTGTATGCTTTTATTTGTTCGCGTGTATCTTGATCGGCGTAAGAAGTGGCTGAACAGTCGAATTCCGTGATTGTTCGACTCAAAGTTGATTGGATAGCGTTCACAAATGCTGCGTCGAAGCCACGTGTTTTCAAATCCCAGGATACCCGAAACATTATAGCGATTAAAACGATAACAATCACGGTGTGAGGTGCACAATGCCTTTCACGTCGACGACTAATGAAGCTTAGAAAAACGCAAACAATACAAATCCAAGAACTCGGCTTCTTACAAAGAGAATACCACTTAAATGCTATAACTACACATTATAATCATACAATCAAAAGGTTTGTGCCTAAAAATGAACCTCAAGAGCTGTACTCTGCTGGAATTCTTGTGGACAGTATGGGCATTTCGCTCGCCTATGGGGTACTTCAGTGTGACACGTTGCTTAATCAAGCAAATTTAATGACTTACCCTTGAGGCTTCGCGAGCTTCGCCAAGCTATCCTTTGCAACGACATGGCCGCATGTTAGCATCATCGGGGGATTCTGTGCCGTAGCTTGTTCTTTCGAGACTGGACACGCGAAGATTGAGTGATAACGATTCTCCGCATTGAGTGGTATCTCAATCTGGACCATCATAAGCATGAGCTAGCAGCGTGTTTGATTAGAATTGAAGACTCACGGGTAGTTCGTCGGTCTGCGTCCATTCACTCTTCCTTTCACGCATGACTTTCCTACCTTTCTCAATCCGTGCGAGTGCGCCTCCAGCCCCTATGTCGCCAACTATCCGCAAAGGTACTTGACGGCTCATACCAAGGCTCGCGCAATATTCTTTCGCAAACATGGGTTCCAGTTCCAAATGTAATGAAGGAGACGCGAGGTCAGCATATGGCGATTTCTCTCGTAGCTGAGTGCCTCGCATAAAGGCCATGCTCGTGAAAAGACGGCTGATTTCCGGCCCATACGTCGGGTAAAATGGCTGCAAGAAAGCGCGACCATAGATGATCGCATGATGGGCACTTCCAGATAATAAAAGACGCATGAACTGCGAGCGATGCAAGGAGAATTCCAGGGGCGACCTTCTCTTCTCTAAGAAGACTTTATTTCGTTTGCACCATCTGCACAACGATGAATGCACTATATTTGTGATAGGAGAGGGGACGCGTACTCTAGTGCTGGTCCTATATCTTGACTTCTCAGCGCAGTGAGGATGCGATGTAATCCTTGAAACCGCGACGAAAGCTCGGCAGTTATCTCGACGTTCGATTCCTACAATGCTGTATCAGAAATAGTGGACCTTTAGAGACCAACCCAACTAACGTTTATAAACGTCTCGGCCGTCTCAAATTGTCCCGTACGAAGAAAATGCAGTGCGATAGAGCGTTTCAACGCCATATGTGTTTCGTCTGATGCAAAGAGAGGCGGCAGCTCTGGGAGTGGATTAGAGAATTTCTATCAACAAGACATAGCTCTTCAGATTATTCAAGCGCAGCTTCGATACGATGAAACGTGCATGTTACCTTGTCCAATGCCTTCCCGATCCGACCGAGTGAGCCATGAATTTCCTTCTGTCTATCGTCCACATCCTTCCGACGTTCTTCAATGATCTTCGTTAAGTTGGCCACATCCAAGTCACTTGCAGTCCCAGCTTCTACTCTCTCCTTGATATCACGGAGCGACGCAAGCAATCCATCGAGTGTGTCGCAGATGCCTACCGTCTGTTTGCCTTTCGTTGTCGATGATGTTGTTAATGTAGAAGGCGAGAGGAGAGATATCGAGGAGTTTGCATGACGGGAGTTGGGAATAAAAGAAGTGAGCTTCTGTAGCTTGTCAAGCTCCTTGAGCTGGGCCTGCGTGGACATCGGCGAGTCAGAGAGAGATGAGTCGCGGCAATCCGGAAATAAGGCGGGGTCATAGCGCGCGCAGATCACGCACGGTCGGTGTATATTTCTTTCTTTCTGCCGACACCCTACTGACAAATTCAAGTCAAGGCACTTGCGTCAACTCACGTTTGGCCCTCTGGTATCAAGATGGCTACCTTCTTGACTGGAGACGAGCTGGGAAACATTAAACGCATCAGCTGCAGTCGGAGTAGCGAAACTGATTGGAAACTGGAAGACACGATCTTGCATACCCCAGCAGAGCTCACTGGAGTTCTCTCTGGTAAGAGCGATGTGAGGCATGTGCACGATGTAGGGAAACAACCAGTACAAAAGCTGTCACTCTTCGACTGTGGCCGGAAGCAGCTGGTACGACTTCATTTCCTCTACCCGCTCTGTCGCGAGGATGCTCAACTGAATCTCAAGGGAAGCTTACTGCAGCATATTCCAGCGCCGATGTAAAGCTGTTCACCCTGGATCCCGATCGCAGTCGTCTCAGCACTTTGCACACATGGAAGGGACGTCTATCGACTATAAGTGACCGCTTTGTTGGGCTTTCTTTGTCAGATGAGTGAGTGACAAAAATTTGCACATCAGGCTTCAACATTGAACCAAATCATTTGTAAGGCGCATTTTCTGGTGCACTTCAAACGGCGCCGCTGCAGTGATAAAGCTTTCCGATGATATCTCCAAATCGTATACCCCTCCTGTCATACAAACGAGCTTGCCTATGAGATTAAATGCATGGCATGTTTCTTCCGACGCAACTACTTTCGCGTATGGTGGGAACGAAGTCGATTTATCTATGTGGGACACCGAGCGTGCATTTCAGACAAACCAGAGTGGTGGTGTCGCTCATGCACAAGCGGAGTCAAGGAAAAGGAAACGAGATGCTTTACTACCCGGGGAGATATGGAGGGCGAAGAATGTACGCCATTCTATTTTTCGTGAGAGTTTTGATATTGACATTGTTGATACTTGCTAGCTACCAAACGATAGCTTGAACCTTCGTCAACCCATCCATATAACATCGCTATCCTATCTCAAAACACCGTCGCCCTCAAACTCGGAAGCCCATATTGTGACGGGTACTCAACATGGGCACGTTCGGCGGTACGATACACGTACCGCTCGCAAACCCGTATCAAACTGGACGGATCTCGTGAATGAGGCAGCCATCATGGCTATTGGAACCGGAGCATCTGAGAAGTTGGTTCAGTCTTCGTATTTCTTGATTGGAGTGAATCGCTTATAACTTTGCAGTGAGTTATTCATATCAGATAACAGGACTAATCTGAGTGCGGTTGATCTGAGGAATGGCCGCAAAATTTACTCGTATAAAAGTATGCTATCATTCTTCCAAGATCGGCTACAAAACTGAGAGTTCTCGCAGAAATTCAAGGTACTATATCCGCCTTTTGCCCTACGTTTGGCAGGCTCCTGGGCTCGACGGCACAGGACAGGTATTTCCGCTTGCACTCGACCTTCCCACCCGACGAAGCATGCCGTAACCAAACTGGTCGAGGCGAAGTTTTAGGCAGTCTTTACATGAAGTCCGTTCCAACAGCCATAATAGAGGCATCCTCATTTGGCCTTCGTAGTAGTAAAGCGGGCCCCGAAAGCGGACAGGAGGCTGGAGCTGATGACGTCTGGAAGGAGATGGAGGATGTTGAGAGTGATTCTGATGTAAATTAAAAGGTGGTATTATGTCCACTTAAATTCGATATATTATATATCTTGCAAAGTTAGATATCCGAAATCGAACATGACCTGACTATATGGCCTTCATTCATAGACCTCCTATCTCGCTCTTCCACGATTGCGATTTTTCGAAGCCGTTCTGTGCGAGTTGATCTATCAGACATATTATCAGTACTCTTCTTACATAAAGCTACCAGATGCTCACAGTCAATGAAGGTTTTCTGGATTTCTTCGACACTGGTCATTACGAAAGGTCCGTATTGAACGACCGGTTGGTCTAAAGGCTCCCCCGCAACCTGAATAACGGCATATGTTAAAAAAAAATGAGGAGCCATCCAGCTTTTTCGAACGTGAAGCTCACCAGCACAAGTTCTGTGTTGTCCTGTAGTGAAGTCAACTGAACGCCAGTCTCATTCGCGTTCGCTGACATGACCACAGTATGGAAAGCATCGAGTGCATCCCGTTCGGATCCAACTTTGATGGAACCCTTAAATACTAGTTGGCTATCAGCAACGCACGTTGCCTTCGATCTCACACCGACTTACTGTAGAAGAACGCGGTCCACCCAGGTGCTGAGGCGGGATAAGATTTTTCATTCGAATACTAATGGAGTATATGCACATACGGATGCTTTGGAAAACAGTCTTCTGCGCGTCTTTGAGCTTCACATGGAAGAACCAACACCCTCCAAGAGGCCTGACAGGAGATTCGATACCAAAACTTTCACCACTAATGACCTTGACACCGCCTTCAGGTCCTTCGGGGAAAGCACTCGGTATACTGGGTGCAGGTCAGTATCATAAAAAGCAAGTCGCTGAGTAAACCAACCCTTCAGGCCCGAGCTCTTGGTAAGAGGGGTCCACCATCTTGTACTTGAAGTTTAAACCGTTAGCAGATGCATAAATATTTGACTAAAGGGCGTGACGTACTTGCTTGGGAAGATCAACCCATAGCTGGAGTCCATGAGGATCAGGCTGGCCTTCGACATGCACGGGCATCTCAGCATGGATGACTGAGAAAAATCGAATGAGAATCTTTCACATTATGTCGAAACTCGGTAGCGTATACTCACTCCCTTTCCCTGCACACATCCATTGCACACCTCCCGAAACAATAGTGCCCCTATGCCCCGCCGAGTCTTCGTGATTGCTTGAGCCCTCTAGCATATATGTCACTGTTGCCTATGAGACGTGATCGATTGAAAAAAGTCTCTACTCGATGGATAGTCAGTTAACTTACTTGACCTCTGTGAGGATGATCAGGGAAGCCCTTCACAATTAACAAATGTTCAAGAACATGAGCTATTTTTCAAGGTGCACGACTAGAGCAGAAACTTACTGCTCCTTTCCCGATCTTGAAGTTGTCCAGCATGAGAAAAGGCGTTAGGTTCTTTAGTCCGGCCGTTCCGATGGACCTTCGAACGCGAGCACCTGCTCCCTTGGAATTGTTCAACATAAGGTCAAGGATAGTATCCTGTAGACCCACCTCATCCTGTTCGATGGCAAGGACCTTCTTTACCGAGCTTCGTGAGACCTGCTGCATTGACACGATTGAATATGACACAGCGCGCTTAGGAAATCCAATAGGGGAGAGTAACTTGAAGTCAATCGGAAAAGGAGAGTAACTCGAAGCAAGAAAGGAGGCTACGACGACAATGAATGAGATTGTTGCCAGATATTTAAACATTCAAAAGATGATGGAGAAAGACCAAGCACGTTCTGGAACGTTATTTAGCCATGTATACCGTGAGGGCGCGAATCGGAGAGGCTGACATTGAGCTTAGTTGAGCTTGGTCGGGAAGGGTTCAGAACAGAACAGGGGGAGGTGAGCGAGAGACAAAGTTGACAAATGAGGAAGTCGGAGAAATCGTTTACACCAAATTAGGCTTCCTCCGAACAACTCATTGCCAAACACCAATCTGGGAATATCCTGCCTGAGACACGCAGATGAGCGACTGGGAACATCCATACTTATCTCGAGGCTGGAAAAAGGCATGAACACACACAGGTGAGCCTGAAGACAAGATCTTGAGTCTCGCTTTTTATCATCCCTCCGACACCTGACAAGTACGAAATGTACAAAAAAAAGATAATATTCCACGTATCCACAATCAAAATCCAGAAAAACAGAAGGTTATAATTTATGTTTGATCTCTTTGTTAGCAATCTGAGCGAACCGTCGTTGAGGAACCCCGCTCGCGAATCGTTCTGCTTGGGCATAGCTTTCGCGGAGATTCGTCCCATCTTTGGAGTTCTTGTCATTCAGTCCATCCTGAATGAGGCGCTTGATTGTCAAAACCGCTGTGGGATCAAGGCCTACTAGTTGCTCTTTGACCAGTTCGTGCACAGCAGCGTGAAACGTCTCGCAGGACTGATCCGGAAAGGTTTTGCTGAAAGTAAGAGAAAGCAAGGCCACAGGTCAAGCAACTTCTCGTCAAACAATCCGGTCGAGACTTACTTAACAAATCCACTTGATAACAACTCCTGAGAAGTCATCGTCTTACCAAAAATCAACACTTCATTCGCCCTTGCAAGACCCACTAGGAAACGGCAAGTTCAGTTTCCATAGATGTTGGCATGCGCAAGATCTTACTTCGATTGACAAATGACACGCTTGAGCCTGCCTCGGAGATAATACCTGCGAGGAGATCATGGTTCAGTTTTATTCTGAAATTGATCTCGGATGGACGTACCAATAAACGAGAATGGCACTGAAAGCCAGGCACTCTCCACGCAGTAGATAAAGTCAAAGTGTCCAAGAAACGCTGCGCGTTCTCAGATTGTACTCGAAAATCAAACGATAGCTAATGCACACCTGATGCAATTCCTACAGTACTTATGACTTAGCGTCCGTGACGAGTATCGGTCATTAAACTGGACCTACCCATGACAGGTCCGTTCAAAGCAGCTACTAGAATTTTACTATGTGAATACAGCTGCGCCAGGCAAGGCGTCAGACCGAGTTATTACGATACGAACATAGTCGGGACGTCTCACAGCTTTACTGGTGTCGGTATTGAATGCAACGACGCGACCCAAAAAGTTTTCCCGAATGGTGTTAAGAGGCCGGTCATCAGTTCCAGCTGACTTGACATCTGTGCCTCTGGTTGGCAGACGTGGTAGTAGGTGAAGATTAGCAACTATCACAAAAGGAAGCTCGTGAGCGTACTCACGCGCAGAACCACTTTCCCGTAGCTAAACCCGCGACCTTAGCTACCAGCGGTAATTGGCCAAAATTAAAAGGTACCTTGAAGTACTGTCGCGACAACATCGTCCCGCTTGTCAATCTGTCTTAGGCTTTCGGCGAGGGCATTATAATCTAAATGCGAAGACAGGAATAAGCATCGGTTTACCAGCTAAAGCGTGTAAAAATTCCAAAAATATACCTTCGATGGTAATCGCATTTAACGAGCGTGGACGATTCAAAGTCAATGTCGCAATACTATCTGAGACGCTAAGACTCAAGGTGCTCATGTTCGAGGTTGAGGATGAAGTGAAGTCTAGGAGCAGACTCTGAGGCAAGTAATGGTCGGTTAGAACAAGAAATCACGCGACATTGACAATGCCCCGGCTACTTGGACGAGGCGATCGTTTATTTGCTTATTCAGCCAGTTTCGAAGCGGAAAAAGAGAGCAATATTTTCTATAATTTACGTTCACCAAGATCAGACCTTGCAAGAGGAGCAGGCAGTTGATGCCCATCGAAAAATAATTTAATAAACGAAACAACAGCAATTGACATTAAGTGTTACACAATCAACACGTTCTGGATAACCAAAGGGATTAGTCACAGAAAATCATAGTCAGCTACCGCACTCATTTCGTCTACGGATGTGTCGTAAAATTTCGTGATAATGAAGGGCACACGCCTCCGACGACATCACGGCCATGTGTTCAGTGCCTTCTGCGCTGCTGTGGATAATACGAGTGAGTCAGGCGTGGCCTTCGTTTGGTCCAACATTGGTCGTAACTCGTTGATGAGGCGATTGGCCTTGTCCTTTCTTTCTCCCTCATTCGATATGCTTTGTCCGATATTGGTGAGCAACGTGCATAAATTCGCACGCAATTCCACGGGAAACTTTCCATCCTCGTTTTTCAATATTGTTACGAGCATATCCAATGCGGTCCGAGGCCCTTCCTGAACCTCGTTAGTCCCATTTGACGTAGCTACCTCTGCATCTAAGCTGTTTTGGCGAGAAGGCGGCGACACCTCTTTGGGGAGGTCGGCGAGGAGGGCGTCCAAAACGTACGACGCTAAACAAATTGATAAGAACCATGAAATTTGTTGTAAACCAATGATCTGCCGAACCTCCTTCCGGTTTCAAGGAAAGCAAACAAAGCGCAACAATCGATTCATTGAGAAGAATACCATGCTTCCTGCTCCTTCCTAGCAGCTGAGCAAGGATGACGGCGTTGTTTGCACTCGTGACCACTCCAATCGCTGATTGCCTTTCGGGATCTTGTATGTTTTCGGTGTTGGAGCATAACGACCTGACGACGTTAACCAAAACTCGTGCACCCTCGCTTTTGACATGCACCGAGTCGGAACGTCGAGAAAGAGCTAGAACTTGATTCAAACACGTCGATGTGACATCAGCGTCATCCTTGTCCATCGCGCAGTCGATAGAATTGCGAACTTCGAAATGTTAATCAGTAATGCTCACACGGACTCTCCGCGACACATTTCGACTTACCGTTGTAGGTACACATATGCTTTGTCAAGTTGATAGCAGACATTTGCACTATGAGGGAGATGTCTGAAGTAGAAGAAAAGACTTGGGAGGAACGCAGAGCCTGCAAAACACGGGCCTCGCCTAAAACCGGACGTGTCGATGCGGTCTGGGAGATGTGTTTCAGCAGCCCAATGACACCATGCTTGAGTTTGAGGTCGCTTTTTGGAGTTAGATGCTTGACGAGGATAGGGGCAATCTCGACTGGGGGGCTTGTGAGGGCATGGGCCTGAGTTTCTAGAGGTCACCGTGAGGTAGATTCTCATCATTCACAACAAGAGCTCACCTCCGCGTACCAAATTCCCAAGGCAAAGACTTGCACAAATTATCAGATCATCGCGGACGTTGCTCTCGGAGATTCTGATCCATCCTAGTAATCGTTGCACGAAGGATCCTTCAGGTTTGTCGATATCCCAGAGAATAGTCAAATTATCATCTTCTCCCGACAACTCCACGATCGCTCTGATAACGGCGGTCTTGCAGAGATCCACTGCTCGCTTACATTTCACAACATCTTCGGTAACGGTAGCATCTTGCCATTCCGGCGGATATTCTGCCTTTTCAACAAAGTCAAGCATTGTTGAAAGACAGTGAGGGGTATCATTCGCGGCGAACCCACGGGCCAACATAATCCGGATGTCCTCGACGTCCATCGTCACCGATTCCAGCAGCTCACAGACCTCTTCCAGTACATCGATGTCAGTGCTTAGAAGAGCATCGCAGGTGTCAGCACCGAGTGCATCTATATTGCTCGCTTGTATGGGAGGAATCAACGACTTTAAGGGGTAAGTCATGAACGGTAGAGACTCAGGTCCAAATATGGGTTGTTTAGCCTCTTGACAAAAATTAACTAAGAATGTCATTGGGAGCATTTAAATTTACATACGATTGTCCTTGAAATTTGCGATGGCCCGTAATGACCAATCACTGGTAACTTTTCGTATCATCCACTCGTCTGCAGTGGATGCAGCAATGTCCATCTGACGCCAAGAGCCTGGGGGGTATAGGGATATTGATAGTCGAAGCAGCGTAGATGGAACTTCCAAGGACATTAATTCGGTCTGAATTGGCTCTGAAACGGTATGAATAACCCCATGCAATAAGAGACAGGAGAGTTACGCACCATAATCCGTTGTAAGATTCAAAATGGCCCCGAAAGCGGTTCTGATAATCTTTAGATGGATTCCTGTCAGGGGAAATGGAGTTGACGATGGATACTCCGGCATTGTTTCAAGGTAGTTTTCCATAAGTTCAGCTATCTCTTGGGGCATCCCGGCGTCGAGGAGATAACCTCGGTTTTCGTCTGGATTCAAATGAGTTACATCTGAATGGGCAAGGGACAGAGTTTTCCCTTACTGTGGTCCATACAGAGATTTGCGCCAGCTCGGAGAAGCTCAAAAACAGGAGATGCTCTGGCTTCATCCGGTAGACTGGAGTCGTGAAGCGCTGCTTTCAAGAGAGACGTCAAAGTGTGAGGTAGTAGCGTTCTCCCTAACAATGTTCTATCGTCGACTTATCGCGGGGGCGGAGAAGCGATGAGCATTAGTTCACAGTATCATCGGAGCGGACCGACACACCGTCACCAATCTGCATTCGTAGTTCATTAGCTAAGAATTGCGCAGTGACTTCGACAGTTGACCAATCCGGTTGGACCTCGATGCTTGCGAAGAGATCACCGAGCTTGCTCGCAGCCCTTTGAGCAGCAGTTACCACAGCCTCAGAACTATCCATCGATCTTAATGGCGCGCTTAATCCGGGAGGCGGATGGTGGAGAGAACGCAAGTGCAATTCCGAGTTTGCATGGTGTTCGAAAGGGGAGCGTTGATGGTGATGAAAGGTTCGTAAATGCACACGTGATAATACGAGGTTAGAAAAAGTGGGATTCCTCAGATTCCTCTTCCTTAAGCTTCCAGCCCTTCCAGCAAGCTCAGCTCTACCATCTCATGATTAAATTTCCTGATGTATTCTTGCATGCCGCAAGTAATAGACTGGCATTCTGGAGTCGCTGAAAACCGACACAGTATAGCTAAATTGAAAGTCGATGCTATAGCGTATCCCGCGACTCGGTCAGTCCTTCTATCCGGCCGTACCAATCGTCGTTTTACATACTAACCAACACACACAGCAACAGTGATAAGAGCGACCTGTTGCAACTACTCAGCTTCTCTTCGTTTCTTCTCGTGGCTGGCCTCCATTAGTGTTGGACAAAGAGATGCAGATATTGCTTGAAGTGCCTATGGAGAGATATGGATGTGAATGCTACGGGCTTTGTCTGCCTCTCTTGGTTATTAGCGCGACTTCCAGCACCGGAGCTTACTATGAGCCGGAATGATAACCTCTATTCTCAGACGAGGCTGTGTAAATGCAAAGTTTCGTTCGGGTTCATTGCAGATTTGCAAGGTTTTTTTGCGCAAGTATCTCGCGTCCCGTCTCGCAATGAAGGTGAAGGCCATATACCGTGCACGCTCGGATTAACTTCTACTTCAAGCCAACGTCCTGTCACTTACATTTCAATTGAATGCCTATGCAGCTCAGCTGCTTCCCGTGGATGATAGGCTTTGTCCTGCATGTCTTCTCCGCGCGTGGCAGAGAATGAGTGGTTGCCTGCCGATGAGCAAATGTCCATTTTAGGACATCATAATTGGTTGACTCAACGCACACAATGCACGTACGTACATTCCGTTTTTTTTGAAGACATTAGCTCTCCTATTGTTCGTTCTTCCGAATCCGCGGTCTCTGTTGCGACAAAATCAGTATTTAAGTGGCAATTGAATTTTTTTGCTTCCCCTCAGAAACGACCCCCTTACGTTCACGACTGTTTCAGCAGGGACTTGAAGCTTTCAGCCCTTACCCATGGACACCTTCGCTTTATTCAATAACCTCTTTTCGTCACTCTCGCCAAGCGCGCAGGATCGCGATGCCGAGTCATCCATACCCACAAATGCAGAAGTTCAAGGGAGCGGTAATGCCTGTGCAGCGTACTGTGTAATCGCGTAGTCTGGCAAAGCAAAGCCCGAGGTACGCTCAAGCAAAGTCATGAATATCCCATAACAAATCATTTCTGATCACCTTTAAAAGATCTCTGTAAACCCTTACTTATCTACGACACGGCTGGCCTGTCAATTTACCGTACGGCGAAGCTGCCCGACATTCGACGTTCCTTTCTTTCGCTCTTTATCTTGTGGACATTTATTGTGAGTTGCCTTCAATCGCTTTTTAACTGCAATCGGAAGCTTACAAAAATTGCTTTGATCTCAGACACTGAAATGCACCTGCGATTGCAGGGGGTCGTTTTGTGACAGTGTGGACTGTGATCATCCTCATTCTCTGTAATATACACAATGGAATATATTTGTTTTCCTAAATTTTGCTTGCGAGTGTGATGACTGAATGGACCTAGATGATGCATAGAAAATAATAGAGCTGTGAGTTCAAGGATGCTTGTGGAACTAAGTACCATTGACTTGAAGTTGTACATCAGTCCAAATTCCTGAAATAAAGTATAGCTAATTAGATGTAATTTGAGACCGGAAGAAAGGGTAAAAAATGCCGTTTCGAATACCAGGTGACCAACAGTAACGTCGACAATGAGAGTGCAAGAGGATGGTTCAAACGGAAAGTGTAGTGTTGCTAGTATCGCCCTGAGTCGAGCTCGAGCTCGACTCAAAAGTAATTCCGTAGATCTTTTCATGAAGTTAAAACGCCGGTGAGCTAGGTATATTGTCGAGCAGGCTTGTATCGAGCGAACGATATAGCAACATACGCCTAAGTGGGTTCAACAGTCGTGGATGAAAAGAGAAAAAGAGGCGGTATTAGTCTGTCATTCGACACCGTAGATGTGGCTAAAGGACGGAATATTGTGTTCTAGACAGATCATCCCTTTGTGGTAGTTCATTGCACACATTTCTGTGATGGAAATACGGCGAATAAACGCGATTAGCACTCCCTCTTTGAAGGACTTGGACCTTAATGTTGAAGATGCAGTCAGAGTGTCTTGAGCACATAACTTGAAGGACAACCTCCAGATGATCGACGCGATCTTCATAATCACCGCACCAATCCAAAACGGCCACCGTCGGCCCTCTACCCTCCCTTGTCATACGGACCACTCCTCATCCACCAAGTCCCAATAACAACTCAAGCCTTCTGTTGAAGGGCTTGTACACCTGGACACAGAGACACCCGTTATAGCGCGTAAATCGCGTCAACACAGCTATGGAGGTTTGTTTCCTTCTCTTCAACGGAATTGGATGAATGCGCGCCCTCGCGGATGACGGATGTCATTGTTGCTCATGCACTCCTCAATCTCTGTAGGCTCTTTTGGATTTTTCGCAGGAAAGTTTTGATGTCTCGCTCCTGGATCGCGTCGTGATGTCTTTCTATTCCGGTGCGGGCTCGGAGGTCCGTATACATCGTTGCGTTTCGAAGTCGTTGATTAATGTTGATGCCGTTGTCCATGTATTACAGCAACAAATGGCGCAACAGGTCCTTACGCAGTTTGAAGAACATTCCGACTCGTGGTCTCGTGTGCCAGATATTTTGGAAAAGTCGTCGTTTCCGCAATCCAAGGCGAGCCAATCAGTTACTAAGGAGCCAAATCGAAAGTATTGACGCGCCTCTTAGTACATCGGGTTGCAAATCCTGGAGAAACTAGTTCAGACACGATGGAAGATGCTACCCGAAGGTCAACGGCAGGGTAAGCCTCTGACATCTGAAACTTGGATCCTGGCTGACCGTAGGTTTTAGGTATACGTAACTTTATCGTTGGCGTTGTGGTGAAGGTCTCTTCGGACGAAACGACAATGCGACGCGAGAAGTCGTACGTGAATAAGCTTAATCTTGCATTAGTTCAAGTATGCCTTCACAATTCAATTATCCGAGTGTACGGATTCTCACTGCTCCCAGATCCTAAAGCAAGAATGGCCACACAATTGGCCAACATTCATTCCGGAACTCGTCGAATCTTCCAAGACTAACCTCTCCCTATGCGAAAACAATATGGTCATTTTGAAGCTCTTATCCGAGGAAATTTTCGATTTCTCTGCCGAGCAAATGACACAAGCGAAAACAAAGCATCTGAAAAATCAAATGTGCGGGGAGTTCTCCGAAATCTTCAAACTCTGCTCAGAGATTTTGGAGGAAGCGCAGAAGACGTCTCTCATAAAGGCAACACTGGAGACGTTATTGCGTTTCCTTAATTGGATCCCGTTAGGATATATCTTTGAGACGACAATCATTGACCTATTGATGACTCGGGTGAGTTTACTTGAAATGATCCGCTGACCTCATCTAACTCTTCACCCAGTTTCTCGAAGTTGCCGAGTTCCGAAATGTCACGTTGAAGTGTCTAGCGGAAATTGCAGCTCTGAACGTTGGTCCGGAATATGACCCGAAGTTTGTTATTTTATTCGCAATGGTCATGACGTCGGTCAACCGCATGATTCCTCCAAACACGAATATTGCGGAAGCATATGCGAATGCGAATGACTCGGGACAGGAGCTTGTTCTTAACCTCGCCTTATTCCTCACGAACTTCCTGTCAAATCATCTGCGTGCCGTCGAGACGGAGCAAAATCGTGATGTCCTTTTGAACGCACATTTATACATGGTGAAGGTGTCGCAAGTAGATGAACGGGAGATATTCAAAATCTGCTTGGAGTATTGGCTTAAGCTTGTTGCTGAGCTCTACGAAGAAATTCAGAGTTTACCCATCGGCGAGTCCGGGCTGCTCATGGGGCTTAATCTTGGTGGCGCTTCAACCATGCTATCAGGTGTATCCTTGAGAAAGAATATCTACGGCGATGTGCTTTCAAATCTCAGATTAGTCGTCATTGAAAAGATGGTAAAACCCGAGGAGGTAAGTATATAATTACTTTCCCCCTTCATTTATAGGCTTCACGAGCTTTTCATCAGGTGTTGGTTGTGGAAAATGACGAAGGCGAAGTCGTCCGAGAGTTCATGAAAGAAAGCGATACCATCGTTTTATACAAGTCAATGCGTGAACTGCTTGTTTACTTGACACATTTGGACGTCCTCGATACCGAAACAATTCTTACGGAGAAACTCAGCAAGCAAGTGGATGGTAGCGAATGGTCTTGGAACAACTTGAACACGCTTTGTTGGGCGATCGGCTCCATATCAGGAGCTATGAGTAAGTCTTCGTGGGATGTCCTTGGTACTAGTGATTCACCATATCTTAGATGAGGAGACTGAAAAGCGGTTCCTTGTTACCGTCATCAAGGAGTTACTGGGACTCGTCGAGATGAAACGTGGGAAGGACAACAAAGCCATCGTCGCATCAAATATAATGTATATCGTTGGCCAATACCCCCGTTTTCTGAAAGCACATTGGAAGTTCCTAAAAACGGTAGTGAACAAACTCTTCGAATTCATGCACGAAACGCATGAGGGAGTGCAAGATATGGCCTGCGACACCTTCATCAAAATTGCACAGAAATGTAGACGTCATTTCGTCATGCAACAGTCGGGTGAAACTGAGCCATTCGTCGACGAGATTCTGCGTTTGCTGCACCGTATCACTGTTGACCTTTCACCTCAGCAAGTCCATACATTCTATGAGGCGGTTGGCTATATGATTTCAGCTCAACCCAACAAACCGCAACAGGAAAAATTGATCTCTAGGCTCATGGAGATACCAAATAATGCCGTACGTCGTTGTACCTAAATCGGCTTCCCACAGACATCTCTAATGCACTGTAAATTGGCTTTGTAGTGGGATTCGCTCATGTCGCAAGCTGCACAAAACATGGACGTGCTTAGCAGTGTCGACAACATCAAAGTGCTAGCAAACGTACTAAAGACAAACGTTGCTGCCTGTACTTCGATAGGGAGCTTCTTCTTACCTCAGTTGGGACGGGTTTTTATGGACATGCTGGGCCTTTACAAGGCTGTAAGCGGAATCATCAGCGCATCAGTAGCCAGGGAAGGTGAGTTAATTCTAGCTGAATTCGTGTTTCCTCATTTGAACAATACTGTCCTTTCCTTAGGTACAATTGCTACGAAGACTCCAAAAGTGCGACAGTTACGGACGGTCAAGAAGGAAATATTACGGTTAATGGAAACGTACATCAAGAAAGCAGAGGATTTAGATGCTGTCTACAACAATTTCATTCCCCCGCTACTTGATGCTATACTTGGCGACTACCAAACAAACGTTCCAGCTGCCCGCGACGCAGAAGTCCTCAATGTAATGTCGACTATAACTTCACGGTTAGGGGTAGGTGATAGCTATATCCGTATCCTTTTTTTTAAAAGTCTGACTTCCCCCTCAGTCTCTTTTAACGCCTCAAGTACCACCGATCCTAGATGCAGTCTTTGAACCGACGCTTAGTATGATTAATCAAGACTTCTCGGAATATCCAGAGCATCGGGTTGGTTTCTTCAAGTTACTGAGAGCGATTAACTTGAACTGTTTCCCAGGTAAAATAATTTACTTCTATTCATCTTAACGGTCTAACTATAGATGTTTCAGCATTACTTGGTATTCCTCCGCCCATGTTCAAGACATTTATGGACAGCATCATCTGGGCAATTAAGCACACGATGCGCGACATCGCCGACATGGGCTTGAATTGTACGTGGAAATATTGTTTCTTTGTTTTGTATATCGACGCTTCGTTAGTGTGCCTGGAGGTCGTAAATAACTTCGCCGTGGCGGACCCTCAAGTTTCGAGCGCATTTTTCCAACAGTTCTTCCTAAGCATCACACAAGATATCTTCTATGTTTTAACGGATGCAGATCATAAGAGCGGTTTCAAGTTACAAAGCGCTCTTCTTGCTCGAATGTTTCAACTGGTAGAGACGAACACGATACCGTCACCGTTATTCGAACCTGGGTCGGTCCCCGACCCGAGCATCAGCAATTCTGTATACGTCCGCGAATACTGCTGTAATCTGTTACTTTCAGCCTTTCCTCACATGCAAACGTAAGTAACAACCCTCTCTCTTCTATCGATAGAAAGCATGCTAAATGTTTAGCTCCAGTGCACAAGTACAGTCGTTCGTTGTCAGTCTGGGTGAATTACACTCGGACATCAACCGGTTCAAATTGGCACTGCGCGATTTTCTTATTCAACTCAAGGAATTCTCTGGTGACAACGCGGAATTATTTTTGGAGGAAAAAGAGACCGAGGCACAAAAGAAAGCGGAGGAGGAACGCGAAACTGCCATGCGCATCCCGGGCATGCTCAAACCCTCGCAAATAGAGGATAAGGACGAGGACATTTGAACTCTGTGGCTAATGTGAAAGGTTCTGGAGGCCACGCGTCGTTTCCTGGTGTTGGTCTATTTTAGAATGTACTGCTTGTTATTTGCTTTTCTGCGCTTAGCTTATGTTCTCTTCCCCTTTTCGCCTTGTGTATACCGTTTTATTTCCTTGCGCCGTGGTGTGTTAAATGTAAAGTATCGTAGCAAAATCGGAGGTTTGAGTACTTGACTATTCCTCTGAAATACACAATTGGATTTCCAAAGAGAAAATGTGTAAGTTGAAGGGGATCGACAATACCGATCCTCGCGATAAGATTGCTGTCCCCCAGGACTAAGTCGGCGTGCTTCAGTCTTATTTCCGTTCACACATACACAAGATGTTCAAGAAGTACATTCCTCGTATATGCTCGCTGAAGTGACAATCAATCAAGTCTTAGGTTCTCGCAATCAGAGGTTACGGGACAGTCGATCATCAAATCCTCGGTTCAACGTGCCATCCGGTCTGACCTCCTTGAGCACCTTAAAGTGAACCCAGAAACTCTAGAGCAAATCTGGCCCAAGAAAGAGCCTCTAGTGCAAGTTAAATGGTAAGCTGAAGCATCGATTCTGTGTCTCCTCGATAATCAATTTCTTGGTCCTCGTAGCAAGGAACGCATAATCATCTACACACTACAAGACGGTGATCCTCTGTTCTTCCAGCAGGACGGAGGCCCGCTATTCCCAACCCTACTACTCTTACATAAATGTGAGTTGGCGTATGAATTCTACTATCTTCGTTTCTCAGTGACTCGTCCCTAACCATACTGTTATAGATCCCTCAATTCTACCACTTGTCAAGGTTGACCGTGGTGCAATCCGGTTCCTTCTCGCGGGTGCACATATGATGTGCCCTGGATTCACATCTAAGGGCGGATACCTGCCTCCAGAGGATGAACAACTGGCAGCCGAAACGCCTGTGGGAATTTTCTGCGAAGGGAAGCAACATGCTGCAGCTATTGGTACAATGAAGCTCGGGTCGGAGGAGATTAAGAACGTAAATAAAGGAGTAGGAGTGGAGGTGAAGGCATACCTAGGCGATGGATTGTGGGCAACACCAAACATGGGAAAACGCTAGGTGCAAAGCTGTATGTAAAGATTTGCCTCTCGTGTTCGAACCCTACAATGACTTACGTTGCTACAGAATTATAGACTCTAAGAGTATTGTATTGGTACCATTGCTGTTGTATCTGCTTTGAAGCGTCAAGACGCAGTACGATTTCAGATTTATTCATTCCTTTCATCAGATTGCTCAAGCTGCTTAGAAAACTTCAATGTCAAGATACTCACTGATCTGTCCGATACGACTTGTGAATCAATCTGCGATGCGTACACGAAGATTAGCTATGTGAGAGAGGGCCAGTCCCGGCTGTCGAAGACTCGAAGTGGAAATCGATGCACCTTTGGATATGGAGCAGAAAGTGAATTTTTGATAGACGAATCGCAGTACAGCCCCAAAAAACCCATCGCTTTCACTCAAGTGTGAATGCATCGAGTGCTATGGCATATACCTTGAAAGCACGCCTCTATACGAACTTGAAGAAGGTTACCGCATCCTGACAACCAAGCCCTTTGTATATATACCGTCGCGTTTATTCAATGCACATTCTACAGTCACACCTCCACCCTTTATATGTAACAGCGAGAAAAGATCATGGTGGACGTGGAGGAAACGGTGAAATTGAAATCATTAATTGCGTCTCGCCAGGATCGACTATATGCGTGTCTCGATTACCAAAACAAGTACTGGTAGCTCGGCGATGTAATATGTATGGGATCCGCGAACAACTCACCTTTCAACCCCCACCACGCTCCATCCTCTTCATGGGCTCGAAAAAGAAGAAGATCAAGGCCGCAATTACGAGGTCGCCTCCCGTTCCCGATGACTCTCCCGCCGTCGACGACGACGGCCTCCTTGAAGACCTTGCGGCGCAATTACAATTAGACGGAAATGACGTCGCCTCCCAACAAGAAGTCGCCACTATCGTCGGTGAAGTCAAAGATGCGCAGGCAGACCAAATAGAAGCTAGTACCGGCAGAAAGGATAGCAGAGCACGGTGGGAAGCTCGACAGGTAAGAGTCTCTTGTTGAGAGGTCTCCCCGTGTTTTAGTGCTGAATGCCGACCCTATGGGTAGGCTCGCAAGGCAGCAAATCTCGCTGCCCAACATGCTCCGGACGACGAGGAAGGGGATGCTCAACGAGCCAAAGCCATAGAATTAGAAGAGAACACTATCAAGTCTGAGTGCGATAGGCTCGGACTCATTCTTCACCAGGTATGTGCTCTCTATTTCTTTGAGAGATTCAATTAAACAATGTCATAGATCAACCCCGATGGTCACTGCTTGTACTCCGCCATCGCTGACCAACTGAAGATTTTGAATATTATCTCTCCGTCGGCTGCAACTCATGTAGAGATGCGAAATGAAGCGGCGGCTTACATGGAAACTCATCCGGACGAATTTATTCCCTTCCTTCCAAGCATTGACGGCGAAGATGGACAAGCTGCAGGCGATGCAGGTCTGATCTCTCCGGCGGACTTCGCGAAATACATTGACAATGTCAAGAATTCTTCTCGGTGGGGCGGACAGCCAGAAATCACGGCTCTGAGCTGTGCCTTCAATACACCCATCTATATTGTCCAAACAGGCTCTCCGACTATCATGGTTACCGATCCAAAAGGCGCTGGAGCCGTGTCGGACGCTAAACATATAGTGCATATTAGCTATCACCGTAATATGTACGGCTTGGGAGAGGTGAGTCATCTTTACTCTGTATCAAGCTCTATTAGGCTCAGAGACTCTTTCAGCACTATAATTCCCTGCGACCGAAATCTCTCACTGAGCAGCTGAAGCATCTTATACAATAGAGAACTATCGATCATTTTTCCACCCCTGGGCTTGAATATATTTCCCCTTTCTTTCATAGTACACGCATGTAAATTACCCAATACACGTTTGTTGAAATTGTAATTTATTTCACGTAGACGTCGATTGTGTATGTCTCTTCAGTCTTTTCGTGTCCTGTTTTGCGAAGAAAGTGAGTTGAGTGAATGCACTACTGTCACATGATGTCCAAAATGCCTTCAGTGGACGCTGTGGACGCGGGCTACGCGGGCGCTACTCGCAATTCTTCCAAAGTCCTTGACCCAGACCGGTACGATGTCGATGTTCCAACGGGATCCCAGAGCTGGCCTATTCTTTGGAGGAGATAGGGTATCTGGTCAAGAGATTCGCGACCAGAATGGTGAGCAAGTTATATGCTTGGTTTGTTTCGCTTCTGATTCCCTATACTCCAGTTATTGCTGCTCAGTCTATAGCAAACATCGTCAAGAGTTCCCTTGGGCCTTTAGGGCTTGACAAAATGCTCGTGGATAACATTGGAGTAAAAAATTGTTTCATGATATGTTGAAATGGACTGCTGACGCTCAGACTGAAACATTTCTAGGAAGTCACTATTTCAAACGATGGAGCGACTATTTTGTCCCTGTTAGAAGTCGAACATCCAGCAGGTCGCATCTTCGTCGACTTAGCCCAAAAGCAAGACAAAGAAGTTGGAGACGGGACAACCTCTGTCGTGATTATTGCAGCAGAACTCCTTCGGCGTGCAAATGAATTGGTTAAAGCCAAAATACACCCTACGACAATCATTGCAGGTTACAGGCATGCGTGCCGTGAAGCTTGTAAATTCCTCGTTGACCAACTTAGCATCAAAGTCGATACGATTGGTCGCGAGGCTTTGGTAAACGCGGCGAAGACGAGTATGTCGAGCAAAGTCATTGGAGGGTCTGTCGTTTCACAAGTTCAGTGTGGACATGCGCTGATTTCAGGATAGTGACGACGATTTGTTCGCACCAATGGCTGTTGATGCCATGTTGGCCGTCAAATCTACCAATGCACGAGGAGAGATAAAATATCCTGTGAAGGCCGTGAATGTTCTGAAGGCGCATGGAAAAAGTGCTCGTGAATCTATCTTTGTCAAGGGTTATGCGTTGAATTGCACCGTAGCGAGCCAAGGTACGTTCACAAAAGCCAGACATCGATCTCAAATTCATTTAATTTCTTGGCCAGCTATGAAGACGCGCATTACGAACGCAAAGATAGCATGCTTGGACATCAATCTCCAGAAAGCACGGATGCAATTGGGAGTTCAGATTGTGATCGATGACCCCAATCAATTAGAAGAAATTCGTAAACGGTCGGTAACGGTATGCTTCGCGTCCTGGTTCTTTGCTGACTCGCGAACGACAGAGAATACGAGATTACACTCGAACGTGTACGAAAAATACTTGGCACCGGCGCCAATGTCATCTTCACGACTAAAGGTATAGATGATCTCTGTTTGAAGGAATTTGTGGAGGCTGGAGCCATGGCCGTACGTCGATGTCGGAAAGAGGATCTTCGTCGGATTGCGAAGGCCACCGGTGCAACACTGGTCTCAAGCCTCGCCAACCTCGAGGGTGACGAGACGTTTGAAGCGAGCTGCCTTGGAACCGCGGAAGAGGTGGTTCAGGAGAGGATATCTGATGATGAATTGATTCTGGTCAAGGGCACGAAAGTGGTTAACTCTGCTTCAATTATCTTGCGTGGTGCCAATGACTATATGCTCGATGAAATGGAGCGTGCGATGCACGATACGTTGTCCATCATCAAGCGCACGCTTGAAAGTGGCACAGTTGTTCCAGGGGGAGGCGCAGTGGAAGCAGCTTTGAACATCTATCTGGAGACATTCGCACAGACCTTGGTACGTGTGTATGACAATTACTTGCTAAAATATAGCTTATGTTAATCAAGGAATCGAGGGAGCAACTTGCAATCGCCGAGTTTGCCACAGCACTTCTCATCATTCCCAAGACATTGGCGGTCAACGCCGCAAAAGATTCGACGGATTTAGTAGCTAAACTTCGCTCGTACCACAATGCTGCCCAGAACGCGTCGGCAGGCGACCCGAAGAAAGTGTTGTCACGGTATGGATTGGATCTGCTCAACGGAGAGGTTTGTGACAACGTGAAAGCTGGTGTTTTGGAGCCCACGGTCAGCAAGGTCCGGAGTCTGAAGTCTGCGTTTGAGGCGGCTGTATCACTGCTGCGAATAGATGATGCCATCCATTGCATCCCAGAGCAAAAGGGAGAACCTGATCCCCACGGACATTAGATAGTTTAAACAAAAGATGTTTGTATTCAAATAGCAGAATAACATTCGCTGTATGTTATGCTCGAGGAAGACGTAAGTTGAAAAAATACAAGAGACTCCGGGAAGGGAGCAGGAGAGGGCAGCTTCCTGTGGCTTTTAAGGCACGTGAACGTGGTTCACCGCGCGAGGTGCTCGAGTTAGACCTTCACCTCTCCTCTCTTTCGTCCGGTCAGGTTACCCAGACCCAGCTTCCTGTCCCCGATCACTTTGCTTTTTCATCGCTATCTTTATTGCTTGTCGGCGCAAGTAGAATTTTCTGTCGTCATCTTCATGTCAAGAACCTGAGCTCCACGTATCGGACACGCTTTATCACGTCTACTATGCCTCCTCACCCGCACCAGGAACAGGCAGATCCTACCGACACTACTCCCAGCAATGTCGCACCACATCTTCCAGCTCGTTTTCAATCTCTAATATGGGCGTGCCTTGATGCGAATCTCCCCAAGTCCGCCGCATTCTATGCTGAACGGTACTACGCCCTCGATAACAAATGCCACGATGCTCTTCACCTATATTCCCGTGCACTACTTCGATGTGGTCAGACTCATTCAGCGTTGTGGCTTGTGAGCCCACCTCACCAACGGGAACCTTGCGGTGGCTGCTACGTAGCTCAGGCAGAGTGCCATACTGCGCTGAGCCAACACGCGTATGCCGGTGAAGCCCTCGAAGCAAGCCTACGTAGTCGAACGGATGATTTCGGTGAGAACCCTGGTATACAGAGTCAATCAAATTCAGACTAAGATGTGCTTCAATAACAGTGACGCCAAATACTCTCGACAGAGAATCCAAGCCGCTTGAGGAAGAGGCAGTTCTCTGTTGTAAGGCTGGTCAAGCTGCGTTGAAGGCCAATTTGTATGACAAGGCCGTTGCAAAATTCAGACGTGCCCTCTCAATCAACCCAATGGTTTGGGATGCATTCGAAGGTCTTTGTGCAGCTGGTGAGTCAGATGCGCCACTTTTGATTTGATTACTAACAGTGTTATAGGTTCATTCGTGGAGATCGAGGATTTGTTTCCATCCCGCCCTACCCCAGTTAAACAAACACCCGAGGAATTCTATGCCAATTTAGCTTCGACTTCGAAACAAAATGTGCCACCTGGGCCAGTCGCGACCGGGCAAGGGTTTTTTACGCCCACTGGGAATCCCCAGAACGGAATTTTTGGATGGAAACCCGACCCCGGGCCCCCCCAGCCGTTTCGATTAGGGGTGCCACCCGTTGGTGCCCGGGAGTCTCTGTGAGTGAGCAAGTTTTACTCTACTTTGAGATTTACTGATTTTCCCCTCTATAGTGTACCGAATGATTCTTTTTATCCCGACAACTCCATCCTTGTACCACTGCGTGCCGCCCGCGGCCTTGCTGGCGGCGTACCTCCACGACCTTTATCTTCTGCCGAAGAAACCGGGCCTATCCCAAAGAAGCCACGGTCCCAGAACCGGACACAAGCTGTTCCAGAGAAGGAGAAAACGAAGCAAGGCCTCGGTATTGAGACGCGCAACAAGAAGGTGCAAGGAGAAGTTGCGTCCAACATTCCGGTGGCCGCACCTCCGGGTCCTCGCAAACAATTACCTGCACGGGAGAAGCTGACTGCGACCAAGGTTGGACGAAATGAAAACTTTGCCATCCCACCACCCCCGTTGGCATCTAGAAGGAGTGCTAGGCTGTTGTCGAACAGTGGTATTGGAAAAAAGTCACATAATGTGAAGGCCAGTGATTATGGAGGCACTTTGAACTTTATACTGAGATACTCGTTTAACAGCATCCACCTCAACGTAAGAGAACCGTACATGGACGTTCAAAATCAACAGAGTCCGAGATGGATGAGGACATGCATGCTCAAAGAGACGTCGGATCGCAATCACCTCAATCGAATGACACCCAATCAACACGCTCAGAAGAACTGGCTGGACATGTCTGGACAGCCGAGATGGAGCAAGCTGTAACGAATGCACATAATGCTGCTTTGGCAGACCTCTATGTCTATGACCTAATGAGACTGTTTGCGAGTTGCGTGCGTCTTTTAGCGATGTACGAATGCGAAGCTTGTCTCGCGGAGATAGATGTACTTCCCCGGAATCACCAACAGACCGTGTCAGTTATCATAATGATAGCTCGAGCACGGTATGAACAGGCCGATTATCTGAAGGTGAGCCACTTCCTTTTCGATGACGTCCATAATCGTGCATCTGGCTCATGCTCACCGAATACAAGGCGGAACGATTCTTTGACCACGCCCGGCATCACGACCCCCATCGTATATGGGATATGGACCTATATTCAACAACACTCTGGCATTTGCAACGTAATACGAAGCTATCATTTCTTGCCCAGGAGCTTCTGAGCATTGACGCAAGGTCGCCGCAAGCCTGGACTGCCGTCGGAAACTGCTTCTCCCTTCAGAAGGAACGATCTCAGGCTCTGACATGCTTTCGCCGCGCGACACAACTCGACCCCTCGTATGCTTACGCGTACACGCTGAGCGGACACGAGCTGACGGAAGAAGACCTCGATAAGGCAATCAACTTTTTCCAACTGGCACTCCGTACGGACCAACGGTCCTACAATGCTTGGTGGGTGTCGTTATTTCCAAATAATCTGTGACCCGAGCTCGATTGCGATTGGGTCCCGCACGATAAGAGTACTGACGCTGTTCTCCGCTGCAGGTACGGGCTGGGGTCGTGTTACCTACGAATGAGCAAACTCCGGCTAGCGGAGTATCACTTCCGGAAGGCATCTTCCATCCATTCGCAGAACGCGGTTCTGTTGGGTTGTGTCGGACTGGTGAGTTTAGGTTTTGAAAGACACCGATTGAACAGACAGCCGGATTACGTGGGACCTCTGCTAACGTTCAAACCTTATTTAGGCTGTTGAACGGCGCGGAGATCAAAAACAAGCGTTTGAGTTGTTTGACCGGGCAGTCGAATTGGCCCCTCACAACGCATTGGTGCGTTATCGGCGTGCCAAAATCCTTATCGTGCTGCAGAAATACCGGGTAAGTCGAGCTTGAGAGGCAAAGCAAGGGTTGAGTGTTGTTTTCGGACCGGAAGCTGACATGAGTTTTGATTGAACAGTACGCGATGCAAGAACTGGAGATCTTGCGCGATATCGCACCGGAGGAGGTCAATGTGGCGTTACTTCTTGTGAGAGTGTACAGGCTGCTGAAGGAGGACCAGAAGGCAGCGCAGATGCTTGCGGTTGCGAGGGACATGTCGCCGACGAGTGTGAACAAGCTCAAACGACTGTTGGATGGGGAGGAGCTAGAAGGGCCGGAAGGGGATTCGATGGAGGAAGGATGACATGGCGAGATTGATAACGAGAAGGGAGAGAGATATGGCGCGAGATTTGCGTAGGAGAGATGGATAGTGTGAGAGCGACCCTTGTAAAGAGAATAGAAAGGAGAGAGAGAGAAATGCAAGAATGAAGTTGAAAAGGCGATGCTATGGTACGATGATAAGTGCTAGCGCAGAGGGACGAGTCAATTGATGAAGGGGCTTGACTGGGATTAGAGGGGCGAAGTGGCCTAGGGAAGGGAAGGACGGGACGGGATGAATAGGGATGGATGGCCCTGCTGGCTGCTGCTGCTGGATGCTGGATGCTGAATGCTGAAGTGGGACGATGATTACCTAATGGAGAGAGGAGTCATTTTCAAAAGTGAATCAAGAGAAGCTTAAGGGGATCAACGAGAATCAAGACGACGACTAAGCTTGAGCGTGATTATTATATAAACGCCCTCTCTCCCGTCCCTCCGTCCGTCCATCTCATCTTCTCCTCGCTCCTGCTCCTGCTCCCCTCATGGCTCCTGCTTAATCTCCCCCCTCCTCTACTCGTTCTCTACACGTCCTTATCCACTCTCTCACTCGAACCCTCTACTCCCTCTCCAGTCACCACGCTGTCGAGGTATACGTATATCAACCAAGCATGATTAACTGGCCCCGTCCATCCTTCAGCGGTGCCCTTTTCGAGCCGGCCCATATCTTCCGCATACGACTCTAGACAGTCAACAATAACCCTACCATCTTCTGCTGCTTCCCCCTCGAATACTCTGCCACAAATGCATCCAGCAATAGGTATGTCTGTCTTTTCTGCTTGACACGGTGCCAAAGAGTTCACCAAAGCGTTCGTCACCTGTTTTTTTTCTGCTCGTGTGCCAATAGCGCGTTTCGTCCCCCAGTCCGCCTCAACATCCATGTCCTCCATAGCCAATAATTTCGCGTTCCTCGCCCGCTCCAAGCTTCGCTCAGCCTGCTCGAGTGGGTCGCGGGACAATCTCAGCCTTCACCGCTGGGTCCTCCTCAAAAACTCAATCACCGTCCATCCCGAGCACCCCCAATTCGAACCCTCCCAGTCAGATGGATCATCCTCTGAGGGCGTGAACACGCAATGCGGGTACCCGGACGGTGATGTAGAAGTCGAGTTTGAGGAGGAA
The DNA here is from genome assembly GCA_019400425.1 of Hymenochaete sp. R1. Classification (NCBI taxonomy): domain Eukaryota; kingdom Fungi; phylum Basidiomycota; class Agaricomycetes; order Hymenochaetales; family Hymenochaetaceae; genus Hymenochaete; species Hymenochaete sp. R1. Next base: position 134,466 of record JAFREE010000025.1, read on the forward strand.
GAAGTGGGGATAGACTCCATTGACGAGGACGTCTTCTCATTTCGCTTCCCTGACCCCGGTGACTCGGTGGCGGCAACCGACGAAGCGAGCGCCTCTGAGGAGCAATGGCTTGATTCTCTGCTTGAAACACTTGTCGACGATGACGACAGCTCCGACATTGAGCTCGACTTGCACGGCTCTCCTCCTACACCTACACCTTCACCCTCCTCATCCTGCCCTCCTTCGCCCGTGTCGTCCTCACCGGAGCAGTCCTCGTCTTCCTTGCCGATCTCTGTACCAAACGCTGTACCATACCCGACCTGTCGTCCGCCGTTCACCGGCCGGCCATTCGACATTGACTCCCGTGACTTTTTCGCCTATCATTTCTCCCCCGTGTCTTGTCCTCCTTCTCCTTCCTCTTCGTATCTGCATCACTACGACATATTAGACGATTCGGACACCCTTTCGGTTCCGGATGCCATTGAGGACGCGTCGTCGTCGGACGACGAGACGGACTCGCTCTCCACGCCGTTCTCTCGTTCGCGTTCCTCGCTCAACCTTGTAGACCCGGCGCTGGTCCCGCTCCCTCACGATGGGGCCGAACCCCAAATATACAGCGCGTCTCGCGATGGTTTCCGTCCCATCCCCTACGACGGGAGCGATCAGCTGCCTTACTATGATTATAATTCTGCTTCTACTCCTGTTTATAGTCCTTACCACCAATCGTGCTGATATCGGTTCTTTTCTCTGCTCATTCTCATTTCCCCGTTTGCCTTGCCTTCTTTTCTCTTTATCTTCTCCCATTTTCCGTGATCTTTATTCGATTTCTTCTGAGTTGTCTATGTCGTCTGTCTCCGTCTCCATCTCCGTCTGCCTATTCTTTTCTCTCTTATCGCACTGTACATTGTTTAGGTCCCCATGCTCGCATTGTCTGTATAAAGGTATCATACATCTCCCCGTCTCCATCCCCTCTCCCTTTCCCTCTCTCTCTCCTCCCCTTCCCGCACCCCTTGCTCGTGACGATTATTGTCTCCCTTCTGTCCATTTATCTCGTGTTTCTTGGTTCGGTTAAACCCTTCCCTGTCCCCCATTACCCTGTCCCCTCGTCAATACTATTCCCCCATGCCACCCACTTTCCCCCAAGTAGCTCTCCTCCCACCCTCCTTCCCTTCCCTCTCCTATCTCATCCCATCTTATATCCTCTTCTCTTATTGTTGATCTCGACAGCGATAGCGAACACAAGAGCTGGGAAAAAAATCACAATGCGAGTGCTTCCGTGGCTTCTATGCTTCTCTTCTTTCCTTTTTCTTGCGATTGCGATTTAATTTGAGTGAGCCTCAGTGAGGTTGAGGAATGGCGTCATAAAGTCCGTCCGAGGAATCGAAAAATCGAAGTTTGGGAAGGGGGAAAGAGAACGAGAAGGACGTTTTGATTTCTTTCTAATCTCCGAGCGACTCACTCGTTGAGGGGGCACGTTGCTGGTACTGTTAGTATTACTATCACTTTTATTGTTGACTTACCTTGGTAACTTGGTAACTTGTGCGTGTGCTGCGCGTGAGGCGTGAGTTCCATTTTTGAAAAAAGGTGGATTCTTACTAGTAGAAGGTCCGGGCGGGCGGATGATTTCCCAGCTCCTAGCTCCCAACACCCAGCAGCTATCATCTTTTATTATTATCAAGACAACGTCAACGCCATGCCATGCCATGTCATGCCGATGTGTTTTTCAAGTTGGGGGTTAGCGGTCATGTGTGGGGGGGTCGCTTTGTATCAATATCAGGATCACTATGATTGGTATTTACCACTACCATTTTCCTAGCAATCGAATCCGAAAGTGCTTCCGTCCGTCTTTGGGATCATCTGTTTATCTGTTCATCTATTTACTCATTTGTTCTTGGGTGTTTTTTTTTGGGAGGGCCAGCCAGCCAGCTCAGAGGCCTAGGTACCGTTTATCTTTTACCCTTTACCCTTTTTACTCTGAGGTGTGCGTGGGTGCAGGTGGCGTGCAGGCCATTGGCACAGGGATTCAAGTTGCCTCACTGGCAGGCTCCCGCTCAATCTCAATCTACCAGTGAGCATCTCCAGTACTAGTGTCAGCTTGAGTACTCGTAGGTAAGGTATGGGATAAATCTAAATACGGTAGACCGGCGTGTATGCGTGGACGTGATCGAATCGCGGGTCCGGGAAACCCAAGAAAAGAAATTCGCTGAGGCTGAGGACTCGGGGAGTGGTACTGACTGAGGAATGAGGAGATGAGGAAGATGACGTCGGACGACTCACGACGACAGTCACGGTGGCGTTTGTTTCCTGTTCTCCTTCGCCGCCCGTCCCTATCATGATGAATACTTCAAGTATGTTACAATTCTGACTGACTGGACTGGCGGTCGACTTCAAGTATCAGGTAACACGTTGTTGAGCTTGCGGCCTTCAAGTACAGGTTAGAGACAGACATCCCTTCAATACTGGTCCCGATCCTCCCCCAATTCATAAACTTCAAAGCCCCCATGTATCCCCGAGCCACCGAACCGAGAACGCCTGTCAACTTTTCTTTCAATTGAATTTTCAGACTAGTACTGTGAGTCTCAATCGGGTGGGAACATTGATATTGATAATGACATCAATATCCATATCGCTTAGGTGAGTCACGGTGGCATGGAAGAAGGGAACTGCGTGTTTGAGGAGTCCCGTTTAAGCATTGAGTCATTGTAAGTTTGACTTTGGATCGAGTAGGCGATGATGGGCGTTCAGACAGGACACCCGGTGCAACATGAAGGAAGCAACCTCGATTCCTGAAGGAAGCTGGCCCCAAAGCAGCAAACGTCGATGGTCCTGATACGAGACGAGTGCTGAACGTCTGGTATGCCATGCATGCTTGATCCCTAATGCCTAATGCATGTGCCTGCCAGTACGTGTAACGTGAGAGCCCCGAGGTGATTGTGATTGATTGTATGATTGTGAATAACTGTATGTATGAACCCCGGGAGGCCAGACCAGACAGATGAACATATTCGTTAATTCAAATTGAATTTGAATCAGATCAGGACGAAGGACGCAACACGTTCTGAGTTAGAAGCCCATTTCTGGATTCACCCATGTTCATATTCTGTCATCGTCGTTCGGTCCAATTCGGTTCGAGTCAATGGGTGGGAAAGCGGGTCCGTTCCGACCTGACGTCGAGAATCCTTTTAGCGCCTCCGATTGAAGATTGGGCGCACCAGTACAGTACTAGTCATCCAGCGCCCGTCGCCCCCGTCTTTAGAAAATATGCTTTCGGAAGTTCAGGCCAAGTCTTCTCAGAGAAGCTCGAGCGGGCGGATAGAGTGATAATGAATGACTCGGGCTGACTCGGTCGCGGTCATTGATGGTATTCCTAGCTCTAGCTGGTAGTAGTCCACGCGTTCCGTGGACGAGAAAACGAATGCTTGCAGTGGATGAGGGCTGGGAACCCCATCAGTTAGTACTGAAAGGTACCGGTATCATTGGAAGAAGAGCTTTAGGTAGGAAACCGCAGAGCTGGAAAAAGTCGAAGCTCGATTCTCGGCTGAACGGTCAAGGACCGTCAAAGTCGGGCGGGTCACACGAGTAGGAAAAATGAGATTATCGCGTGTCGTGTGTTTGCACAACACCGTTATCGTTCGTATTTCGACCCCCAGTAGATAGATGATGTCTCACATTAAATCAAGCGCGTCGCGTGAAGGATGTGTACATATCGTATCTGCGTACCGTATCAGTAGCTTATATCGGTGAGCATATCAAAGAAAAGGTTTTATTGATAACCAAAGAAATCTGAAACACCTTGAAACCCAAACATAGGATGATAGAGGCTCGCCACCGCTTCGCGTACACAATGCCCCTCTCTTCTACTCTGTCTAAGAACCACCCACCCTGGTCGGAGTCGCGACAAACACCGCTACGGACAAGACACGAACGATAGTGTTTCCTTTCCTTTCCCCGGCTTCGTTTTCGCACATCCATCTGTATGGTGGGTCTCGGTGTTTGTGCGTGTGGGGTAAACCATCTTCGAAACGGGAGTGTGATTCTCCGATTGGGTCGTTCCAGTGCCGCTTCTTGTATTTCTTCCTTCCACCTCACAATTGGATGTGCCGGGGTCGAATCCTTCAAGCCGGGGGGACAAACCAACTCCTACACGGAAACGAAGACGAAGCCTTCCTCGTCGGCATAGAAGAAGCTGCAATAGTGGAGTGAGTTATACCCTTCCTTCCCGATCGTTGACATTCCAGATACGTAGCACCACGGTCACAATTCATTGCTTCGGCTCATGGACCGGAGGAGGTGGATTCCAAAAGTCCTTGGCCTCAGGAGACATATCGTCCAAAGAGGGTAGTCTCGAAGAGTCTATGTATTGAACTGCCGTCGCAACAAACACGGTTCGGTGGGTGGCGTGATATTGAAATGGTTCTGAACGGAGAAACGGGACTGGTGTTGTTCCATGATTGATTGTTGGTTGATGATTGTGAGGGTGGCAGGGGCGGGTCGAGAGATCAGGAAGTCGCACCGAAACCGGGGTGAGTGGGTGATTGTTTGATGTGGCCAAATTTGGACAAACAGGAAAAGGACAAACAGCGACCAATTTCAGTTTGGCTGCGCCACGGTTTGGAAGGGGAATGTCAGATGTCACGGACCTATGCGACTTATACAAGGAGCTTGTTTGTTCAAGTCGTGTGTGGGGCTGGCGAGTTCAAGTTTGAAAGGAATGCACAGGGGTGAAAACGTGTCATAAGCAAGAAGGGATGGTTGTTGGGGCCTTCTATTAGTGGGTGTAATGCGAACTGCAGCTCCGGAACTTACGAGTCGACCAGTTCCTGAAAACCGTTTCCCAGGACGATGAGCTTGGACAAGCGCTCGGGGTGCCAGTTCGCACGCAGGATGTTCTCGTAGAGAAAGTACTCGCAATGGACCATGTACGCAATCGTCCGCCGTTCAAGGACATAGCTGCCTTCCTGAAAAAAAGCACTATTTGAGAACTTCTTATAATAAGGACGTAGAAGGAGCGAGAAGCATTAATCAGGAAGTAAGGCGCCGCCAGAGCCGGACCTGCCTAAAGGCAGTTGCGCCAGAAAAAGAAGCAACCGGTTTAAAACGATGACATAGGCATACATACCTTGTCCTCGGATGAAACTTGAATCCCGAACGAAGCTAGTAAACTCTTGTCTTCATCTGAGAAGACCGGATCGAAAGCCTGAACGCTGTTGACTGCATTCTAGAGGAAGCGGTTTGATAGGGGCGTTGCGACGAGGCGGTGATAAAAGGGTGCAATCAGACACGCAGACTCGACGTGGTGAGTTCAGTTGGGGTGCCCGCACCGACAAGATGCCATCTCGCAGTTCCAGGAGGAAGCATAACTGAACACGAGCTTGAATTGACTCTGTTGGACTCCCCAATCCAAGGCACAGGATGTCGATGGCTGTCCCTTCGTCCCCAGGCGGAGTGGACACCGCATCAGACACGATTTCTACATAAGAGAAGTATCTGAGAAGTGTCATAGTGACTCTTCGCGAAAAGGGTCGAAAGTAAACGTACTCGAACAGTTCTGCAACCAAACTGGATCACCATGCAGTTCCTTCATGGTACGCTCGATGAGATCTGCCGGAGAGGATGCCAGTGACCGCCCATTTATGTTTTTCCGTTTCTTCTTCTTTCGAGTAATCAATGTAAACGTGTCTTGATATCTGAAGTCCGAGTCGACAAGCGTGTTCGAGTCGTTCATGGGTATGCAAAGGTCTGAAATTTGGTGATCGAATGAAACTTTGAGAGAGGAAGTTTCTAAGAACTGACCAGAAGAAGATGAGAGAGCAAGAGATCGACGCTTAGTCTATATTAGGTATGCATCTTTCTTTCTTTGGATGATGACTTCGAACTTGAAATTATCCCCTCCCCGCACAACACCTAGCTTCAGTTAAATGGAAGGGAAAGGCCGTGCGCCACGAGCGGCGAGCATTGGAGAAAATTCAATGGCAGAACAGAAAAGCCGTTATATTGTGTCGTGTTGGTTTTTCTCTTCGTTTTGAAATAGGAGGGAATGACTCGACTGAAAGCTGGCTTATGATGTCAGAATGCAGGCTTCCTCGCCAACGTGGATGGTCCAGTATAGCGGTATATCAGGTTTTGAGGATGAATCGTCGTCCAATTTTGAAGAACGTGTGCGCCATAGATGTGCCGCTGAATACCAGACCAGACTCAGACTCACCAGAGTATTAATATTGGTGATCGACGCAGAGTGCCACGATCACCGGCCGAATACACCGAACCAAGCAACCCTAGGCCTACTTTCGCAACTTCGACCTTAGAGAGTGTACACGTTCACCGCAATCTACCGTCTTTTCAAGCCCGTTTCGAGTACTTTCTGAGTCAGCTTTCTCGACTGCGCCTACGATTTCTTCGCTGACTGTACTGTACATGTGCGCGGCTACTGCTTTTATGGAATTGACCTTGTGCGGATCTCGGAGTGGAAGGAAAGAGAGCGAGTCAGGAGACCAAGGCCGAAAGAAAAGGGAGGGGCGCGTGGGCTGGGCCCGGCACAGGCACTCAACGTCATATCTGACCCCTCCGCATCTGTCGATATCCCGCCCTTTCTATCGTCCACGTTAATATATAGGTCCATTTCTTGTGTTCCAAACATACCTTTATTGGACCCCTACCCCGATCTCTTTCGTCCGTACACAACCACCATGGCATCTTTGCCACCATCGAACAGCGACTCGTGCATCCTTGATGTCCGCAGCGACGCTATTGTAACGGAAGCGGGCTCCAAGAGTGGGAGTGCAGACTTGCGCGTCCAAGCTTTGGAAGGTCTCCGCAAACCCACTGGCGAGAAGACGCTGCCGACCATGCTTCTCTACAGCGAACACGGCCTGCGCCTTTACGACACCATCACGACAGAATGCCCAGAATATTACCTCTTTCCGTGAGCGGACAAACTTGCTACTCGTTTTCTCGCACGTGTCTCACGTACTCATACATTCTCTTTCCAGCGCCGAAGAGAGGATTTTAAAATCCCACTCGGACAGCATTGTACGCACTATGCTATCACAGAATCAGGATCAAGACTCGGTGGAGGAACCTGTTCTGCTTGAGCTTGGCGCAGGGTGAGTGTATGCACTCCGTTTAATACCGAACGCGTCGCGACGCGTCGTCGTGTCGATGCCTTCTTTGTCAAGAGGTTATCTCCCTATCTTATCTCATCGTCGTAAAGGCACCTTTTTTTTGGCAGAACCGTTCTCCTTCTTCTAAAAGTTCCGAACTGATGCAGATATCACAGGGCCTTACGGAAGACGTCACACGTCCTTCTCGCACTGGCTAGACATGTGTCCTCTACACCCTGCATTTATAAAGACAGCCGCCCAAACCCCTTGACTTACTTCGCCCTCGATCTCGAAAAAGCGGAACTGGAGCGTACCCTTTCTGAACTCATGGCAAAGCACGGAGACGAGCTCACCAGCAAGGTTGATGCCAAAGGCATGTGGGGAACCTACGAAGATGGTCTCAAGTTTATTCGGGATGGAGGACTGGACTCGAAATCCTTAAACGACTCGAAGGACGCGGGCGACTATCTTTCGCAGTCCTCCCGTTCTTATCGCTCGCCCTCAAGAGACAGTGATGAACAGAGCCCGTTTAGGCCCGGCTCGCCGCATTCATACTCCTCGCACACGATCAGTTCACATGTCGAGTCCCTCACGCCTCCATCCAGCCCTGGCTCAGACGGGGGCTTGAAACACATTTCGAGGCCTTTACACCTCATGTTCCTTGGCTCATCCCTCGGAAACTTTGACCGAGAATCGGCCACAAACTTCTTACGCGATCTTCCCCTGCGTCCAGGTTCTGGTGATACGCTTCTAATCGGTCTGGACCACGATAACCCGAAAGACGAGGTCGAACTTGCGTATAATGATCCCAAGGGTATCACGAGGGAATTTATACTGCATGGTTTGAAGGAGGCCGGTAAAGCTTTAGGAGACGAAACTCTCTTTGATAGGAAGAATTGGGAATATTTCAATCAATTCAACGTGGAGCAGCGTGCGTGCTTTGCTGTTCTCTATATGTTCCTTCTGTATTGAATTCGATTGCATAGGCCGCCATGAGGCTTACTACCGGTCTAAGGTAGACCAGAAGATCGTTGTCCCCGGAACTGAACAAACCATATCAATTCTAGCGGGCGAATTGCTCAACGTTGAGATATCGAACAAGGTGTGTGTACTAGCACTGCCGCTCATAAGACAGCATCTGAACACCTTGCCTTAGTTCTCGGATAAGGATGCATATGCTATGTTCACGGAAGCAAGCCTTCGCCCCATCACGAGATGGACTGACGAAGCTGGCCGCTACTCTCTCTGGCTTCTCGAACGCCCGGCATTCACTTTCCCGCTCCTCTCCCGTTCCGATCCATTCGGAGTCCCGAAGCTTGAGGATTGGAAGGTGATGTGGAAGGCCTGGGACAGTATAACGTTGGGAATGATCCCTCGCAGCATGTTGTTCACCAGGCCAATTGACCTTCGTCACATTTGCTTGTTCTATCTGGGACATATTCCGGCATTCTTGGATATCCACTTGAGCCGATTACTCAACGAGCCTCACACCGAGCCGGAATACTTTAAGACTATATTTGAAGTAAGGCAGCTTCTTCGACGTATGAAGCTTTAATGGATAGTATTGAAATGCTGTATAGCGTGGTATCGACCCTCACGTCGACGATCCTAACCAATGTCATGTGAGTCTCCTTTCTTTAGCTATCTGAAAAACTCTGTATGTTCTTACATTATTCAAGCCTCATTCCGAGGTCCCCGAAGCAGACGATGAGTGGCCAACTCTCGAGTCGATCATCAATTTTCGTGACAGGGTTCGAAGCCGCTTGGTCCGACTGTACGACGACCTTGCATCAGGTAAACGTAAAATCACTCGAACAATCGGTCGTGTTCTCTTCATGACCTTAGAACACGAAGGATTCCATGCTGAGGTTCGTAACGAACAGGACGAATGAAAGTTAGTAGTTGCTCACGCATTTTCCAGACCCTCCTCTACATGTTATTGCAAGGCGCCGGCGTACCAGGAGGCACGCTTTCTCCTCCAGGATTCGCTACTCCCAACTGGGACATCCTCGCAGAGCAGTGGACGCGTGTCGAGAAACCAGCGGAGCCTACTGTTACTTTAGGCCCAGCAACTGTTGCCATTGGCCACGAAGATTCTGAGGCTAAAGACGAGAATGAAGATATTAAATATGATCTGGAGGACGTCGAGTATGGTTGGGACAACGAACATCCTCGACGCGAGGTTGAAGTTGAGGAGTTCCGCATCGAGTGGAGGCCCGTAAGCAATGGCCAGTTCTTTGAATTCTATGAGAAAGGTGGGAAGGATGTCGTGACGCTCCCTGCGAGCTGGATCGAAATTGACGGAGTCATCCAAGTGAGTATACTGTCCTTCTGTCTGGTCTCAATATGCGCCAGTCGCTTATGAATGCAACCAGGTTCGGACTCTGTACGGGCCCGTCCCGATGGAAGTGGCGCAGAATTGGCCTGTACTTACGTCGTATGACGATCTCTCCAAATACGCCCAAGTCAGAGGTGGTCGTCTCCCGACTGAGGCAGAGTTACGCTTATTCTTCGACAAGTTCGAGAGCGGATACGAAGGCGGCTCAAACATCGGCTTCAGAAATTGGCATCCTCTTCCGTATGTGTGATACCTCAATGCGCTGCCTTAAAATGATTGATGTTCAATGACCTTGGGTGAACTAGGGCAACGACCGGAGGAAAGCGAAATGGCGGCAAAGGGCATAACGGCGGCGTTTGGGAATGGACGACCACAGTGTTTGACAATTACGAAGGGTTTGAAAAGTCAAGTCGTTACCCAGGGTAATCTCGCATCTCACATTCTCGTGATCCTGAGCTAACGTCTTTCTAGGTATTCAACTGATTTCTTTGATGGCAAGCACCAAGTAGTGGTGAGTTGTCTCTTAGAATGCGATGTAGCCGAGACGGCATGCTGATTTATCTTTTTTTAGATTGGTGGATCGTATGCAACAATCCCTCGTCTCGCTGAGCGTCGTTCCCTGCGTAACTATTATCAGCATAATTACCCATATCCATGGGTCGCTGCCAGGATCGCATACGACGCTTAGGCGATGTTAAAACGAGACGAGTCAAAAATAATATGTAGCTATCAGTTTAGCATTTGGAATGGCGTGTACGAATAGGGAAAGATGAATTCCGATGTGCTTGTAATGCTATGAGGCAGACAGTAAGGTCTCCATACGAATCACTGCTTTGGCTGTTTGTAGGAAATATGGATGTTTAGTAAAGAAGAATCCAAAAAATAGTTATGTCCGTTGAGAAACGATGCGAGAGAGATCCGAAGAGATAAATAAAGGAAGAAAGAAAGAAAGAAAAATGTAATGAATATTAATGTAGGAAGGATGAAGATAATCGTTTCAATAACTATTGAAGATCAGTACCTACACTCAAAGCAGTGAGGGAATAGACGTACAATACGAGCCCGGCTGGGCTTGGACTTAGGTGCTGAGGACTCCCTATTTATCGGGGCGAGGTACGCCTTATCAAATGGTTGCTCGAGCGGCTGTATGATTTGCTCGACCATCAACGTTCGATCCGATTCGTCTGATATACGTATTTCGGGGACAGATATTCCTGGAATGGAAGATAGTACGACAATTTCCCCAGTTTCTCCAGCCACGTTAGCGTGCTCCGAGGGTTGCTCTTCGAACCTTGGATGGCGCGCAGGAGAAGAACGCATCGTCATTGTCATCTGTTCGTCATCTTCTGAGTCTGAGTCGCTGGCGAACATGTCGTGGAGAGCGTCGGCTCCGCGCTGGCCCTTAGGCAGACTCTGAGCCTCAGCGAATCGAACATGTCTGGAACCATCGTCCAAGAGCGGTGAGCTCTTCGTTCTGCACACTTTAGATGATGGAGGATAGAGATAGCACACGGCAAACTGGTAACAATTGTGAGTCATTAGTACATAATCGTTTCAGACAGGACGAAGCACGTACGCCATATTTACTTTCCTCCCGAAGGCATGAGCGAGTCGGTTCTAAGGTCGTATTGCTACGAGTCCGGATGGGCCGAGGAGTCTGTTCTGGTACGGGTTCCCGCTTCAAGCCGACATTGATGTTCCAGAGAAGGCTGGTTCCTGGCAGCGAAGCGCTTCGTTTTCGCAACGAACCTGTTGATTTTACTCTCTTGATTCGTTGGTTTGTGTATGACTAGTGTATGGTTAGCCTATGTAATGGTGTGCTGAGAGGTTGAATGCTCACCGGACCGTTGCTGACGTAGAAAGAGGGAAGCATTGTAGTTTAGTTGTTATGGCCTATTAGCTGTTACATTTCTTTGAGAATCTGGCATCTCTTTATAAACGTTGAGGCTTCCAAGTACAGGTCTCGGGCGTCGGTGCGAAGAAAGGGGTACCGCAGCGACTGCGATACAAGAAACCGGAAAGCCTGACACCATGCTGCGCATCCTGCATAGTTTGAATTTCTTCCCTTCTGACTTTCCGCCAAGGCTCCACTCGGATTCACTGCCTCCAGAGGACGGACGAGGAATGAGGAAGAGATCCGAAACAAACGCAAGAAGAAAGCTGAGAACGGAGAAAACTCAAGAATGAGACTCTGAAACGAAACCCGCGGTAGCCAATGCCAGTCCGACCTTTTCGTCATCGGATGCTCTAAAAGTGCGATCGACCGCCGATCACTTCTTATTTTGGTCAGCTATGCTGACTTAGTGAAGCAGCTTGATACCCACCGAAAGCCAGTGTTTTCCTTGGTCTCATTCAATTTCCACCTTATTCTCAATCAGTTATTCGAATCAAGATGTCGGAGAAGTTGTCGCTTCTGGACCAGGTATGCATGATGTTGCAGCACTCTTTGTTTTTGTTGGTCCGCGGCCAACAGGCTATCCTCAGGGCCATGAGCATGCCAGTTCCGCTTCCGAGTATCTAAGCCGGGGCCTCCTACTACAGGCAGCGGAAGAACACTACAAAGCAGCGGAGGCATTTCAAAAGTGCATCGAGCAGTCTACGGATGACCATGTACGTCCTGTTGTCTCGTGTCCCATGGCGTATTGCTGAGACGAGACATGATACGCTTGTCTCGGATTTCTGTTAGACCAAAAATACACTTAGGAAACTATGCACGCATCATAACGCTGCAGGGAAGGACTTGCAGAGGCGTATAGCGAAGCTTAAGGAAGAAGGGAAGGACCCCTCCGTACCGCAATTGCCCCAAAGCTCTCGTTCAGGGATGAAAAGCGATTCGGTGACCCTCAGGCCCCCTTCTCGTGGAAGAAACCTCGATTCCTCAACGAATACGTTCGACGAATCATTTATGCTTTTGAATCAGCAGGTATTTGTGTCAATAAATTTTTTGTATGGCATTTTCTCACTTGTATTGGACTTGTCGATTCAGAACGATGGCAACGGGGAAGACTCGCCATTCGATTTGTTTTGGAAAGTCACAGGTGAAATCATGGTCAATTTGTCGCAGCCAATGTCATTCCAGACAGCAGCCATGGCTGCGCTTGATGCTGTAGAGAGTCGTTCTGTGTCTCGATCCAGTAGTACGCAGCAGCAGCAACCAAACGGACGGGATTCTCAGAGCTCCTCCAAAGTATCCGAGAAGCTCTTGAAGAGCAAGGTTGACAAGGAGAATGAACCTCTCGGTGATGAGTTTGATTTTGAGGATGACGGTATGTCTTATTTTTTTATTAGTATTTTCATGTCTTTGAATCTTTATAGATTACGACTCTCTTGATGACTTCTGTCTTATCCCTTCTAAAAACGAGGACTCATCGACTGCCCGACTTAAAAAAGAGAATGCGTCATTGAAATCGAAGCTGGAAGCCATTGAAAAACAAATGGTCTCAGTTCAGAAGCAGATGACTCTCAGGAACGAGCAAGATCAACACCTACGTGATAACATAATGTTGGCACGGAAAGAAGTGTGTCGAACTCTTGCATTTTGAAAACATCTTAATAATGTATGGTGCAGGCGCAACGAGCTATGGCAGCTTCAGTGTCTTTCACTGCACCAACGCCCTTTTCAATGCCGAACATAAATGCGCAAAGCATGACCGTGGCTCCACCAAGTACTATTAACGGTCGGGATAAGGAAATGCAACATCTTCGGCGAATCAAAGAATTGGAGGACGAGGTTCGTACAGTGAAGGCTGAGAACGAGAAACAGGTCAGTGCTACGGGAATACGTGTGTATATTCGTTCGCCTAATCGTATAAAATAGCGCGCTATGATAACGAAGTTCCGTGAAAGATGGGAACGATTGAAGGAATCGGCAAAACGAAAGAAGAGTGCAAGGATGACCGAAAATGCGGATTTGGGCGCGCGTGAACGTATAGATGAGGACCCAGAGGCAGAAGCCGCTGCCACTGCTGAGGCCTAAATTTACACTCAATCACCCGAGAGAACAATGACCCGACCTATTGCTCATCTAAAAATGAAGACCAGCAATTCCAGTGAACCAGGAAATTGTACTTATAGCTGTTCCGTTTCTGTAACAATGAAGCACTGTCAGAGATGTAACGACCCTTTCTGCGAATATGTGTGTACATTGATGGCGGTGTGACTATATGCGCGGGCACGGTACACACATTCATGCGAACAAGTTAAAATCCACTACCTTCATAGATTTTGCTATGAGGCTGAACAGACTTCTGGCGTCGTCCAGATCAACCTCCGGAACGCGAGGCCCAATCTCGGTCACCACAGGAAAGTTTGCGCTCAGTACAAGATCTACGCTCCTAGCCTGAATACGGTACAGGGCCACGAATATCCGGACTTTGTCGGCATGTTGTCGATTGAATTTTGCTACCTCTTGTACACCCTCGAGGAGTATCGGAGATGGTATCGTACTTTCCGTCACGACAGCAGCAAGCTCATCAGGAACCTGCACTCCCACAAGAGAGCTCGATCGCGCATCATTGTCGTGCGCCAATGAATCAAAATGGTACCTAAAAGAAAACGTTTAGTGTGTATCGCTGACAAGTGAAGCAAGTCACATAACTTTACAGCCTCCTCTGGATCGTCGAGTTCCACCCGTTGAAGAATCTCGACGATGAAGCTAATGTTTGTAGTGTCCGAGAAGTAGACTTCTTGCGTATCAGGAACTTGTCGTATGTCTCTGTAATATGCTCATTATAAGGGAGTGATACTGCCCTAGGAATCGAAGTACATACGACGCGTCAATCAGGTTCAAAGGCAACGTTATAGTTATTGCTCCCCCAAATAACTCTTTGGTCGCAACAGACATGATGAAATGCAAGAGCTAAGCGATGGTCCCAGTTCCTGAAAGGAATATTACTTATTAGTAAGCAGACGCGTCAGGTCACGGTCACGTTACCCACTCCTTGTTCACCTACCACCACCATCACCACCACCATAAGCATTGAACCAGTTGTCACTTCTTGTCTATCGTTTCCCATAAGCGTAAGATGGACTCAGCTCGCCGCACGATGCGCCCGAGTATTGATCCTTTCGGGAACAGACAGGGACTGGGAATGTCAGCGATACCAGGACCTATGACTGCAAAGAAACCACCACCGAACAGCCGTTTTCGTCAGTCGTTTGGTGGTCCACAACAGTTCATGGGAGCCCCAAAGAATCCAATGTTCCAGGGGCAGAGTTTGAATGTACCACCGAGCGCGTCAAAGCCAGGGCCTTCAGCTTTTGGCCGTACTCCTATGCGCAAGTGAGCCAATTTGAGACATTTTGTGTTAAATATTCTGATGATTGTATGCCGTGTTTGACAGCAGTGTCCGTGGCGGTCAGCAATGGGCTAATGGCCGACAATCGATTGTCCCTCCAACTCCGGGTGCGAGTCATGTACTAAAGGACCCGCGCAATATACGTGATAAAGCATATCAGCAGACGATGAGGACATCTATCTTCCAGTGGCTCCAAGAAAGCCAGTATCAAGGGACTTTTTCCAAACAAACGCTTCTCTCTCCGACTGCAAAGGACTTTCGCGGGATATTTGAGCATCTCATAGGTTTGCTGGATCCTACGTACATGTTTGGGGAGCGGGGTCGGAAATTTGAAGACGAGGTCGTGATGCTCCTAAAAGGACATCATTACCCTTTCGCCGACAATATAGACAGGAAATGGCTCGCTGCTCCCGCGAGTATGCATTCCTGGCCTTCGCTTCTCGCAATGCTCCATTGGCTTACAGAGCTATCAAAGGTACGCTGCTGGCAATGGCTGTCGTTTAACTCACGTTTTAATCTCTTTCGCTAGGGCCGGTACGCGTACCTGGATAGCACTGAACCATCTCTGCAAGAGGTCGAGAATGTCCCAGAAAGTTTCGAAGATGAAAATCATCATGCCGCACTCGCTTTCAACTACTACAGCGACGCATATGGCATTTTTCTCTCAGGAGCCGACGACTTCCGCGAACAGGACCACTTCCTGGAGAATCGATACGGTGCTTCATATTCACTCAATGTCGGTTATATAAGTCTGACATTTAAGTAGCAAGAAAGAATGAAAGTGTTCTATCTGAATTGGAGGCACTCAAAGAAGAGGCTCGCAAACTAACCCTAGAATATCAAGATTTAACCGAGAAGCCAGTACGTGCACTATCATTGGCTCTCATTAGTCACTGTCTGATTCCGACTGACGAGTACTAGACTCCCTTCAGCGTAGCCGAACATGAAAACAGAGCCGTTAAATCAGACGAGAAAAAGTTTGAAAATTTCGTCGATTACAATACAAAACGGAAACGAAGAATATTGGAGTCGGTCGAACGTTTAGAAAGGGAAATGGCCACTGAGAGTGAGTCGGAAAAAATACTGTATTCCACAGCTCTGATCAATTTTTGTTGTGCAGCTGAGATGCTACAGCAACTACGAGAAGAGCAGGAAAGGCTTGCGATCGTCGTCAAAGAACAAAACCTCTCCCCTGAAGAGGTCAGCCGTATGAATACAGAACACGAAACGCTAGCCCGCACATTGGAGGAACTCAGGAGAAAGAGCGCTGAAACAAGTAATCAGACGCGTTCGCTCGAGGTAGCTCTTGCCAAACGAAGTGAGAACGTCGAACAAGCGGTGGATGAATATACCGACTATCTTGATCGCCTGGGCCTCTTTCCAACGCCTCCTCCCCCTCTACCACCGAATAATTTACGGCTCGAGGTCAACTTTGCTTCTTCGAATCCGAAAGAACTCATCAGACGCGGTTTGGACGGGAAAGGCGCGGACTTAAAAAGCGACATTAAGCCTTCCTTGGATGGTGTCGCAGATTACCTCCGTCAAGAACTTCAAAGCCTCGAAAACGAGGTCATAACTGTTGAACAGGATTTGGACAACGTGGCAGTTCAGACCGATACGATTGAAGAGAGTGTCTTTGAGACCGAGAGAAGGACAGGCACAATTCAAGACGAGGCAGAATCGATTCGCCTTGTGAGCTTTTCATTGTTTTTTGTGGAACATGCCATTAACGGTGAACATTTGTAGGCTACCCAGCAGGAGTCAATGGTAAGCAATGGGGAGGCTGCAAGGCTACAGAAGGAGCTTGCGCATGCTCGGACAGTGGCTATGGCCAATGGAGTGGGTGCTAAATCGCGCCTTCAAGCGCTCCAGATCGCGTAGGAATCTTTTTTTCTGTTCTGTGAAATTGCACCAGGCTGAAATTGTCGTCTCCACAGCTATCAGGAACAGATTGAGTTGGTTGAGAGGATGAAGGAGGACTGTGTACGGAATATCCTTAAAAGCAGTAGCGACATGGCTGCTTTCCAACAAGAAGTCTCGGAGAGCCTCGGCCTCCTGAGACAATTTGCGGAGGAAAACTAGTTGCGAATTCCCTTCGGGTCCGTATCGACGTTTGGTTGCATTGCTATTTACTTTTCATTTCGTGTTTCTAATACCTGGGATTATTATCTTCATCGTGTACGTCTGAAAAACTTGTATAATTTCTCGCTTCGGCCAGCCTGGCCAAAGCGTAGAGACTATTTTTTGTGGGTTATTTTGACCGATCCCATACGCCTGTTTCCATTGATCCTCGAGGCGCTGATAGTCCTGGACAAGTAAGTGCAACGGTTCCTTAAACCGAATCCGAGGTAAATGCCTGGGTGTTTGTGAACTCTGGGCCGCCGAAGCCAACACCGAGGTCAAGGTGAGCAGGCTTCCCGCCCGTATCTCGAGACTTGAAATAGGCCCATGTGCAGTGCAAATTTTGTTCTACGATACCATTCTCCTAATGAGGATCGCTTTTCTGGACCTACGGACGATAAGTTGTCTGTTGTTTCCACTCCAACGACATATTTGTGAGTGTCAATTCCATTTATCGATGCTCACTCCAGCTGATTTTTTTGATGTCGCCAATCGATAATTGGTAGTACAAAAGATGTGCACGGTTACAGTTCCGTTAGTATGACTCTCACAGGCTGTGTGTATTTCCCTCCCAACTTAGAAGTCGGCCAAGCCAGGGCGTGTTAAAAATACACACTGCTTCCCGACTCTCCCACGTATTGGCGCGTTCCTTGGATATGTGCCACATATCTTTGGTTCTCCTGACGCTCTTATGTGTATTTCTCCGAGCTGGGTTGGAACCTACTGATACGTCGTGGAATGAAGGAAACCGCTTGTGGAAGACTATCGAGGCCTTCTGTCAAGGACTTACTGATACTTTAATGCCGCCGCTCATCGCCAGCCTACCGGGGCCGAAAACTGTTTGCTGCACCGTTATTTCATCAATGTAGCTTGAACTCAAATGCGATGAAAGCCAAGGTCTTGTCGAAATGCACTTTCACCCATCGATTAAAGAATCTTGGAGGGGAACCCAATGAACCGGTTCTGTGTTCTGCGTCGTATCTTCTTTGGCCAGATACGAGTCAACGGTAAGTCCTTACCAATTCTGACAAGAGATACTATAATGAATTCAGTTTAGAGTCGGCTGCTTTAAGACTCGAATCCTTGGGAATGCATTCCTTACATTTTTTCGTTGGTTGACACAACCGTGGTATACCGTTCTTGCGTTCCATGTGTGTGGGGCCTCGATCTGGATCTAGCTCACCTCTCACACGCAATAGCGGTTTGTGAGAATAGGATAGCACCTGTGCAAGCTCTCGGAATAAAAGGCTTCGACCCCTTCACTAAGGCTCTCCTCTGCGAATTGCCATTACTTTCCCCTCAACTCTCCCTTTCTTCTTACCTTTCGGCTCGTTTCTGTTGTCAATTGCAATGGGATCCCGAACACCCCCGAACGGCAGTGCTCCCGCCTACAGCGATGCTGAAGCAGGATTGATCGACATCCACCAAATTCGTTCAACCCCAGCCGTGCCCGCCTTCATCACGCAGGCTGCACCTTCGTACCCAGTGGATGAGAAGAAGCCCGAGCTTACATCCCCTCATTTCCTTTCTCCTCCGAACGAAAAACAGAAGGAAAAGGAAGCAGCTAAAGCTGTTGTCACCACGACCCCTGCTCGCCCTGCAACAAAGAAAAGGAAGGTATCGAAGTGGATTCTTTGGAAAATCTGGTTCAACACATACAGGTAAGTCAGATACAACCAGCGAACGGCATTCAAAGTCTCATGCAGTGGCGCAGGAAATTCTTTACCTTTGTCGTCACTCTAAATGCAGTCGGCATTGGCTTAGCCGCCTCAGGACATTTGCCTTATGCCATTCAGTTCCCTGGTGCTTTTATTCTGGGTAACCTTCTCTTCGCCATCTTGATGCGCAATGAGGTCTTTGGACGTCTCTTGTATCTGTTCGTCAACACCTTTTTCGCTAAATGGGCGCCTTTATGGTGGAGATTGGGCTGCACGTCCGTCCTGCAGGTAATTTCTCAAGAGCGTCTTTGGATTGCACATGTAACTCACATGTGCTTAGCATATTGGCGGTATTCACAGTGGTTGTGCTCTCTCTGGTCTTGGGTGGTTGACTCTTCATGTCGTCAACACGTTCAGGATGCACGATGTCCAACATGACGCTGTCCTAATTGCAGGTGTGTTTACGAACATAGCTGTTGCGATTAGTGCCTTGAGTGCCTTTCCATGGGTGAGAAATACTCACCACAAGTAAGTTAGACCTTGTAATCGCTACTACAAATCCTAACAATGACTATATAGTGTCTTCGAACGTCACCATCGTTTCGTTGGATGGGCGGGGATTGTTTTTACGTATGCATGAACTTCTACGCTACCCTGCTCAGATTGAATGCTTAAGGTGCCAATAGATGGGTCTTTACGCTCCTGGGTGATATTTACGTGCCCGCGACCCGCTCCTGGAACCTGAGTGGAACGCACGTTGCACGGCAGCAAGATTTCTGGTTCATTGCCGGAATGACGGTTCTGTGAGTTTCATCGATTGAATTCATACGAGACATATCTGACCAGTCAACAGTGTCCTTATTCCGTGGTTCTGCGTACGCGAAGTTCCAGTCGACATCGAGCTCCCATCCCCCAAGGTTGCCATCGTTCGTTTCAGGAGAGGTATGCAACAAGGTCTCCTCGGGCGCATCTCACGCTCTTGCATCATGGAATACCATGCCTTCGGCATCATCTCAGAGGGCACCCACGCAAAGTACCACTACATGATCTGCGGTGTTCAAGGTGACTTCACCCGAAGCCTCGTCAATGACCCTCCCGCCACGCTCTGGACGCGGGAGCTCAAGTTCGCCGGTGTCTCCAACACGTCAACGCTCTACAAACGCGGTGTGCGAATTTGCACGGGAACAGGTATCGGCGCGGCGCTCTCAACGTGCATCCAGTCCCCCAATTGGTTCCTCATCTGGATCGGCAGTGACCAGGAGAAGACGTTCGGACCGACTATTTCGGGCTTGATTCACAGGCACATCGAACCTGAGAGGTAAGAGACCCCCTTTACTTGCTGACTGCTCCATATTTCGGACCTTGTTGAACTTAATCTCTCTCACGCAGGTATCTCTTGTGGGATAGCAAGGCGAGAGGGTGAGTGTCGCTATTGCACTGGCAAATCATGTCGTCCGCATAAGCTGACGTTCCGCCTTTTTTCTTTTCCCCAGTGGCCGTCCCGACTCGATGAAGATTCTCAAAGAGGCCTTTTATTCCTTTGGGGCCGAGGGTATGTCTTTCCCTTTGTTGGTCTCTTCTGATGCTCATGTGTACCACTTCTCCAGTCGTGTTCATCACCTCGAACTACATTGGGAACTCGGAACTTATGGAAGGGTGCAAAGACGAAGGTATCCCATGTTTCGGTACTCTCTGGGATTTCGTGAGTTTTTCTACTTTCTTTACCACCCCTCGCCGCTCCTCCCATATAGCTTCATGTCTCTATAACACCACGTATTTCTGACACGTATTCTCTCTATAGTGATTGGGCTCCGAGTCACGCTTCTCTTGGTTCTCGCAAGGGGTTTCTCTCTTTCTCTCCGTCGCTGTAATCTGCACAAAGTACACACAACAATAACATAGTAGTTATCTCGCATTATAGAAGGGGGTACAAAGGCGGCCGGTCGTTTAGGCATTCACCACATTCCTGACATATATTTTTCCAGCCCGTTTTTGATATTATCCTCGAATACTTTCTTCTTCTCTCCGTTCTTTTTCATGCCCCTTTTTTGCTTTTGCTTACTCCTACTTGTAACGATACTTTCTCACACGATCATGAACATACGTTTTAGCCCCCCCTAAAACAGCTTCCGTTACACCCGACTCAACAATCTCGAGAAGCTCCAATCCTCTCATGTGTCCGTGAGTTTGTTTGTGGAGAGGACTGAGCGAAAGATAAGGAGCATGAGAATAGGCACCCACGATTCGGTTCGGGTGCACTTCGGGTTGACATACCCATACGCCCCGCCTGTATCCTGTGAGAGTGCTATTGCTGCTGGAACTTGAACGGCCGGGTGTGCTCCATCAGCATCTGCCCGACCTTTTAATCGGTGTAAGCCGCCTAGTGCTAAACCGGACTTCTACCAGTAGCAGCGTCGCACTAGATTCTATGACCTCATCGATGTGTCCTCTCCTATCCTCTTACCTAAAAATAATTCAAACCGCAGTAGCTGCTTTGGTACAGATTTCACAACACACATTCACGTTCACCTTACACATGTACATTGTACGCGTACGCGCGCCAACCAAAGAACAGAAAAATGAGCTTTAGAACACCTATATGCAGCTAAATGTATATTTATTATTACAGCGGGAGACACAGGGTTCGGCGAGTCTGGTTTCGGGTTCGGTAGGATGGTCGGTGGTCGATGGTCGATGAACGGTGTCGTTAACAATGTCGTGAATAGTGGAAATGGGATCGAAAGAAAAGAGACGGAAAGGTAAGAAAGAAATAGGCATGGGCCAGAAATGAGTTGGGAGAATGAAGCCTTGCGACATACAAGCGGAGAAGGGTAGGGCAAGTAGTTCATGTGGATGAAAAAAAAGAGAAGTGATGAAGAAAGTATGTACATAACAGACACGATTTTTCGCTGTTGCCCACTTCGTCAAGATGTCGTACGTCGAATAAATTGGCCAAAAATATACGAGATGCCGACGCGAAGAGGAGAACGGAAGGTTCCCAATGAAACGGCCGGACGCCGCGGGGTAGCGCAAAGTGATAAAAAATGAGAAGGGAGGGGAGGAAAGGGAAGTGGGGAGGCGGAAGGGGGATATGAATGATAATGATAAGATGAGGAAATCATGTACCATTCGTAACCAAATACGATGTGAAGACGAAGAAGAAGAGTAATACACGGTGTGCGGGGGGATTGTGATCGTTACAAGTGGGGGAAGCAGGGAAGCTAGGAAGGGGAAGAGTCAGGCAAAGCTAAATGGCATGCCCTTTGAGAATCGCGAAGAAGCCAGAGCATGGTGAATGCACGCGAATTAGAAGATACAGTACTCTTCAAGAACTTGTCCGGGCTTGCCCATCCATTGCCAACGCCGGCCGGGGAAGATAATAGTGTTGGGCTCTAGGCGAATACCACGCTTCGCCAACTCGGAAAGAACGCGCGCAATGTTTCGGGTATCCTAAATTTAGAATTTAGTGATGATGAATGTGAGAAGGACATGGGATCTGCATAGAGTATGGTTACTTACATCAATACCGCTATGTTGGCGTCCAATAAAGTCAGAAAGACCTAATGCGCGCAATTGCAAAGGAATGTTGAGAGCGCGTCGCCTTGGGGGCGGGAAACCGGGCTTTGAACGCGCATTAGCAGGCACAACATATAACGCAAAACCGTACATACCTTTGGAAAACGAGGTACCGTAGTCACAGACTTGTTGGGGGACTCGAGTTCAAGATAGTACGTCAACACCTTCCGCACATCCAAGACGTCTCCTCTTAAATAATCCGGCATTTGGATCTAATGATTCCATGTTCAGACCATCATATTCTACGCATCCATAAATAGAACATGCGTTACCTTTGAAATGAAGCATTGCTTTACAACAAAGTCACGAACGTCAAAGGGGCCATCGGTGCACCTACGACAAATTGAGAATTAATGCGTTGAAGTTCTAAATTCAACATATGGATGAGAACTCACCAAGTGTATCGCTCCAGTCGTTGTCCAGTGACACCGTGGACCAAGCCGTTGCGAACGAGAAATTCCCTAAAAGATTCCAAGACTTTGACAAACTTCGGCGCACGATCAACTTGCGCCTAAGTTGATTCATTAGCACTAGTTCATACAAGCCTTAAGGACCATCCCACGTACTTGCGTGATGCCAGTGAGACCTGTGCAAAATGCGGAAAGCTCAGGTCTCCAAACGGGTTTGACGAAACTGCGGAATTCATCTAAAATCATATAATTAGCATACGCATATCCAGGATATCTTTCAGCAATTAACACACCAGCTATGTATAGTTCCTTTGCCCTGCCATGAATATCCTTGCTCCTCCAACGCAGGAGCACGACGGGCCATTCCTAAATGTGGCGTTAGCTTGTCCCGATCGATCCAGAACGCATTTCGCCACCTACGATAATCTCGTTTGGCCAGTTGAAATCGGTCCCTTCCTGACAGGTAGCCTCTACGTCTAGAACCAGGAACGCATCGTAAGTCTGTTTGACGCCGCACTGTGATTCGGGTTTCTGGAGCTTCGGGGGTGCGTCGGTGAGTGGGCGTTGCTCGATGAGTGTCGCGGGTGGTTCGGAGACGGGAACAGGGCGAGCGACTATAGGAGCTACAATCATGTTGCCGAGGGTTGCGAGTATGCGGAAAGGATATGTGAAAGGACTGGGAGACTGAGAAGCGGGAGCGGAGGTACGCGATTTGGTAAGTGTAGTAGATGCGGAAGCTCCTAAGGAAGTCGTGGGTCGTTGTTTGAGGGGTGTAGAAGCTGAAGTAGATGAGGGTTGTGATTTGAAGAGAGGTCCAAATATGCGAAGGACGATGTAGGACACGAGGAAGGAAGAGAGGAGAGCAATGACGATGAGGAAGGGCGGTGAATGAAGTCTAAGAGTAGCTGCGGACTGCAAGTGATGAAGAGGGATTGGGAAGACCTTGAACATGGCCTGGCGGACGACGAGGGAGGGGGGAGAGATGAGGCGTCGGAGACTGACGAGCACGACGTTCAGCCCTCGAGATCAGCCTCGTTGAATGCGCGTTCAGTCCAACACGACACACGACCAGCGGCAAGCAAGTAGCAAGTGAATGTGAAAGAAATCGAAATCTCCAAAAACACAAAGAAGAAATCGAGCAACGCGTGTGACTCGGGCCTATCGCGTGACTCTTATGTGACACCGTCACGAGACCCCTAATTAGGACCAAAAGAAATGAAGCCATCTTCCGTAATCCTGACGTTTGATTTCTCTTCAGAGTACTAGTCTCTCATCCAACCACGCTCAAGATTCGAAATCACTCACAACTGAACCTCCCTCGTTCGTTGCTCTCCATGTTTCTTTACCACGAGCGGTAAATGTAGTGTGGCGTGTATGTACGGTAGTCGATGCACAAACAAAGCAGCCTTCGCCACATCTAAGACATTCAGCCACATTCATCCTCAAGCTTCAGGAGTGCCTCGGGCAAATAGCTTGCCCTTCAGGCGTAACATTTAATTGATCCTGTATGCTTCTTGCCATGATTATGACCCTCGTAAGTAAATGTATTTAAGATAAGTCAGACGCTACACAGCTCTCCGCCGACAGTCCATGACCAACCCATTCGAAACACGAATCGGCTCGCACTTCTTCGTGGATTTTAGACGCCCGTCGCTCCCATGGATAGAATCCTAATTGTACATGTACGTGAACAGACTACCGCTACATGCAGCTTCATAAGCAGCGCTGTGTCCTATCTTTCTTCCATTCTTGCGTACTCCAAGCCATCCAGTGAAAATGTGTAAATTTCACTGGCACTCAAACCTATCAGCGTCTCTCAAATGTACCATCGTAAACGTCTATCATAGCTTCAAGATAAATCATGATACTCGCGGAAATCGTAGCCTTTGTCAATTGCTAACCTTTTCCAAGTAAATCCAACTTGTTCCCATCTTTTTACTAGGAAGCGATTTCACGCTAGTACCGTGCATGCCATTGACCTCGACTGTAGCCTACTAGTATCCACCTTCCCTAGCTTCCCCATATGGGATCTATCTCAGACCTACCCAACAAACGAGAACCCGCCGAACGAGCGCTGAGAGTCTTACTGGGTCGGTTGAAATCTCAGCTCATGTACAATTTTCTCTTCAAGGCCCGAAAGGTCCATAGATTCGAGTTCTAGTAAATGATCCATGAACTGAACACGAGGTGTTTCTCGTTTCTTTCCCTGCGCGAACACGAGGCTGCTGTTACTGTTGGGACCTCAGGCTGCGAGACGCAAGAACGACCCAAAAGAGAAGTGGCAACGTTTCCCCCAATCCCCCAATGCAAACCTTCAATACGAACCTTTGAGGGTCTGGAGCCCGATCGTTCATTATGATTGAGTACGTTCCCACCTCGTCCATTGAGTGTTTGCCTCGCACCCGCGAACCTCAAGCACATGTACACCGATTCGCGCCTCATCCTAACGCGATCTTATATATATCATCTGCGGACAAATATAAAAGCGAAATATAGATTTCGAGAAGAGAAAAAGGGAGTCAAAACCTGCTTATCGAACAGTTGTCACTATTACTGATTACTGGTACAGCAGAGTGGAAAGCAAGGAAGGCGTAAGAAGTAAGAACGAATAATAGAGAAGCAAAGCAGACTAGATCTCAGTGTTAGAGATGAAGGGTAGATGCAGTAGAAAGATAGGGGAGCGTTTTTCGTTACAGGGCGAAGAGAACAGAGATACTCTCGTCGTGAAGAAGGGGCGTTAGGATGGGACGACAAACATGTACAGATGAAAGATAGGAAAGGAGGTCGCTCGATGCTGAGAAGGCAGGCACGACGAGAAAAGCAGTGGAGGTTTCGACACCGAGAGGTCGAAAAAGAATATGGAAAAAGAAGCCAATGATAGAACAGGTTACGCAAAAGGGGTTAAGGGAAAAAGGGGGCACGTGGGTCATCGACGCTACGTAAGGTAAGACAAAGTTCAAAGCAAGGGACAGCGAAAGCAAGCTTAAGGGAGTGTTACACAAAATCGAACATTCGATTCGAAATAAAGATGGAGAGGGTCAACGATAGGTGAGATCGCTGATAAATCAGAAGATGATGCCGAGTCGACGGCGTTCACGAGAAAAATCCCAAGGGAGGAAAAGAAAAAGACAAGCCAACGAAGAGATGGGTTGAGTTGAGATTGAGCGAATTGCTGGCAGGCGATGATGCTTTCCAATATGATAAGGAAGAGAATGGAAGAAAATATTCGTCAAAAATCTGCAGTCGGCCAAGTGCCGGGATTGCACAGTAAGGGAAGAGGGAAAGTGTTGAACAATCGTACACGAATGGTTGCTGTCCATGGAAGATCGGTCCGGGGAAGAAAGTCAGATGGAAGAAGAGAATAATCGATAAGCCCGCGGAGCCTTTGACGGAGGCGAGATGCTGCGGAGCCCGTTGTTCAATAAGTGAATGAAATGAACTCGGAGGATGCCAATGGGTTTGCCAATATATTAGGTCAGATGCAGGTGCAAGGAAAGCTGGAGCTTGATGTCGTTACGAAATCGATAGTGATAAGCCAGGGAAAGCACGGGTGATGCTAAAGCAGGATACAGCGGAGGGACGCGGGGAACGCGTGCACCCTTCACAATGAAGTTGACGAAAGTTTCGAAGCCCACCAGTCTTCGTCAGTGTGTACATCTGCAAACGCAATGGGCATCAGGTTGTGGAAACCGGAGTCGATGGGAAGCCCCGTTGGTCGCATAAGCGGCGTCTTGGGCACATCATCGTCCGACGCGTAAGGTCCGTCGAGAGAGAACGGAAGCTCAGTCAGAGGAGTTTCGTACTCGTCCGAAGGGATTAGTTCGGGAGTCGAAGCTTCGAAGAGGTCACTGGGGAATGGCGCAGATCTCAACGATGATTTGCGACTACGAATCGGACCCGTGCCGGGAAGAGGATTCAACCCCTCGTCGCAGCAGGGAGGGAGATCGGGAATATCCCAAGTAAATGGAGATTTTACTGCAGTGTGTGTCGCGTCGAGCATGGGGTTCCAGGGAATCTGGTCAAAGACAGAAGTATCGGGGAAGAGAACGCGTCCGGCGAGCTGGCAGTGGCGACTTCGACCTTTAGATCGAGTCGTGTACCCATTCTTCCGTCTTCTGTTAGCGGTTCGCTGCGGAGTTGGTGTGGTCTAAGCGGGAAAAGCTGCGTCAGCAAGCGAGGCACGGGGAGATGAAGGGCATACACGCACTGGGCACTCCGAACGCGGTCGCCGCTCAGTAAGACGGAAAGGAGATAAGAGGCGGATGGGCAGGTCTTGCGGCATTCCGAATGACGATATCGATTGAGCGCTAGGCTACAAAGGTAAGATAAATGAGTGACGATAGCGCGACGGAGGCGTATTAACGCGATTACTGACCAACTCGAACCCGATAGCAGGAGGGGGGATAGTCAATGGATGACGATCAAGACTAGGGCGCGACGTCTGGGCTCTGGGGCGGCAAGATGGCACTGCGAAGACGGGTGAGGTTGAGGCTGCGGCGTTCATCGAAGGTGGGATGATATGTGATTGAATGTGAGAGATTGGGGAGGCGCGCGGTGAGACTCAGGTGGGGGAGAATGACTAGTGCTACAGAGAGAAGAGTGGGCTGAGAATGAAGTCGTATATAAAGGCTTTGAGCTATCGTTTATTGGGAGAAAAGATGAAGGAAGGAGCGCATAAGAAAGATGAAGGAGACGAGGCGGGAACGGAAGCGGGAGACAATGGATAATGGAGGGAAGAGGGAGAGAAGGTAAATTAGAGGATCCCAAAGATCCCAGACAGCCAAAGCGCGCCCGCGTGAACGTGTTGTAACGCTTGTCACAGTATGTCACAACTTCCTAATATATCATTTTGTTTCCGTTTTTCCAACTCCGCTCTTTGTCCCTCTCATCACATCCATCTCGCCGCAACGCAACGGGCCCAGCATCGCGTCGCGCTCTCGCTTTTCCTGCTCACAATAAAACGCATATCGACGAATAATTATGAAACAGTGTCGCCGAGCGATAACAATACTTGCTCATCGGCTGGGGCCAGCTGGCTTATTTTTTTCTTATACACGACCCTTCCTCTCGAGTATTGGACTATTATGATTCTGTGAAAGGCTGTGAACCTCTCTGCCGTCGCGACCCGAACGGCCCCGTCAATCGCGCAACGTTTCGCGTCGTGCCAGCTTTCAAGGAACTTCTCGCTAGTTCTCTTCTGAACTCTACCTCCGCTACGTCACTGTCACCTTGACTCTTGAGCTTAAGTTATTAGGCCCGGCATGCGTCGTCCACAGAGTCTCGCTCTCAGCGCATCTAAGCTCCCATTGTTGCCTCCAGAAGGCAGTCACGGTTGCTCGCCCTTTGAAATTTTGCAGTCGGTCCATCCGATGCCTACGAAGAGCATTTCCAACGTTTCGATCCTAAAATAGGCTTCCTACTCGAAACACTTTTTGGGCCACCCGAGAAAGCGTTCGTGTCCGAAAACGGGTTGCTCCTTCATTGAGGCGTGACAGTGATGCTACCTATTGATCTAACACCGCACACCGCTGTCCTCCTCGTGTAAAGACGTCGACATACCGACAGCCCGACACGGCCGCCCTAAATTGATGTTCTTCGCAATGCCAGTGTTCGGTCCACGCCACATCCAGCGTACGTCCCATATTCGTCCTCAGACCCATATTTGGGGTGTGCGCTTTTTCCGTTCATCTCTGCGGCGAGTGGCGTGTGGCGACTGTGTAGCGTATGGAAATTCGGAATCCCTCGAAAATGTAGTCTAGAGGGAACGACTTACGTGTCTCGGAGATGGGTTGCCACAAAGTTTCCTGATACGTTTATTCCGAGGGGTCGTTTCTCGGAGGTAAATCTCGGGGATGAGGGAGTCTGGAAATTGTGCATCGCTTTTCTGCAGCTGCCCTTTGGCAGTACTAGTCCTTTGTCCCGAAGGAACAAGCTCCGAGTTCCGAGAAAGTCAAGGCTTTGTAGATCCATGATGTCTCTCGATGCGGTGCAGAACCCTTCTACGCAGCCAGGTATTAGAGACTTTGACCTACACCACTGTTCTAACGTATCGTTTCCCATCGATCTTTCTAATATTAATATCATTGAAACACGTCTCAGGACCATTGGCGAACGTAGAACTGCCATTGGAAGCTGATTTGACTATCTAGGCCATATCTTTCCCACGCTAGACGCCCAATAGATCACATCTTATCATCATTTCATCACATCTTAGACTCACACTTCCACGATCGTTACCATATTCGACTCAATGTAGTGGTTGTGCTTTCCCTTTGTTGAGCTATTGACTCAGTGACTCACAGGACCCTGGGAATCGTCACCGACGGATGCAAATCATGCGTATCTCTTCTTTCGCAGGCTTCGCGACATCGCGATTTTCATACTGAATCATAGTGACTGTTGCGACGACGCCGAGAGATGAGCCTCTTGATGATCTAAGCGACATTGATAGGATCTTTCATTTTCTCGCACGAGGTATGACGCGGAGAATGATAATCGCGATCCGGGAGCGCACTGGCCGACCCACTGCAGAGCTTTCATTGCCTTTAAAATAAGCCACCGACTTGAAACACGAGCCAATCATGACAGCCGCCGCTCTCAGTGAGTTCTGCCAGTAGCTCTAGTGAGTAGTTTCTGTATCTCTCACGTCTGATTGCCTACTTATTTCGATCATGATCACCTGCCAGAAATGCGGATGTCCATGAGGCACCGAGTGTCAGGGCCTTCACTGGCAGGTTCAAGTCATTTACGGCCTTTTCTGAGCCTAACTTTGATAAAAAGTTAGAAACCTAATGTATCGCGAAGGTTAATAGAGAGCGGGACTGCAACACTTCCACCGCGGCCCCCTTCACTTTCAATTAAGCGCAAAATATAAATAGTTCGATGAATGTGAAGACACTCAACCGAGCTTGTTCGCCACCTCGTACATTAATATTCCCGCCGCCCCCGCCCCGCGTTGCCCTCCTCATTCCTCTTTCCATAAGCATGTATGCGCGCCGTCATCCGTGGCATTCAACTCGCTGCTCGACCACCTTTACTATCAAATTCTACATTGCGGCAACTTTCTGCAACGCAAGATCGTTAACCTCCCCGCTCCCACCTTTTCGCGACAAAACTGGCAGCCGTCTTCGAGGCTTCGTCTTCGAGGCACAGGGACACGGGGTAGTAGGCCGGGGCTTGCGCGTTTCTTCGGCGGTTTCTCTCGTCGATGGCAGAGCGGTCGCGAGATGTGAATTTCTGAGAGGGAGTCTTATATATAGGCTTGGGGTAAAGTGCTTTTTTTGGATGATTTGAGCGCGGTACTTCAACTGAAATGACCATAAGAGTCGTTCTAAGCGGCCGTCAGCCTCGAGGGTTCTTGTTGTTGCGACTTGCAATATCAGAGTCCCATCAATTACTGGAATAGCTAGCTATGTGACTTTTTTTGAGCTGTGCCGTAGAGTTATAAGATTTAATTTATTTTTATCTTTATTATAGATTTATTCCGACGGACGAATGAACTGTGGCAAAGGCTGTCAAGCGAAATTCGGTAGCGTGAGAAACTTATAAACACACATCGCGTGTTGCTGGTGTAGTGTTGCCCTGCCCTAGTTTCTTCCTCTTCCTACTCCTCCTACGTTCAGACGGACCGGCAGAGATGAGACTCTAGGAGCGTAAGCCTTCTGAATCTTGCAACTTGTCTTCCGTTGCAGAAACGAGTGCAAAGATGCGTGATGGGTCCTGGTTAGGAGAGAATTGCGATGGTGCATAGTAGATCATCCTTTTGCAACATCGACTTTCTCGCTGTCAGATTGCTTACACCTCTCTCTTACTCGCCCACCTTCGTTGACCTTCGTCTGCATTGTATCATAGGCCCGTGCTAGCTGATCGAAAACTTGAAATACACCTCATTCAGCATCTGGCTTGGATTGACTGGACAATCATCTTCGCAGACGGTCTCCATCGGAACCGAGTTACTGCAAATTCAGCGTTCTCTCGCGAAGTGGAATCCTTTCTCTATCATTGTCATCGTACGTGTCGTCCGCCTGGCATTTTTCAATCTCCGCTTACTTTCAATCCCAATCTACACTGGACTCGCCACAGCGTACAGGTTTCGAGTCACAGCCGACGACAGTGCAACACTCAGCCTCCTTGCACCTTTTCCCCCGTCTCCGACTTCGCCTTAACTCCAGTAACGACCTGTTAGCTCCTATGTCCACCAGCGGTAGCTTGAAACGTAGAATCCCTAGGGATGCACCTGATGAACTTGAACGTCCCCGTGTTCCACCAGCTCATCGAAAGCAGGAAACGCATAACATTGCTTCGCTTCGAGAAGCCGTATACACTTTCTTGGATCCTCTGGAGAATCCGGACAGGAAACAAGAACGGGACGCGCTTGTAAAAGACGAAAAAATAATTCACTATAAACATGAAAAACGAAATCGCCTCCAAGTGCAGATGGGGATCATCAATAACATTGTCGACGAAGTCTTTGTCAAGGAAGATATTTCCGCTGACGACAAAGCTGAGGCCAAGTGCCTCAAGATACGAGTGGATCACGCCTTCTTTTTGCTTCTGATGGACTCCTACGTCTATTTCATGAGTGAAGAGTCGAACGTCAATGAATGGACACGGAAGAATAGGCGGAAAAACATGTGGCCTGAATATGATGCTTATGTGAAGAATCTTCGATACGACCTTTGGCAGGCGAATGCGGACTTTGATAAGAAACGAGAGGAGCTCTGCAAGGAGTTTCGAAACACAATCATAAAGAAACAGGAGGACTACATTGCAGGCGCAGGTGTGAACGTTGTTCTGTCTCTCCTCTTTGAGCGTCTATGCTTACCAAACCCAACCCTTACGCAGGATGGCCGAATGAGAACATGTTCAGCGCAGAAGATGATATATTACTATACGCTTCATTGTACCGTACAGCCGCCCAGTGGGATCTGGTACAGCTCAAGGCGAGAAACAAAAAAATTAGCGGACTGCTTGGTCGAGTCCATTCTATCCTCTCGGAAAGGCTGGCGACTCTTGATGTAGCACATGGCGGCAGCGACTATGTCGACCCGATGCTTTCCCTGACAGAAATTGCCAGAGAGCGATTTCTGGTGGACGACACATACTACCATGTGATGTTTGAGTCGAAACACCAGTCGCTCGAAAGACGCATAGGTTCACAAGGCGATCAGAAAGAGCTTACCCGCAACGAAAAGGGCGCCAATAGATATTTAAAGAGTGATTCACTCGAATACATTGATAAAAGGAAGAAGAGACAAAATGAACGTCTGGTCGAGCTCAGCAATCTTTCATTGCCCGTCGAGATGAACGAGCTCACGGCTCGGATGATGGAACTTGAAAGGCAAGAAGATCGATATAAGAAGCTATGAGATGATAATTCCGTTCACTGGGTACTGGAACCAGCGGACCTCTATCTCTGATCTGATCTCCGAGCACATTCAAGCCATCGACACAATGGACAGTTGCTGTTCTTATTAGAGTTATTTTACATACAATGTAGCGTTTCTTTGTAACTTCGACTTCGAATTTTAATTAAATTTATGAGCCGGCTCTGTGTATGACAACTCGTTCTTGCGTGCCTTCTTCGATGACGCCGAGATGAAAACTCACACACACACACACACCGTTCGCTTTCTGACCCACTTGACTATGCGGAGGTCTATTTGTGCCTGTCCTGTCCCTATCTGTTTATCCTTATGCGATATAACTGTACAACTTGGTATACTTACATGTATTTATCGATCGATTCAACGCCTCTGCCACTCTGAGATTAAAGCTTGAATAGTCTGCATGTGTGCGAATGGTGGCATTAATATTGTATCATTCGGAAAGAGACAGGATTGATGATGGGCGCTTAAGAATATTCAAGGAATATGTGGCTTTAAACTCGCTGGCAAAAGCGAAAAGTAAACGAGTTTATAGTGAGTATTTGCATACTACTGACATACAATGAGACGATGAGTTTTGAGAAATGTTTTGTCTATCCAGGACTTGGAAAAATTGGACAATGAGGGATGGAGATGAAGGAAGGAGAAAGACTCGGAAGTTCTGGATGGCTGTGGAATGTGCTAGAACGTGAGCCTGGAGAGCTGAAAGGCGTTAAGCGTGAGAATGTTGGATTGGATGGACGCTTCTCGAAACCTTTGGCTGAGCTCTGAAAGACTTCTTAAACCGACTCTCCTCCTTCCTCCCTCTTATACTCCCTTTGCCTCCCTCCCATCTCTCTCTCCGACATCTGTCGTCACATTACTTGCTTTCTGAAACAACAAAACAATGGCAGAAACACCCCAGGTCCACCGGTTCCAGGCTGAAATCAGTCAATTGCTCGACCTCATCATCAGTGAGTCTTTCTATGCGCCTGATCCTTTCACCCTCGGGCGCTTGGGCTGAACTGAACGTACGTCCTCATTGTCATTCGCTAGACACTTTCTACTCCAACAAGGAGATCTTTCTTCGTGAAATTATTTCCAATGGCTCCGATGCCCTCGACAAAATCCGTTACGCGTCCCTCACAGACCCCTCTGTTCTTGACACGGAGAAGGACCTCTACATCCGTATCACTCCCGACAAAGAAAACAAAATCCTCTCTATCCGTGACACGGGTATCGGTATGACCAAAGCCGACCTTGTCAACAACCTTGGTACGATCGCCAAATCTGGCACAAAGGCAAGTGTTCAAGTGGCGTGTCTCCTTGTATGCGCAATGTGCTGACAAATTGCGTCGATGTTCATAGGGTTTCATGGAAGCCTTGAGCTCTGGAGCTGATATCTCTATGATTGGCCAGTTTGGTGTCGGTTTCTATTCGTCGTATCTTGTCGCCGAGCGCGTACAGGTAATCTCCAAACATAACGATGATGAGCAGTACATCTGGGAATCCGCAGCCGGCGGTACCTTCACTATCACCCTCGACACCACCAACCCTCCCATCGGTCGCGGTACCGAAATCCGTCTCTTCATGAAGGAGGACCAGCTTGAGTACCTCGACGAGAAGCGGATTAAGGACGTTGTCAAGAAGCACTCCGAGTTCATCTCATACCCCATCCAACTCACCGTGACGAAGGAGGTTGAGAAGGTTAGTACCTCATTTGACTCTTTTCTAACAAACTTCTGACTATATCAAAATTAATAGGAAGTTGAGGATGACGAAGAGGAAGAAAAAGAAGATAAGGATGAGTCAAAGATCGAGGAAGTCGATGAAGAGGCCGAGAAGAAGAAGGAAAAGAAGAAGATCAAGGAGAAGACGGTTGAGAATGAAGAACTCAACAAGACGAAACCCATCTGGACCCGCAACCCGAACGACATCACGGCGGAGGAGTACAGTGCCTTCTACAAGACCCTTTCGAACGACTGGGAAGATCATCTTGCCGTCAAGCATTTCTCCGTCGAGGGTCAGCTTGAGTTCAAGGCCATCCTCTACGTTCCGAAGCGGTAAGTTCTCCCCTTCTGTTGAGGGCTGCGGGTGCTCATTTCAACTTAGCGCTCCCTTCGATCTCTTCGAATCCAAGAAGAAGCGGAACAACATCAAGCTTTATGTCCGCCGAGTCTTCATCATGGACGACTGTGAGGACCTCATTCCCGAGTATCTTAACTTCATCAAGGGCATCGTCGACTCCGAAGACTTGCCTCTCAATATCTCGCGTGAGACCCTGCAGCAGAACAAGATCCTCAAGGTCATTCGCAAGAACATTGTCAAGAAATGCATGGACGTCTTCTCTGAGATCGCTGAGGATAAGGACAACTTCAACAAGTTCTACGAGGCGTTCGGGAAGAACATCAAGCTCGGTATCCACGAGGACGCCCAGAACCGCAGCAAGCTTGCTGAGTTCTTGCGCTTCTACTCGACCAAGGCCCTTGATGAGCAGACCTCCTTGAAGGGTAAGTACCTTATCGATCTTTCCAATGCGCTTGCTGACAATGACTTTCAGACTACATCACGCGCATGCCGGAGGTCCAGAAGTCGATCTACTACCTCACCGGCGAGTCCCTCACCGCCGTCAAAGACTCGCCGTTCCTTGAGGCCCTCAAGAAGAAAGGCTTCGAGGTCCTCCTCCTCGTCGACCCCATCGACGAATACGCCGTCACCCAGCTCAAGGAGTTCGACGGCAAGAAGCTCATCTGTGTCTCGAAAGAGGGTCTCGAGCTCGAGGAGACCGAGGAGGAGAAGAAGGCGCGCGAGGAGGAGGCCTCTCAGTTCGAGGAGCTCTGCAAGGTCGTGAAGGACGCGCTCGGCGACAAGGTCGAGAAGGTCGTCACCTCGACGCGCGTGATCGACTCTCCCTGCGTGCTCGTCACCGGCCAATTCGGGTGGTCCGCGAACATGGAGCGCATCATGAAAGCGCAGGCGCTGCGCGACACGTCGATGTCGTCGTACATGGCGTCGAAGAAGACGCTGGAGCTGAACCCGAAGAACCCGATCGTGAAGGTGCTGAAGAACAAGGTGGCGGAGGACAAGGCGGATAAGAGCGTGAGGGACCTGACGTACCTCTTGTTCGAGACGGCGCTGTTGACGAGCGGGTTTGTGTTGGACGAGCCGACGTCGTTCGCGAAGAGGATTCATAGGATGATCTCGTTGGGTCTTGATGTGGATGAGGACGAGGCTGCTGTGGAGGCGGCACCGGCTGCGACTGAAGCATCGACGTCTGAGCCGGCTGCAGCGTCTGCCATGGAGGAGATCGACTAAATGCGTTTTTTTCTTCTCCGTTCGTTTGATCCACCTTCCTCTTCTTCCTCCGCTCCTCCCAGCTTTTTGTACTGCATATCTTTCCGCTTTTTTCTTTTCTTTTCTTTCCATCTACTTACGATCTGGGCATGTATAGTCAGTCTCGTTCTCGTTACCATTAACTCCTGTTGCATTAGTTTTCTTTCGTCCCCCACCCCTCACCATCTCAAAATGAATGAAACGAGCTGTTTGTTTTTTGATAAATGTTATGATACGATTTTTTCTTTTTCCTTTCGTGATCGTCTACGTACGTTGAGCTGCGTACAATGACGGCCGGCACAGCAAAACATAAGGCAAGAAGTACAAAATACAAGAATCCAGAAATACACCCCGAGCGAAGTATGAAACATTAATTTTAATATTACATGCTAATTAGTCCATGCAACATCACACGCCTACATACACCTCAACCCGACCCAACTCAATCAATATCGATACCATCATCAATCAGCCTCCAAGCTCTCCTCTTCGCGCTCCTCTTCCGTCATCTCCGTCCCCACTCCACCCGCACCCGCCTTCTCATACATCCCAACCACAACCCTCAACCGCGCGTTCTCCGCCTCGACCGCGTCCATCTCCTCCTCCCTTCGCGCGCCGAACCGGCGCAGGGAGCGGATCTCGGAGGCTTGTGCGGTGATGAGCTGGTGAGGGGAGGTTATTGTTAAGTTTGGGGTGGGGGCGGGGCTGGGGGTGATTTGGGAGGTGGTAGTGGTGGTGGTGAAGGAGGGAGAAAGGGAGAGGGAGAGGCGACGTTTGGCTTCGGTGAGTTGGGTGCGGAGGGAGGTGGTTGTTTGGGTTTGTTCGCTGGGGGCGGAAGGGGAGGTTCGGAGGAGTAGGAGGTGCAGGAATCGAGAATGTTGGATTCGTTGTAATAAAAAGAGAGAGAGAGAGAAAAGAAGTGAGAGGTCCCGTAAGTGTGTTGAAAGTTGAGGAGATGAGATGGGAGGACTCACGCCAGCTTCGCGTCCAGTTCCGATTTCGCGTGTTCGAGCGAGTCGGCGTACAGCTTCGCTTTCTGAACCTCGCTTTTGAGGACGTCGATGACCTGAGCCTGTTCGTTGTATCGCGTGATGTCGTCGTTCCTATACATAATAATAATAGCAATACATATCGCGTCAGTCCCGATGCTTCAGATACGATATACTCAAGAGAAGAAGGAAGAGGAGACACACACCACATGCGAAGCATAGCCGTCATCTGCTCGATGCGCCTCTCGTAGTCTCTCAGCCGCTGGACCTTGGGCGCGTCCGCCTTGATCTGGGTCTCGAGACCGAACACGCGGTTCTGCGCGCTCCCGAGCAGTTTTCCTTGCGCGGCGAGATGGGCCTGTAGGTACGGAAGAGAGGGAAAGATGCATTAATTAATGGAATTGACGATTGCGAATGGTGAGACCGAGCGTCAGATGCATACGCATGTGTGCATTCAATCAGCGTGTGTATGGACCCGAACACGGTAACCACAGCAGCGCGATTCGATTCGATTCTCTGCACGAGCGAAAGCGAGGACGAAAGACTCGAGACGTACCTCCAGATCAGCCTTTGCGCTCCTCAACGAGTTGGCCTCTGCCATCCACGATTTCTTCTGTTCGCGGAGGTCGTTGAGCTTGGACGACTGCCCCTCGTTCCACTCGAGATGTTTCTTTTTCATCTGGATGGTCTGGTCGTGGTATTTGTTGGACTCGTTCTGGAGGTCGACAAGTTGGCTTCTGTATTCGCGTAGGCGAATTTGCTGTGTGTGTGTGAGTGCGGGTGTGGGTTGAAGGGAAGGAGTGAAGAGAAGAGAAGTAAGGCTGTGTTAGAGAATGGAAGAGGGAGGAGGATGGGAGTAGGATACGGACGAGGCGTTGACGTTGAGCTTCGTCGTCTGCAGCTGATAGACGGAGGAGTTCATCGTCGAGGAGGGCGAGGAAAGCGTTTATTTGATGTTGTGAGGGAGGAGACGAACATGAATTGAAGAGATCGTTGAGACTTGCGGATATTTCGGAGGGGAGCATGAGCGCGCGGGGTTGAGGAGTGAGTGGATGAGTGGATAGAAGAAAGGAAAAGGATCCGAGGATGAAACGGCGGGCATACCCAAAAAGGAAATGCCTGGTATCGTATCGCCGGTTCTCCTTCAACTGGCTTCTGCTCTCTGACCACTAGGACTACTAGGACTACACGGAGCGTTGACCGGGCAGTTTACTCATGAATGTTTATATCCAGTCAGGGGTTGTTAAGGACTAATCTCAAAGAAGTGTAAATAATATTATATTATATTTCCAAATGTCGTTATCCTTGTATTCCCTCTCTGGCTCTTACTACTATTTCACTCTCCCTTTCCCTTTCTCTCCCTACCCCTTCTCTTTCCTCCCCCCTCCACCACCCGTCTGAAGCTCTGCTCCTACTACCCGCACGATGGCAGACGCTTCTTCTCCTACGCCCGCTCTCCCCGCCAGCTACCAGCTCCTCGTAGGCCCTCTCCTCATCGGCGTCCTCGTAGACTCGGTCATATTCGGTATATGCGTCATGCAACTCGTAAAATACTCCCTCCACTCTTTCAGAGACGGCTGGTACATCAAGTACGTATCATCACTCCTCATTCTATCAAACCTCATACTCACAGCTTTCTCTATCTTATCTCATGCCATGTTTCGTGTGTTGTACTGTCTTTACAGGGCACTCATCACTTGGGTCTACGTCGTCAGCGCATTCCAGATCGCAAGCGAAACGTCCATGCTCTGGCACTACATCGTCGACAACTTTGTAAACCCCGCAGCACTCCTCACATTCCCGTGGCAATACTCCTCCGTCCCCCTCTTCACTTCCATGTACGTCGGACCCGGCCGTTGACCCTCTATCTCTTCCTCCCCCCTTCTCTCCGCCACCCTCGGGCATGAACCCACCCTCCATTTCGTCCATCGCGCTCGCTGTCACCCAATCCGAATGATCACATAACTGACAAACACCAATTTGTTTTCTTTCCTTTAACGTCACAAACGTACAGTGTCAGTCTCCCGATCCAGCTCTACCTCGCCCGGCGAATCATGCACCTCTCCGGCTCCCTCGCACTCTGGGTCCTCGTCTCCTTCCTCGCCGTCGCCGAAGCGGGGTTGGGATTCGCCGCTTCCATCATGCATCTCGATAGCCCGGCTCTGGCCGATTCCGACTCGAGGCTGGTGACGAAGATCTGGCTCGTCGAGAGCGTTGTGTGTAATTTGAGTATCTCGTGAGTTTTTTTTTTTGTTTCTTGAGTCGTCTTGTTCCGAATCGAATGTGTTGACATGCGATTCGAGAGCGCTGTTGGGTTTCTACCTTTCTCGTCGACGATCGGGTAAACATGGTAAGTGGTCGATGAAAAAAAAAGAAGATCCATGAGTTTGATTGTTTTTTAAATAGATCAAGACTTGACCTCGACCATGGGCAACTTTTTCTGCACTTTCGCCGGATCAGCCTCACCTAGCTCCCTCCTTTCCGTCAGTACCGTGCTTTCCTCCTATTCAGCTCGTCTTTATTCCTTTACTGATATCGACGTATTACTTTTCTCAATAGATTTTACAATTGGCCATCTACGTGAGTACATGCATCTTGAGATCGGGGTTGTTTTAGCTTTCTTATTTTAGCTGACTTTTCTTCTTTTTCTCTTTTTGGTCTGTAGTTTGCAGATATGGACAACAATCTTCATTACCTCTTCGCGATCCCCATCGCCCGTCTTTACATGTACGTTTGTCCGTCCCCGATCCGTTTCGTGTACTCCGAACGCAACGTACTGACTTTATCGCGATTTCCTCTTTGTTATTCGTATGCTACATATTACAGAACCACCTTCCTTCACGTACGTCCAGCTCTTCCACCTCCTCCAAAATCATCGAACAGGAGGGAAGAAGAAGAGAAAACGAAACTGATTTTTTTTTTGTTTTGTTTTCAATTACTTGTAGACGCTCAACGATCGCAAACAGAGCCGCTCCCAAACGGAAAGCTCATCCCAAAACAACAGAAATCAAGGATTCAGCCTCGGTGTACGTCCTTCGTTCTTTCTTCCCTCATCTCATCCCCCCCCCCCCTCCTCGCATCCAACCAAACATACACAAATAAAACTAATCAAACAAAACACAAAACACACAAACCAACAGGTAATGTCCCAATCCCGCAAACCACCCTCCTCGCGCAGAGGTAGGGGCGGAGGCGACGACAAGCAGCCGACCCTGAACAACCTCAACCTGAACAACCCGGTGCATATCACGATCTCGCAGGACGTCGACGTCCAGCTTGACTCGGATAGTGTCGGGAGTTTGAGTGCTGTTGAGGGGAAGTCGCCGTCTTCGGGGATGGGGGCAGGGATGAGTATGGCGGCGGTGGCGCCGTTTGCGTATGGGGATGGGGATGGAGAGGGGGTGGGGACGCCGGGTTCGGGGTATTCGCATTCGCATAGGTATTAGGCGGGTGTTGGGTGGTTAGTTATTGAGTGTGGAAGAAGAGAGGAGAGAAGAGAGGAGCTCTTTGTACGTTCGTTGGGAGATCCCAGTTCTAGATGGAGGTGCTCCCAAACCGAGCCCGCCTCTGCCCTCCTCTTCTTTAGGCTGTTCTCTTAAAAGACTGAAAGACGTATGGAGTTTCAAGTTGTATCTCGAATTTTGACCATCGCGTTCCTTCTCCCTCTCCACACCTTTCTCTTTCTCTTTCGCTTTCGATTTCGAGTTCAGTCGATCTCTTGCTTACTTGTCCGTTCGCCCGTTCGGTCGTTGTTCCATCCGTTACCTTTCCACCTCTACCTCTGATACTATAATAAAAAAACACGTCTGAAACGTAGCGCTTCCCTTTGTCACTCCCTGCTCCCCCCTCCCCCCGCCCTTGGTCTTCTTCGTCTTCTGACCAGCTGTACAAACATATCCTATCATACTAGTATCATCTGTTTCCTCACTCTCATCTTACTTCGTCCTGTCTCCTCGCGTCTCTGTGCCCCCCCCCCCCCCTCTCTCCTCCTTACTTTGTGTTTTGCGAGAATCTCCACTCGGTTCGATTCGGTTCGATATATTGGTATCAAATTACTTACTGTACATTGTACGACGTCCCCGAGTCCCCTATCACCCTTGCCCTTGTTCATTATTCAGTTCTGAGTTCCGAGCTCTCAGTTCCGACAGATCGAATTGATTTGTGTTTTTTTCTTCTTTTCTTTGAAGGTTGGGTAGATAGCGAAAAGAAAACGATAATAAGTATACAGTAGTAATACATCTGTTTTTTGTCCTTCCGTCCATCCGTCTGTCCGTCGACCCATCCGTCCGTCCGTCCGGTCCAGAAATGCGTTTTTAACTCCTCTTACGCGCACGACACACGACCTCACGCCCCGACCCGGCGACCAAGCTATCTCTGCTATCTCTGCTATCTCCTACCTCAAACACACACAACACGCACAACACACGTGTCCAAACCTCAATATCCGTATATAAGCTCTCGGTACCGGTCTGTCCTTCGTCGTCGTTGGCATGCCACCGAACCTAAACCCAAACACCAAACCCAAACCCAAACCTAAAACAGATTTGAATAGAGTATGGGTGGGTGATACCTGCGATATCTGCGATATGGGCGATATGAATCGAATCGTATGAACAACGGGAACGGGACCAAAGGGAGCTATGGTCTTGGCATACTCCCCCTCCCCTCCCTCCCCCTCCCCCTCCCCCTCCCCCTCCCTATCAATAGAACTTCCGGATTTGCTTCTCGATGTCTTCAGGGGATGTTCGGATGTCTGTTTTGTTTGGGAACAATGGGTGTGGGAGGAGCAGGAGGAGTGTAGAAGAAGAAGAAAAGGAGAGGGGGGGGGGGGAGGAATAGAGTTAATTTCAAGCTCGGAGTCTTCGAAGACGTCACTTACACTTTTGTGGATCTTCATGTTGTGCCCAAAGGGGATCAAAGAGAAGGGAGAGCGCCGTCGCACGCACGCACGTAAGGACGAAGTAAAGGACGGGTATCGCCGAAAGAATAATCGCCCGTCGCACCGTATCGTATCGTATCGTATCGCATCGCATCACGTCACCGCGCACACGAAAACGAAAACGAAAACGAAAAGGCAGGCAGCGGGGCGGATTAAAGTGGTAGAAGGGGGAGGCCAAAAGCGAGAGTTTGGTTCATTCGTCAATTCGTCAGCAAACCATATACCCTTCAGCATCCCCCCCCCCCCCCCCCTAATAAAAATTAAACTCACTTTTGCTGAAATCCTTGTTTTTCTGGATGAACCTCTGCAAGCTCGGCACCACAAGCTTCACCGCCTCCTCCGCGATCGCCTCTCTCCCCCGTGCATCCTCAGGCAACACCCTCACCGCCCGATGCCGCTCCGCAATCTCCTCAAGCAGATCAAAGAACCGCGTGAACTTGTCCTTCGTCGCCGCCTTCCCGCTGCCTCCGCCCCCGCTCCCCGGCCCGTCGCCGAGGACTTGGAGCAGAGGCGAGAAGTTGGCCTCGAAGTAGCCTGCTTTCGCGGTGCGGAAGCCGGACTGGAGGGCGTTCCGGGCGGGAGGGGCGAGTAGGGACTCGATCGGGGCTGTGCTGTCGTTGGAGGAGAAGAGGAGGGCGGAGAGGAAGTAGGAGACGTTGTTGAGGAGGAAGATGGTACCGAAGGCGGGGCGCTTCTCGGTGCGGGATAAAGTCGTCAGGGCGGATAGCGTCGCAATGATGATATCGTCTGAAAAGAGAGTAATCGGTTTTTTCCCCCAGAAAGTCGAGGGGCAAATGGTTTAAGATTACGCATATACAAAAGGCGAACGGGGTCTGACTTACAAACATAGTGCTCTAGGATGACGTTCTCTTGGCCCTCCATTAGCTTGGGCCCTTTGGAGAGTTGCAAGCCTTCACCCATCTTCCAATTTCCATCCCCGAGAACTAGAAGCGCCGCCCCTACCGCCACCTGAACGGCTGGAAGTGCAGTCAAGTATTTGATCACCTAAGCGTAAGTCAGTACCCTGCATCCAACCAAAAAGCGAGCCAACCCGAAAAAAAATACAACAGAAACTACTAACCATTTCCGTCACGTCAGCAATATCGATACCAATATCAGCCTTTGGTATCGAAGCTTGCTTGATATCGGCCAAAAACTCAGGAAAGCTTCTAAGGCACACCGCTCGTAGACTATGCAGGCCTTCCTTCAGGGCATTTACGTTGGCTGTTGAATTGTTTGCCCTCCGATTAATGACCTCTTCCCACCGCTTCGTCACGGGTTGTGAGGACAGATAGGAGTGTACGGATAAAGCCAAGAAAGTATTGGCTTGTAGCGCTCGTTTGACCCGGTTCGTGAGTTGCGTGAGCGATGTGGATAGAAGGGTAAGCAAGGGGGTCAAAAGGGACGAGAAAGTCCCTGCGAGTTCTCTTGGGACAGGAAGAAGAGCAAGCTCGAAGAGAATGCTGTACTCATTCTGACGGGTTGAATGAGTGCCTGTCTAGGATCAAAGAGCAGAACACTTACGTTAGCCACTTCTATGAGGCCTTCTACCCAAACGGCAAAGTCCTGGCCCTCCCTTATCCCGGACTCTGCAGGATTAGTGTCTCTACCACTTCCATAACCTTCCCCCCGACCCTCAACTACTCGTTTCGCGTCGCCTTCCAAACATTTTCTTATCCACGAGCCTCTCATATCTGCGTACCCGTGCTGTGCTTCTGCGAGAGCTGCCTGAATAGCAGACGCGGCCGGATGTGAAGGATGCGTAGCGGGAACAGGCATGGTACGCAGGAATGATACAAGAGGTCTGATCTCTCGCACAAGATCTTCGGGAAAAGGGACCGCAGGTGCTCTTGAGTCCATGTCCAGCGAGCTACGCATTGGAGGCGCGCCCGATGAAGCCTCCGCGACGAATTTCGTGTAAAGTTGAGCGAGTTTCTTTGCACCTGTCTCTACCAGCCTTGCCTGTATAAAACATGCGTTAGTTACTCAAGAAAGGTCATATTGCATACTTACAGTATCGGCGGACTCGCTAGACGCCCCTTTGAACGCTATATTAGCATTCAATTTCTCCAACGCATTTGTGTATACTCGGAGTTGTGATGCTTGAGGCCTAAGGGAAACTCGTTCATTCGTGTGCCATGCTGAAGGAGAAATTCATAATACCCTCTCAAAATCAAGCATTCCTCTTCGGCAAGACCTTGTTGGCTTGACGCAACTTCGTCGATCTTCTGAAGTGTGTTCTCAATGTCTACGAAATAGCTCAGCTTACGGAAGTGAGCGAGAAAGGACACGATGCATCTGACTTGCCGCTCTCCTGTTCAACAATTGAGTAGAGCTATGCAAAGGTAATATTGATTTCTCAAGCTTCACGAGCCTCGTGTCAAAGCTGGTGAGGATGGAAATCATGCGCTGCGAGATCTGGTGCGTCTTGTTGAGATTTTGCTCTAGCTTGGGAGTTGTATGAGCATTTTACTATGTTCTTAGTTCAGGCACCTCACCAACTCAATTTCTGCTGCTTCATCTTCCATAGTGACTTGAAATCAGATAGGTATAAACGCCACTGTGGGGGTAATTGAGCCAGCACTGCGGTTGTTAAGTGTGAGAGCGTAAGTAGCAGCCAACACGATAGCGCAGCGTGTCGCGACGCGGTCGATCGACGCAGATGATCGGCACATGCTTTCCAAAATCAGAACTCAGATTCAAACTTTATTTTTCGAAGATACACAGAACTGCGCTGCATAACGGCGACGACAAACATCCTCCCTGGTCCTCCTTTTCGCACATACCTTTTCACGCCGAGAGAAACATGTCCGCTACCATCGAGGAGATTTCAGACCACTCCGACCACGATCATGGCCACGAGGACCCGACATCGGCCGCTGCACTTGATAAAGTCCAGTCACGTACGGAGCGCAAGGCGAGGAAGACTTTGATTGGTTTGGGTCTGCAGAAGGTGCATGGGATCACCCGGGTAACTCTGAGGCGGCCGAAGAATGTGAGTTTTTTTGGACATAATCGCAGCGATGTTAGAGTCTTATGAGTAACCGCAGGTCCTCTTCGTGATTGGTGTTCCGGACGTGTACAAGTCACCAAACAGTGACTGCTATCTTGTTTTCGGTGAAGCAAAGGTACGAATATAATGTGTTTGAAATGTTCGCTCGTCTAAATTTATGTACCTTCTCCCTCAAGATTGAAGACATGAATCA
Organism: Hymenochaete sp. R1; assembly: GCA_019400425.1. Classification (NCBI taxonomy): domain Eukaryota; kingdom Fungi; phylum Basidiomycota; class Agaricomycetes; order Hymenochaetales; family Hymenochaetaceae; genus Hymenochaete; species Hymenochaete sp. R1. The sequence goes on from JAFREE010000025.1 coordinate 178,777, forward strand.
GCAAGCTCACTTGAACGCTGCACAACACCTTGCGACAAGTGGGGGCGCGAACATCCCTTCGCTCGAGAAAGCGGGCGAAACGAACGACGACGATGAAACTGTGCCTACTCTCGAACCAGCGGAGGAAGAAGGGCCTGTCGATGAAACAGGCCTCGATCCGAAAGAAATTGAACTTGTTGTTCAGCAGGCCAACTGTTCTCGATCAAAAGCGGTCAAACTGTTAAAAGAGAATGAGGGGGACATCATCGCTGCCAGTGAGTGAAATTCAACATGTATATTGTTGCAGTTTTCTGATACTTTAGCATCTCAGTTATGGCTGGTACTGAGTAGCTGTAATTTTGATCTTTTGCGTTGTGTTCTGTATAACCACCCGCCTAAAATGCACCTTGCTCTGTTGTCGTCATCGCTCGTCCTGGACCGCAAGAGAATAGTGAATCAATGGTTCTCGTACAGTCTAAACTCTAGGTAAAAATTCGACCTTTCCCAGTCATCTTTTACGATCTCTATGCGCTTTTGTTCCGTTAAAGGTTCAGAAGACTTTCCATCCGTGATCCCAAATTCATGTGCAGCCTCCAACACAAGCTCACGAAGTTCACCCTCCTCAAACATGTGGTAGTACCTATTATATATATCATCCTTTTCAACCCTGGGCAGCCCATTCTCCTGCGCCGTTCTTTCGTTTACCGTTTTTGAATCGTTTCTATGGTCTTTGAGAACCCAGGGGACGAAAACATCCTGTCCTCTGTTGCTTTCGGAGTTCGCTTCATCCGTAGGAATAATCCTCTTTGAAAGGGCATCTTGCTGAGTCGCCCATACATATATTAATCCTCGGCCGTGTTTTGGTGAAAGACAGTGGATTAGGCTCTGAGCAATTGATATACGATGAATCCTGTCTGTACTAACACTAGAGGGGGGACCCGTACCTTTACAGCTTCTTTTCGTCTTTGAGGGGTGGAAAGGTGGTGAATCGTAGCAATGGAAATGGCAAAGTCCTGGCAAAGAACGATCAGGATTTGATAATGCAATTAGATTCGCTTCTCACAAAAACACCTATCCTCCAACACGACCCTATAACATCTCCTAAGACACACTCCCTGTCCCTCTCCCCTGCATTCTTCGCGAAGTCCAACAAATTTCGACTCCTATCAAAACCTATAGTCCAATACGTTCCTTCACGCTCAGGCGGGGAGATGAGATATTTGCCATTCCCCGTTCCTGCATCAAGCCCGATGGATCCAGGAGGTATACTCGCGAGGAACGCCGCTACGACAGGCCATGGCTTGTAACGAGTAGATGAAAAATGATGTGCGATGGTGTCATAGACAGAGTGGACGTGTTGATCTTCGTAAGTCTCTGGGTTTCCCTTTGAAGGAGAAGTGGTAGCGACAACGAGCGGGGGAGACATGCGCGTAAAAGGTAAAGAACTGTGAACCCAAGGACGTGAAGGTCATTGCAAGCGCGAGACTCGCGCGTTGCTCACACATCTAACTTTAGCAGATGTAATGGCCGGAGAAAGGCATCACGATAAAACGCTACCCGCGAAAGATTGAGAGCATGATAAGGATAAGAGAAAAGAGCCGAAATAAATTACACGAAGCCCATCTCTTCATCCAGGATCGACTGAAACCGCGACTTATTCAAAGATGGGATGGGAATCAAAGCCTTAGGTTCAAAATGCTCAATCGTATGCGCCAAAGAACTGTATGAAGTATGGTACGCATGGTCAACAGCGTTTCGAGTGATGATGCAACAGAGACCAAAGCAATCTGATACCGATTCTCACCTCGTATGACAAGCTTTCAGGTGTCCGAGTCTGTCAAGCTCAGATGCGAGGTCCTCTTGGTGATTATCCAATAGCGATGGATTGGGAACGACGATTAGTGGCTTGGGTACTCTCAGTACATCCAATATAGTTCCAGAGCCTACACCGGGAACATTGAAGTTCGAGCTGTGTTCTGAAGAAAAAGCAGATCCTACCAGCGTGGCTTATAACCAAGTCAGCTCTCTCGAACTCGGCTTGCAAGGACGGTTTGTAGCGCCAAACATTGATCGCTATATCATTGGCATTCACCTGCCAGGGGCCATCTGCGTTCTGGGGAAGGACATCGGGTAGGTTTTTGCATTTTCCGCACTGTACTACGAGGTGACGAAACCCTTTTCTGTAGAGTGCATCGAGTGCTTCTGGAGAGAGGGCTGCTTTGACGAGATCGTCGTACTGGGTTGAGCCAACGGTGACGAGAGCACGAGACATGTTCGTCTCAGTGAGATGCTCAATGGTGCATGCTCGAAGTCGGGAGCTTATAATATATGCTACGCATGCCTCCGAAGTCAAGTGGTGGTGACTGCAAATCGAATCAAGCGAGTTTCTCACGCTTCGCAGTACTAGTTCAATCAATGTAGCCTCTGAAAGAGTAGGTGCTTTTTATTTCGGCGTAATCATCGTACATGAAAAGAATTCATTGAATTTGGGCGAAAAAAAAGAGCATAATTAGTCCAAGGGTAATGTGCCGATGAGCGCCCGGAACAGAGTGGATAGAGACTGCGGCTCAGTTGGTTTAATACCACAAGAACGTAAGAAACGTTTCATAGCTCCTTAGATCGCTCCTCCTGCTTCTCAAGTTCCATAATTCGAGACGTGAGCTCATTCATCTCTTCAGACGACGAAAGATTGCTGAGCTCGGTCAGACGTTCATTCTGCCTTTTCTTCCGTAGGTCGATGTACCTCGCCGATTCCCTTTTCAAAGTGTCATTGGAACTCCTTTCGCTGCGAGTGAGCTCTTTCTGATGTTGTTGTGGACCTATGCGTTTTCTGATCGTATGATGTTTCGACTCTATCATCACATGGTAGTACGTGTCATCCACCAGAAACCGCTCTCTGGAAATCTCTGTCAGTGGAATCATTGGGTCGACGTAGTCGTCACCCCCAACGGCCGCTCCAGCAGCCTCTAAATGTTCTGAGAGGATCGTATGTCCCCCGGTAAGTAAATTGCTAGTTTTTCCCTTGTCCGCCTTGAGCTGTGTCAAATTCCAATCCGCCGCTGTACGGTACAGTGAGGCATAGAATGTTATGTCGTCTTTTGTTCTAAATATGTCTTCGACCGGCCATTCTGCATAATGGTTGAATTTGATAAGCATAGACTTCTAGATAGCAGAGACAGATTTGTTCTCACCTGCGGCTGCAACATAATCACACTGTTTCCTCATAATCCCGTCCCGTATCTCTTTACAGAGCTCCTCTCTTTCCTTGTCGCGATCCGCATTTGCTTGCCAAAGCTCGTGTCGAATCTTCTTCGCATAATCGTCATACTTAAGCCAAAAACGTCGGCGCTTCGATATCCAGGTCTTTTCGCCGAAGCCCGAGTCTTCTTCGAAGAAGTAGATATACGAGTCCATTCGGAGCAAGAAAAGAGCATGGTCAACTCGCAACTGGATGCGCCTAGCTTCAGCTTTGTCGCAAGCAGAAACGGCTTCGACGAGATCTTTGATGTGCTTCATCTCAGTTGGGATATAATGCTTCGAGATGGCTTTGTAGTTTGATATTGCACGATCCTTTACTAGTGCGTCCCTGATTTCTATTTTTTCTGGGTTCTCCAAGCGATCCAAGAACTTGTCTGCAGCATCTCTGAGTGATTCGATGCTGGAATTATCTAGATTCTCCGGCTTTCGATGAGCTGGTGGAACACGGAAGCCCTCGACATCTGTACTCGTAGAACGACCGTGCTTCTTGCCACTGCTGGTCGACATAGAGTAGATAGGCTGGTGCTCGGATGAAAGCGATGACTAGACGAGAAGGGATAGATTCGGTTGTGGCGGTGGCTTTGGCAGTGACTCGAGAAGATTAGCCAAGCCTTTACAATGAAGCGCGATTGAAACAAACAGTAGTCGACAGTGTACGGGTGACTGGCGAGAGTAATCCCGGCGCAAGGGGTGTAGTTCGAGTAGATACTACGGTGCTTGCAGTCTCGAACTCGAAAGGAACACGATATCAATAGGGACTCCTTTCGAGACTTTCCACTTGATATGTGTGCGGTATTTAACATGTGCGCACCAGGCAATCTCCTGGTTTGCATTCATTTGTAAGGCTCTTTGGAAGAAGGCTGGAAAGAGGAACGGAAGTAACCTGATGAGGAGAACACAAAGATGGCAAAATGTAGCCTACAAATAATTCCTTTCCGATGGACAAATGCACAACTTTGTATTCATTTATGTTGGATGTCGGAAATAAGCTGCGAAATTCCAGAGTATGTATCGTCCGGATGCCTCCAGATACGTAGGTCTGCCTGGGCGTAGTAGGAGTACTCCGAGTAGTACGAAGGCAAAAGACAGCCGGATGCCGCGGGAGAAATTCTTCGCGATGCATTCGGATGCACTTGGGTATACATTCAAATTGTACTATTGCACATTGCACACTGATGACTCCGAAACCCTTGTTCAAAAATTTCTTCTGACTGAAGAGCATATACTCAAAAGAATGGGCTACACGCTCTGTGTTCTCGGTTCGTTATTGAGCTTACCGCTAAAAAGTAGATGAAACTAAAGGAAGCGGACAGGTTGCGGCACGCTGGGCGTCGCTGTACTCTCTGGAGTCATCTCCAGCCTCGAGCAACTAACAGCTCACATACAACTTCATGCCAGTCCCTTACCTACAGTGCAAGGCAACAGCGTGAAAAAGTGGGAACATCATACTTCCGGGACGTCCACGCCCGTCGGAGCCCCGGATGCCTCTCTCCCATCTCGCTTCATTGCGTGCGTCAGCAGGGAAGAGAGTGCACACAATCTTGTGAGGATTTTCCATGGGAAAGGCGGACTGAGCGATACGATTGAGATTGTTGCGGGAGAGAATCTAGACAGCGTGAAGGAAGCGGATGTTATCGTGCTTGGGTGAGTGAACAGTTGGTATGCAGTCGGGACAGCTTATTCACCCATTGGTATACGACAAGTGTGAAACCCCAAATGGCTGAAAGTGTCCTCTCTGAACATGGAATGGTGGAAGCACTGGAAGGAAAACTTCTCATCAGCATTCTAGCTGGTGTCACGATCTCCCAGCTGAGAGCGTTGGTCAAATCTTCCACTAGAGTCGTTCGCGCAATGCCTAACACTCCTTGCAAAGTACGCTGGATCCGACATAGTCTTCTTAATAGGAGCCTCTGACATGCCTGTAGATTCGTGAGGGCATGACCGTCGTATCCACCCTCCCATCCCTTCCGGAGACTGAGCTTGACCGCCAAATTATTCTCCGCATATTCTCCTCAATTGGTCGTTGTCGATTTCTGCCTGAAAAGAACTTTGATGCCTGTACGGCGCTGAGCGCGAGTGGCCCAGCGTTCGCTTGCGTGTTCCTAGAAGCCATGGCAGACGGAGGAGTGATGATGGGATTACCAAGAGCCGAGGCTCTCGAATTGGCCGCTCAGAGTATGTTCGTTTGGATAAATGGCTAAGAATGCTTCTGACACGGTTGGTCGTAGCTCTTCAAGGTGCGGCGCGTATGTCTCTTCAGTCCGGATCGCATCCAGCACAAATCAAAGATGCTGTCACCAGTGAGTGCGCTCTTGGGTATACAGCAAGAGCAATAATGAAGCAACTACATACTTAGCTCCCGGAGGATGCACAATTGCTGGTCTTTTGACCTTAGAAGACGGAAAAGTCCGGTCAACTATTGCCCGAGCAATACAGGTTGCAACGGAACGTGCCTCGGAGCTCGGACAACCAACCAAAAAGTAGTTACTTTTTTCGTGTATACTCTAACCATTTAACAACCTCAGGGTCAAGATAGTACAGCTTGGATGAATAAAGAACATGTATTTTAAGTTTCGGTCTTCAAGCCTGGCATATCATCAGGCGAGTTCCAGATAGCGTTTCACTGGGAGACAGTAAAGTCAACAGATTGTTATTCCACTCGCTAGATGCTGTACACACCTTCCCAGTCTGTGACTGCTTCATTCCAAAGCTTCACCTCATGCTGGCGAGTGCCTCCGAAATGCTCGACAAATTCATCCCCAAAGATTTCCCTTGCAACACTCCCAGGCCTCATCATGACTTCCGTTGCACTCTCTAACGACGTACTTAGCATCCTGACTTTGCCCGTTAATCGGTCCTCGGGCTTGAAATGTGAGAGCGGCGGGCCTGGTTGAATGTTTTCTTGGATACCACGGAGACCGAGTAGGAAAATGGCCGAGATGGCGAAGTATGCGTTAGTGTCTGCGCCTGGAATCCGAACCTCTAGACGTGTGGCTGACGAAGGGGCACCGGGAGGGGAAATAATTCGAATAGAGGCTGCTCGAGAGTCGTATCCATAAGTGACAGCATTTGGAGCCCAGTAAGCCTCTCCTCCTGTGAGTCGTTTGTACCCATTCACAGTTGGGACAATCTGGTGAAGAAGTTCAACGGCGCAAGTGTCCGATTCTCAAAATCGTAACTTACCGCAGGCATAACTAATAATGTAACAGAGGTAAGAATAACACATGCGACAAAAAGGCAGTAAAGCACTAACCATCTGTTATACCATCCAGAATGCCTCCCAAGAACCATTCACATTCCTGACTGACATACTTCAGGTCCTCGTACTTTGCGTCCTTGCGGCCACCGCTCTTAAGTTCTTTCTCTGATAAAGCGAAGATGTTTCGTCCATCCTTATCTCGTAGAGAAACATGTATATGTCTGTGCAATGTTGAGTGACAGTCCAAACTGGCACTCAACTTTGCTTACCCACTGCACCCAGGAAGCTGAAGTATACATCCATTAACTGTTGTATCTATTTAAAGCTGAGGTTCTACTCACCCCTGCCCATGGTTTTGCCATGAAAGACGGTGTTACGCCCCTTCTCATACCGACGCTCTTGGCTACATATTTGAAGAGGATAGCGTTATCAGCTATCCTTGCAGCTTGCGTATATGCAAGGGCTGTTTCATATACCCCTGGCCCTGTTTCCGTGTCTATATGGTTGAAAAAGAAGGCTCTTTGGTAAGATAAAATTAGTAAGGGGCGAAAATCATGAGCACGTACGGTGCCCTTCGATAGGTATACCGAAGTTCAGACTGTCATCGTACAAGTCGTGGAAATAATCGTTATTGAGTTGTGTCCTTAAAAGAGAGTACCCATGCACTTGCGTGCCTGTTAGATAAAAGCGTCAATGGAAACATTTTCGAGGGCTTACTTCCACTTGTAAGCGGATTTAAGTTCGAGTACTGCTTCTTGGAAAGGGTAGATGGCGTTTCTTCAGTTCAAGTCAGTAAGCCATACCTTATCATTTGGAACATTCCAAGCAATTACCGTACCATTGAATTGGAAGTACTATAAAGTCTGCGTCAAATCATGCAAAGAAAGTATATCCAGAGCCTACCTCATACTCTACACCAGCGAAGCAATCCCAGCCCATCGCTTTCGTCTTCTCGACAGCCTTTTGAACTGTGCTTCTCGGACAGGCGCATATGGGCTCTTTCGTATCAGGATCTAAGAACGAGACAAGGAAGAAAGGTATGCCGCCTTCCCAAGGTAGTGTTCGGTATGTTGAGAGGTCTATCTTGGCAAGTATATCACGGTACCCATTGTCCTTGTTTGAGATTAACAGTTCTCGAGAGTAGACTTGGTCATGCATATCCCAGCCACTGTCTACAATTGAGCACCTTACGTTTTCAGAAGCAGTTAAAGCTTACAATACGACGGAACAGAAGCCAAATCCATCAGACGAAGCTGCACTCAAGAACTTATCCTTCGACTAGGAAAGTGTAGCGTTATCCAAAGCAGACCGAGAGGGGGTTGAAGTATAAGTACCATAATCTTTCCGCGAAGGATCCCGTCCACTTTTTAAAATCAGCAAACAAGCACTCAAATGTGTATCGTAGCGACACCGACCGTCAACACCTATCTTCGCGCATAAGCTTCGCTGAGGCTAAAGGGATTACAGAATATTCGACATACCAGCAACCCTAATCTTTGTATGGCTTGAAAGCAGCCGCTTCAAGTCATCGAAGCTCTCAGGCGCATTCTTGGTTGCAATACTTGCCAACATAAGAAGTAAACCTCGAATCACGGCTTCGATAGAATAGCGTGCTAAAGATAAAGCGCTAGTCATCGTCATGGCTCGACTCCGACTCCTAGAAAGCCGAGGTACCGTCGATCATTAGTCAGCAAGTTAGACAAACAAAGCGCCAAATAAAACGCGTACTTCTAGATTCAAACTACGCCGCGTCACCCTTCAGCTCAAGTCCACTTTCCTCTTCCTTGAAGCCTTTTGCGCCAGTCTTTCCTTCTATTTCCTGCCTGGTAGCTCTATTACGATGGATGAGATTGGAATCGAGATTCAAAAGGAGGTACGAATATTTAATCATTCGAAGGCTGCTCAGTAACACCAAGATACGCGTCTAGGAACCTACCTTTGAGTCGGTTGTGTCCGAAAAGACCCATCTTATGCAGGAGCTGCAGGAGGAAGATTTGTACATCAAGCTCAAAAAACTCGTTCGCCACCTAGAAATGCTTGAAATCCAGGAGGGTTACATCAAGGACGAACAAGCCAACCTCAAACGAGAGCTTATCCGTGCGCAGGAGGAAGTAAAACGCATTCAGTCCGTGCCGCTCGTCATCGGACAATTCTTAGAAGCAATCGATCAGCACACAGGTATCGTTGGTTCGACAACAGGTTCAAATTATGTCGTTCGCATCCTCTCTACGCTGGACCGTGAGCTGTTGAAACCTTCGTCGTCCGTCGCTCTCCATCGGCATTCAAACGCGCTCGTGGATATCCTACCTCCAGAAGCCGACTCGTCTATTGCTATGCTTGGTGATGATGAAAAGCCGGATGTGACATATCAGGATATTGGTGGTATGGATTCACAGAAGCAAGAGATCAAAGAAGCTGTGGAGCTGCCTCTCACGCATTTCGACTTATACAAGAAGATTGGTATCGACCCGCCACGAGGTGTTTTGCTTTATGGGCCCCCAGGTTTGTTTTAGTGCACTCCCCCAAATTGCTTGCCTGATCCCTCAAATAGGAACCGGAAAGACCATGCTTGTTAAAGCTGTTGCGCATCACACGACTGCGAAATTTATTCGAGTAGTGGGCAGTGAATTCGTGCAAAAGTATCTCGGTGAAGGTCCTCGGATGGTTCGAGATGTTTTCCGATTAGCCAGGGAAAATGCACCGTCGATTATCTTCATAGACGAAATTGATGCCATCGCCACGAAGCGGTTCGACGCTCAGACAGGCGCGGATCGAGAAGTTCAGCGTATCTTACTGGAACTTCTTAACCAAATGGACGGTTTCGACCAGGGAAGCAATGTTAAGGTGATTACACTTCCTTAAGTTTGATATAGGACTGCTTGATCTGAATACTGCTTATCAGGTCATTATGGCTACCAACCGAGCGGACACCCTGGATCCTGCGCTATTACGACCTGGACGCCTGGACCGTAAAATTGAATTCCCGTCTCCCTCAAGACGAGAAAGGCGACTCATCTTCCAGACTGTGACTAGCAACATGAATCTGGGCCCGGATGTCGACCTGGAGGATTATGTATCAAGACCTGACAAGCTTTCGTCAGCTCAGATTGCATCCATTTGCCAAGCTGCGGGGCTTCAAGGTGAGTCGTTATGTTGATTTGCATTTATGCAAATGCTCATCCTGTTGAAGCCGTCCGGAAAAATCGCTATGTTATTCTACCCGTAGACTTTGAAGAAGCTTGGAAGGTGTGTCACTCCTTTCTTGCTATATCTGTGCCACTGCTAAATGCGCTATTTGAAAGCAAACTGTCAAGAGATCTGACGAGACCCATGAATTCTGTACGTTATCCTTTCCTTCATTGTGCCGCCGTTTCTCTAAGTGCGACCCTGCATGCAGATCGGTGATGTGTTGTGTTTGTGTGGACTTGCTTACGTTGTCATTGCGTAAGTTCGTCTTTTACCCACGCATTTTTTTCATTCGGAAACTCACCCTCTTCACGTCCTTCTTCTCTCAGACTTGTACGCTGTATACTATCATCATGCATATTTAATTCCTTTCGCTGCATTCTGCGCTGTCCTTTCTCTTTTATAAACATCGGAGCCTGCTCTGTATTCACTTTGGCGTCTTCCTGGCTGTGACCCTACCGGTAGACGCCCATTCAAAAGAGCTAGAACAATTGGTTGGAAACGACTTCTCCCTAACTTTATTTTTTGCCTCTATGCCGACCCTTCACTGGAGACTCCGACATGGTGGTTCACACGTAGGGAATATTTTGTATGGATGACAAAATAGTTAGGTGAGTGTTCTCTCTTGTGTCTGAGTTGATGTTTCGTTGAACCACTCTTCAAAGTTCCCGACGTAAAATATCATTTAGGTCTTGAATACCTTGCGGAATCCGTCAATATCGAATTCTGTATCGGACAAGTCGCATCTTTACCATTTCGTGTCCATTCTTGTCGGCGTGATCTTTTTCAATCTTCTTTCTTCCCGGCACGGTGTTTTGCGCTCTCTAACACTCTGGTTGACGATGAACTTTTACCCACGCGTCTTCCTCATTTCACGAGAGCAAGACTAATACGAGCATGTCAACATAAAGATGTACTCCCCCGGTTTGTTTTTAGCGACCCTTTGGAATTGTGGTTGGTTCGTTAAAAGTGTATGGGTAACAATTCCATTACTCTTCAATAATAACTAGCAATGCCAACCAAATCGTTGAAGAATAAAAATTTCCAGACTTCTTTACTGTTCATTCCTATGACATTTACAAATGAAAGCCGTACGCCGTCATGACGCAGCAGGAACTTCCGCCGTAGTGTTAGTACTGGCGTCGGCTTGAGAGCCATTCTTAAAATACTCCCGATCCGAGTTGAACCATTTGAAGAATAGTGGGACGTCATTCGCGACCTGGCCTGGGATGCTCGTTTGCGCAAGGAAGTTAGGTATGCTGCCGCCTGGTGTACTGGACGTCGCCATCCTGTTCAAGATTGGGTATTAGAAAGGAGGAAGGGTAACAGGGAAAGTGGTTCACCCACCGCCATTCTGTCTTCCCGTTCTCTAGCTCTCGGAGCCTTTCGACGGCAACGTACCGGCCTTTGACACCCGGCGCTTCGAGATTGGACATCTCAGAGTCCGGTGAGACGTCGATAGGGATGGAGACGATGAGTCTAAACGCAACGAATCAGTGAAATAATGAGGCAGTACAGTAGAGAAATATGAAGCGCACCCTGTCCTTTTAGGAGCTGATTCGTCGAGGTGAATGACTTGGAGGACGGTGAATGTTCTATTACCTATGGGAGGGCGGAACTTGTAATGGATGTTCCAAATGGTCGATTTTTCAGAAATGTGTTTGAGGAGGGTGATTTTGTCGATATCATGAACGAATCTTGGTGGGCGGGATATGTGTCAGAAAATGAGTTTCGAAGTGGTGCCAGATAACGCTACTTTTGCTCATGTTCTGGTTTCTTCGTGCCTTTTACGCCGATAGTCAATGCCAATTCGTCAAAGTGCATGTAGCGAATAAGCAACGTACCCAAACCGAACCACATCTCATCGAACGTTGCTTCCTCCGGCGGATGCTCGCTCGCCCTACAGAACCATGGCTGCTCGTCATCTTCGGATTTTGGTGCCGTGTATCCCTTCACCAGACCCTTGGCATGGTCCTTCTGGTGTTTCCAAGTAGAAGTCTGCTCTGCAAGTTCGAGGCCAGCTTGGATGAGTCTTTCTTCTGCGGGTATGTCTGCGGGTTTGGTAGGGGACAAATTGAGGGAAGTTCCGCTAGGTAGGAGCATGGTGGGTGGAAGAGAAGGGGTTCAGGCCGATGGGAAAGTTGTATCATGGTGGATTTAGACTTCTCTAGTCTGACGATCGTGGAAGCGCAAAGGCAGTAGTCAGGCAACCCCGAAGAAATATATTTATAAATAAAACGTCGATCATTGTTTTGGATTCGAAGTCGAGGAGGATCTCTAACTCGCTCAGCGCTCTGCATTCAACCACTACCATGTCCTCAAAAAACGCTTATGCAGGCATATGGTCTTCTTTACCGACATCTTTGACCCCATGGGTGTCAGTCATCGTTCAATATGTTGTTTCACCTCGTTTTGACTAAAATTTCTACAACAGCCTGGAGGTCATAAGCTCCATGGGCTACACCCATATGACTCCCGTTCAAGCTTCGACCATCCCTCTTTTCATGAAGCACAAAGACGTCGTCGTCGAAGCGGTGACGGGAAGTGGGAAAACTCTGAGTTTCGTCATTCCAATTCTGGAGCGGCTCATTCGGAGAGAGGAAAAGCTGCGCAAAAATGAGATCGGAGCGTTGATCATTAGTCCTACAAGGTTGGTTTTTTCGGTTTAGCGGAAGCAGATCCAGCTAATCCGACACATAGAGAGCTGGCTTCTCAGATCCACTCTGTATTTCGTTTATTCCTACAGTCTATTTCCAGTGTGCGTGGCCTACTGTGCTTATACACGATGCATCCCTTATTTCATGCCGCAGGATGACAAGCAAGATTCAGACGAAGAGTCGACAGAGGACATTCAACCTCGTATACCAGAACCCCTTCTTCTCGTATCATCCTCCGAATCATCGCCCAAAGAAGATATCCGCAGATTCTTGGATACTGGTGCCGATATTGTCATTGGCACGCCCGGACGAGTGGAAGAATTCGTCTTGGGAAAAGGAGCTGGGTCAGTGAGCGTCAAAGAGCTTGAGGTTTTGGTCCTGGACGAAGCAGATCGGTGCGCCATTGAAAATTTCAGTTTGCTTGAGACTGTCTAAGCACACTAACATACCGGCACTTTGAAAGACTCTTAGATTTGGGCTTCACACAATGCTTGACACGTATCCTGACTGCACTCCCGAAACAGAGGCGAACAGGGCTCTTCAGTGCTACTATGACAGACGCATTGACTGAGATTGTGCGTGTTGGCCTTAGAAATCCCGTCCGTGTAGTCGTGAAGGTTGAAGCGAAGCGGAGCAAAAACGGTGTTATTGTGAAGGAGAGGGTGGAAGAACGGCGCATACCTGCGACGTGAGTCGGAAGCTCCTCATGCATACAAATGTTAAGGCCGTAAACTGACATTAAAACCTCGTCTCCTAGCTTGCAGAGTTTTTACATCCAATGTCAGCCTTCTGAGAAGATGGTGCAGCTTATACGTCTTTTCCACTACGAAAGCAAAAACAACGGTTCCTCGCGTTTCATCGTCTACTTTGCAACATGTGCATGCGTTGACTACATCTATCGCGTAAGTCCACCTAAAATGAATCTTCCATGTCATAATATCCTAACCAACACCAATTCTCAGATCCTCCTCGCCCTCATTCCCGACGTCTCCCTATTCTCTCTCCACGGGCACATCCCTCCCGCCAAACGGACAGCATCTCTCAAAGCTTTCCGTGATCACCCTTCGACACCACACTCTCCCTCCGTACTCCTCTGCACGGACGTTGCGGCTCGGGGTTTAGACTTGCCTGATGTAGATTGTGTGATTCAGTTCGACCCACCCGTGGATCCGAAGCAGTTTAGTCACCGGTGTGGGAGGACGGCGAGGGCTGGAAAAGATGGGAGGGCTTGGGTGTTTTTGAGCGAGAGGGAGGTCGGATATGTTGGTGTGTATGGCTTCCTCTATTCAACCATTGTGGCCATTATTGAAGGATCGATTGAAGACTTCTTATCGGTGCGGAAAATCCCTTTGAAGGAGCATGCGAAGGTGGCATCAGATGCAACTAGGACATCGTCGGATGAGGGAGACCCCGACGTTGAAACGTTTTTACACAAAATGCGAGAAACAGCATTAAAAGATAGAGATTTGCATGATAAGGTACACGCCTTTCCGAGCTTTTCAATAAATCCATACATTCAACCGTATCATCGTTTCAGGCCCTCAAAGCGTTCGTATCCTTCATCCGCGCGTATTCCAAACACGAAGCATCCTACATATTCAGACTAAAAGACCTCGATCTCGTTGGCGTCGCGATCTCATTTGGTCTCCTCCGTTTACCCAAAATGCCCGAATTCAAGAACTGCAAACGCGAGGGATGGAAGGATGCTGATGTCAATGTAAGTGTACAAGCCTTCACTGTTTTTCTTATGCATATTGATCACTGACTGTTCGAAACAAACTCTGGATCATTTATGAACCCCCATTGCATTTATACGTCATCTCACCTGTTATTAATAGTGGAATACCTACGCATATCAGGATAAGGCGCGTGAGACGCGTCGCATTGCATCCCTTGCGGAGTCAGAGACGGCGAAAGCGAAGGAACGACGGGCGGAGGAGAATGCGAAGCGGAGGGAATTGAAGGAGAGAAACGCGGCGTGGAGTATAAAGGTGACTCGAAAAGTAGAGAGGGAGAAGAGGAAGGGAAAGAAAGTTCGGAAAAGAGAATGGTTGAAGGGTGCGGACGTAGGGGAAGGGGAAGTGGGTGGAAGTGCAGAAGAAGCTACGCAAGAACAGCTAGATCACCTCGTGGACAGTACCGATTCCAAAAAGCGAGGCGCCGGAGATACTGGTAGTGGAGATGATGATGACTGGAACGAGCTGGCTCGAGAGGAGCGTATGGCGAAAAAGGTACGGAAAGGCAAGATGGACGGGCTGGCGTTCGATGCAGAGTTTGGGGGATTGTGAGATATATCCGTTTCTGGTACGGTACCCATTAATATTGTAACTTTAAAAAAATGAAAGTGTACTGTGGCTACGCTGCCGAAGGGCGGGAACCCATAAAAGCCAAAGAAAATCCTCAGGGAAATCCAGAACGCGCTCTGAACAAAGCCGAAGCCGAAGTTCTCTATTTATAAATCAACGCTAACCAGGTTTTCCATGTCCCATGGCTACTAGCCACACCAAAGATCCTGGTTAGATTAGATGAGAACCTTGCACAAAAATCATTATTTCTCAAAATCTCATTGGGGGGAAGGCATGATGAAGTCTGTGATGGGATATCTAAGATGATAATGCCATCAACTCTTAATGCTCATTTGCAGTACTTTTCGCCTGAAAAAAGGCATAGCATTATCACCGACAAGCTACTGCCAGTAGCCAACAAACCACTTGCATTTTTCCATCGTTACAAAGACATGATCCGTTTAAGATGTTAATCGAAAGTGACGAAGAGAAACATTTCTCCCAGGGTGTATGCAGTTTTTCACGTACACGCTTTCACTTTGCAGAGGACAAACTTTGATACCTGTTCCATTTTTAGTACACCTATATGTTTAGCAAAGCATTGAGACTATTACAGTGAATCGTATCGCAAAGAGTTCCACTGTCGACTGGTCATTATAGCCCTCTGGCAATCTTGCTCCTGGTCCAAGCCCTCACAGTTACTGTCCCTCCCTGCCCCCTCCTTATATTGGTCCCTTTACTAGTTCCCCATTAGTCCCTAACATGTCCAAGCGTGACGCACCAGCCGAAGCCACAGACAATCCTCGCAAACGCGTAAAGGAGCTGCAATACATAACAAAAGTTTTCCCCGGTGAAGCAGCAGTCCTCGCAAGCTGCGGGATTCTCGACCGCATCTCGCAACACAATCAACTGGCCCGGGCTCGTCCGTCTGCATGCTATCTCTGATTACGACCAGTATAAGTCTTATTACGACGCGCTGTACGGCCGCAAGTCTGCCAATGAACAGATCGCGAGGCTCAGCTGCGTCTTATCTCTAAAGCCTGACTGTACGTGTAACGAGCTCGACGGACTGCCAGAGTACGTCGAACCGAGAGCGCGAGCGATAGTTGAGGAAGTGAGGACGCTGAAAGACCGGCCAGGGGCCCAGCGTCGTCGAGATGCGTTGAAAGAACAAGGCAAAGGGCCCCAAATCATATCCTATTCCTCACATCTCTACTATCAAGTACTCCCAGGTTCCATCGGGATACACCCTCGAACAGCT
The DNA here is from genome assembly GCA_019400425.1 of Hymenochaete sp. R1. Lineage (NCBI taxonomy): Eukaryota > Fungi > Basidiomycota > Agaricomycetes > Hymenochaetales > Hymenochaetaceae > Hymenochaete > Hymenochaete sp. R1. Next base: position 194,602 of record JAFREE010000025.1, read on the forward strand.
GCGGTGTTTATATGAAGTGGAGCTGGATGACCTTTTCTTGTGCGCGCCTGCGCTCCTGGTGTGGCGCTGGACCAAGCTTTCTTCAAAAACCCGTTCATTGCGAAATGTCAAGGACCAGCATAGGTGGTGGGTGGAATTCGGGAAGGAGAAGGCGCGGTTTCTAGCGAGATATGAGGATCTTAAGGCGCGGTTTCGGGAGATTGGGTGTGGGTTTCCGTCAAGGGAGGAAGATGTGCGGGTGGATGAGCTTGAGGGCTGTTTGGCGTTGGAACTTGAGGAGCCGGTAGACGACCCTGAAAACAAGAAGTTTGGGGAGAGAAAACTTGGTCGATGAGGATGTAAGCATGTGTAGTACGCGAGTTTGTGTGGCACTTGACTGAATAGCGCAGAGTTTGTGGGAGTATAATTTTTCCAAAATCCAGTGATTGGTTCATTACAATGCTGCACTTATAAAAAGTAAGGCGTGGTGCAAGGCTCTACTGAAAAGCATATCTCTATCAGATCTCACATGTTAAGGATCTGAAAAACGAAAAAGCGCTCGAAACTAACCTATAGCTAAATCGAGATCCCATAAACTATACGGACGGCGAAGCGTTCGAGAGTACCTCATCAGCCACCTGACTGCTCCTGTTAAGATCCACGAGCCCGAAAAACCTGCTCCTCCCAAGATTGGTTTCATCTCTGGGTAGCTTCTCGCCGCGTTGGAGGACGACGCCGACGTATCTCCTTTGGCCATTCATCCATTTTTCGGAGTAGAAGCGGACGAAGCCGGGGACGAGTGCGTAAATGGTGTGGTCGCGGCCCATTCCAACCTGCACAGGGAACAGCATCCAAGAGTAATATTTGTTTCTTGAGTAAATGAAAATAGAAGAATCGAGGAGGAACGTACGTGCTGGCCTGGATGGAACTGGGTACCACGTTGACGGACTATGATGTTACCGGGAACGACAGCCTGGTCTGAGACGCAAACACAGAATATGTCAGCTTGATTTCGTACAAGAGCAAAGCAGTGAACACGAACCAGAGAACTTTTTGATACCGAGTCTCTTTCCTGGGGAATGACCATTGTTGCGAACGGTACCACCAGCGCGTTTTGTCGCTGTTCGGATGGAACCAAGCCCTGAAGAGCGAAAGGTGAGTTTGAACGAGTAATAGGATATATTACCAGCGGAACACACCTGAAGGAGAGAAGGGGTTGCGGAAAGCTTCTCGCAAAGCAGGAATGAGCGGCATGAGTGACAAGAGGAGGAGATAACATTGCAGCGAGCAGAACCGCAAAAGGGAGGTGATGCTTACATAATCACTAGGGGGCGTGCGCATACTTAATTCTTCTTTAAATGCAGTCAGTCACCCCTAGCTAAGCTTCATCTATCTTCTCTGCTCTCTCCTACGCCACCCATCCATCACACTCAATCCTTTCGTCGACGATGTCCACAGAAAACGCTACTCCGTCTCGTATCATCAAGCTCACTTCCTCCGACAAGGAGGAGCTCGAGGTCAGCTCAGAGGCCATGGGCCGCAGCAGGTTGATCGCTGGCATGTGGGAAGGTATATATCTCCTTCCTCTGTCCTTCCTGTCCTTTTGTACTCATCTTTTTCATATCGTAGATATTGGTACTGAGGACAACGAAGACGCAATTCCTATCCCCAACGTGAACGGAACCGTTTTAAGAAAGGTGAGCTCCTTTCCGAGTTCTCGCCACTGGCGCCAACCGACCTTCAACCGGACGCCCAACCCCCTTCCCTCATGCTCTTCAACGTTTTCCTTCATTCTCATCGCCGATTCGCTCAACTTGAATACTGATAACATCTCATGCATCGTGTGACCGTCCCGTGTTGACTCGCACGCATGTATCCAGGTCATCGAATGGTTGGAACACCATAAGCACGACCCTATGCCTGCAGCAGATGACGCCAACGACGACTCCCGCAAGAAGACGACTGATATCTCTGAGTGGGATCAGAAGTTCATCGCCGTCGACCAGGAAATGCTCTTTGAGATTATCCTCGCCGCTAACTACCTCGATATCAAGGAGCTCCTGTACGTCCCCTCTTCTGTGTCTTGAATGTCGCCTTTCTTTGCTTGCGCTTGTTCAGTGGGCTCACGCATACTTGCACTTTGCGTTTTCAGTGATATTGGGTGCAAGACCGTGGCAAACATGATCAAGGGCAAGTCCCCTGAGGAAATCCGGAGCATGTTCAACATTCAGAATGATTTCACTGCTGAGGAAGAGGTCGGTTGTTTTCATTTCCGTTTCGTGGCGCGCTTTCACAGATTCGCTGATAATCTATTTTCCTTCGTTCTTCTTATCTTTGCCAAAACGACAGGAGCAAATCAGGCGCGAGAACGTACGTCACACATATCCTTTGCAAGTTTTCCTCTAACTGACTCATCCGACCTTTGTTTTGTTCCCCTCTCGTTTTACAGGAATGGGCCGAGGACCGCTGAACGCGTTTCGGTGTCTCTTTCATTTCCAAACTACCCAGCCCCACGTGTCGGAATCTAAGATATAAAGGCAGCTTGTAAACCAGTAGAAATGGCTAAAATGATGTGATGACTGATGATTCCTTAAACATTTCCCTGGAATGTGAGCTGCGGCGGCAACGCATATAGTAGTATGGCACGAACTCTGAGAGCCTTCCAAGTGACGCGAAGCCCGAGTCAGTCAAGATGTTCCTTTACACTGTGCAAGTGACTTACGGGCGCTGGACGCGTGTTGGGATGAAAATGAACGCGACTGCGCGCCTCTTGCCTTTGTTCTCGGATCGATCAGCGCTGCGGTAGTAGCACCTCAACACTACACCCACATCATCCATTCGCTAGTATTCGTACTCTTTGGACACACCGCCATTCTCCAAACCCAACCCCAACCGTACCTGAGCTTGAATATTAGCAGAAAAGATAGAAAGAAAGAATGCCACCGCATGCTCCTCGAATACCGGACCTCCCAGGCCGACTCGCCCCGCCTGACTTTGCGCAGAGTCTGCAGGGCGAAGTGGCTCGGCTGTGTAGGATGAACGGGATCAAGTGAGTCACCGTTTCTTACGCTCTATCTCTTGAAACAAAGCTCCTCCAATGCCGATGTCCATACTGTGGACTGCGGAGCGTTGAGTTGAGGGAGAGAAGGCTAAGCCAAGCTGAATTGCTCGATTTCGCTTGCGTGGTTTTCTGGTGCTGTCGTTGCTATTGTTATTGATATTGATGATTTTCTGCGTTTGGTTCTGCGGAACACGCAATGCTGTGGATTATATAGGTTCCCTGGGAGTCAGCCTGTGAGCTTCGCGCAGAGGGATTTGGCGAGGCTTGAGAACGAAGAGTGCGTTTGAACTTTTTGGTGTTGGTCTCGAATTGAAGCTAATGAGTTTTTTTTGTCATCTTTTGATCCTTTTTTTTGTGACCGGCACCCACTCTCGTCTTATCTCCGTCAAATGAACGAACGGATGGATGAACGATATCGACTCGAATTATCCCTGGGCGATTCACGTCGCGCTTCGGGTTCCTCAACACCTTTTCCCGTTTTGCCTTATCTTCACGTACGCCAACAAACTCCAATACTGGACGAATTACGTCCCGTCACACCGTGCCTTCACTGAATCATTCATATTTAACGGGCTCGCGAACACTACCAAAATAAAAACGCACACCCCAGCTTCTGGGTATGCGAGAAGTCCGACGGTGTGCGGGTTCTCTTCTTTGTGAACAATATCCCACAAGGACAGGACGTCTACATCGTACGTCCTCTTCCACAGCTACTCCTACCTCTCTTTCCCCTCTCCTTTCTCCGTTGAACTCTCTGAACTGCGAATATCCAGATCGACAGACACAACGAGTACCGTTACCTCGAAGGCTTCGTTTTCCCGCACCATGCGAATCGTTCAGGCTTGCTCGGGTCAACTATCGTTGACGGCGAGCTTGTGGTCGATACAGATCCTCGGACGAAGCAGGTAAATGTGCTTTCTTCCGGTCCTTTGGTTTGGGATACCGGGATGAACTTACGAAAGAAAACCTGGGATGGCTGATACGGGGAAAATAAATAGGAGACGCTGCGGATGCTTGTTTTTGATTGTCTGGTTGTGGATAACCAGAACGTGATGTCGAAGACGTTGGATAAACGGTATGGGGTAAGTGCTCCTTTTAGTTGATTCCAGTCTTTTAAACCGATGCGAATGTCTATCTATTTCTATTTTTTGTTCATCGGTTGGGTCGGGTAGCGGTTACAAGAATGGTTTTACAAGCCTTACAAGAAGATGATCCAGGAGCACCCGCATATGGTTCAGAACCAGCCTTTCGAGTACGTGAACCCATACCTGCACAATTACGCCTAAAAAACGTAGTACTTAACCCATACGCTTCGCGGTGCGTGATTTCGGTTCTCTGTGTTTAACAGGATCAAGATCAAAGCCATGAACCTTGCATATGGCATCGAAAAGGTGTTTAATGAAGATATACCGAATCTTCAACATGGGAACGATGGACTCATTTATACGTGCTTGCATACGCCGTACATTCCTGGTACAGACCATAACATGTACGTTTCCCGTTTCTCTCTCACTTCTAACGCTAAACCCAATAACCTTCCCTCTATCCTTTCCACATTTCTTCACCCCCTCTTTCACATGATAATCGATTGGCTTCTGCTGTCGACGTCTGCGGTTGCACGTTTAAAACGAAAGTCTGAAATGGAAGCCGCCGTCGGAAAACTCGATTGACTTCAAACTCGTGCTTCGATTCCCACCGGATGAGCAGAGCCCCGACGAGCCGGACCTGCACGCGAAACCGGTGTTCGGGCTACATGTGTTTATAGGGGGGAGGGACAACTACGAGCCATTCGACGAGCTGTACGTGGACGACGAGGAGTGGGAACGGTGAGTTCGCAAGGATGGGTTCTGGATTCCTGACGGGAAGTATGTGCATGAACTGAAATGTAGTGTTCCAGGTTAAAAGCCTCAGGGGAACAGGTTGACGACCGGATTGTGGAGGTGTATTGGGAGACGAAGGAGAGTCAGTGGCGGATGATGCGGTTCCGGGATGACAAACCCAACGGGAACTTCAAGACGATCGTCGATAATATCATCCATTCCATCATGGACGGCGTCGAGAAAGAAGACGTGAGTGTCACAACATTTAATAAATAAACAAATTTTATACAAATATAGGAATACACTACTAATTTTTTAAAAAAAAACTATTCTTTCTCTGCCCTGCAGCTCCTCGACCGGAAAGACGCGGTACGGACAGCATGGAAAGAACGCGCCGCGCACCCACCACCAGCACCACCCCCTCCATCCCGAAACGGCCCCGGTCCCGGCCCACCCCCACCAACAACATCCCTCGCCAGACCCAACACGCACGCGCACTCTCACCTTCCTCCTGCACCCTCCTCACTACCCAACCGCCCACCTCAAACACAACAATCAAACGGACACGGTCACGGGCACGGTCCACTAATCCCGCAGACGCCGATTGAGTTCTTGTATGGGCCGTTGCAGGTGTCGGCGTACAGTAAGGTTGGGGGACCGTTGACCGTGATGGGGTTCAATCGGTGAGAGGGTCAATGCTGACTTGAACGCAGTATCGATACACACGGAATTGGGATTGGCGGTGAGAAGAGAGCAGTGAGCAGAGGCCCTGAGGAGCTTTCGTTTCTTTTTTCTTTTTGGTGTGTTTTGGGATTGGTGCTGGCTATTTGCTTTTTTTTTGTGACTCTGATGGATCCCAGTCCTCGTCCTTCGGGTCCGACGCGAAGAGTTCGCAGCTGTAATGCCGGCAGATACTATCTGATTTGGACATTAATATTAACATTGGGGAGCGCCGGGGGAGCCGGGGAGGGAGTCCAGGGGGGAGGGTAAGGTAGTCGACCTGACAGGACACAAGGTTCTGGCATCGAACGAGACTTGATCCTCCCTCCCTCCAGCACACTTACCATCACCATTGGTACCATTTATATCGGATCCCACTTCTAACTTCGAGTTCCACTTCCACTTCCACGTCCATCCCCCGCCCTCAAATGTATCATTAATTTTTTGTACACCAGTATTAATTAATGCCTAATAGCAATCCCTGTAACCCCGGACTCTCGAGAATAATAAAGAGGATTTCGATTCTATGTCCACGTACACGCGTACGTACGTACGTACATACTGACTGGCAGTACTAGTGGTACGTTACGCAAGAAACCGTTTTTATTTCCGTTCACGTTCACGTTCACGTTTTATTTATAAATAGTACCAGCATTCAATATTAATGGAATACTGGTATATGTGCATGTACATGTACATGCACATGTATATGTATCACTGGGCCCACGCCCGAGTTCGACTCCGAATCCTCGTACAGCCACGGTACTTTTCGTTTCGTTTCGTTTCGTTTCGTTTCGAAGTAAGAGTAAGAGTAAGAACCTCATCTGAACCCAGGTCGTGCGAAAGACTCTGAATACCATACTCAGACTCAGGCTGTACGAAAAGCGTAAAAGTAAAAGTAAGGCAGTCATATCGAGAGACGGTTCCCGTTCAAGTTAGCATCGATGTTGATGCATGTGGAGGTGGAGGTGGAGGTGGAGGTGTGGAGAAACCAGGAGATGAAGGAGGCTGTCGCTGTCACCGACGTTCGTTCTTAGAGTTAGAGCCGGAGGCTCGGAGGCTCGTCTTGAATGAGTTGGCGCGTAGAAGAATCGAGATCGAAAATAAATAGTGAAGAGAACAGCAAAAAAAAAACGAAAAGAAGGGAAGTCATCACATATCTAATTCACAAGTCAAATTCAGATTCAAACTCGGTACAGTACAGTACATTCTTGGTTCAGGCGCAAGACACGGGAACAGACACGGAGACGGTGACGGTGATGGAGAACAGGACAGGTAACAGGATGGGTAGCAGAGAAGACGAGACGAGAGTAGAGAAGAGGACGAGAGTAGACGAGACGAGGGATGAGTTGTTTGTGGCCGTGAATGTGAATGTGATTGATACTGTCTTGTGTGAGGGATGAGATTGCGAATGAGTATTTGAATTTTAGGAGGAAGGGGGGTGGGGGGGGACGTGTTGTGATGGGTGGTGGGTGGAGTGTAGCAAGACGTTTAACGGAAGAGGACGGGAGAGGAGAAGACAGGGCGGGGCGGGGGGTGTGGGGAAGGAGTACATTTACGATAATAGATAAAGACGAAGCAAAGAAAAAGTCATATTGTGGGGGGAGGGGAGGGGAAAGAGATGATCTTCAAAACCTCGTGAAAGAAGAGAAAAGAGAAAGAAGAGAAGGGTGGACATTGAAGAAACAAGACAAGACATGAGAAAAAAGCCGTGAAAAAAAAATCGTAAAGATAAGACATTCGACTCGATTCGATGAGGGAGACTTGGAGAAAAAGAAAAAGACAAAAACGTTGGGTGGGGGAATCAAGACAAGGTAAGCGTCAAAATAAAGGGGGTAGTATGAACATGAACGTGAAGATGAAGGTGACCATAGCATAGGAAGGGCCCCTTCGGAGACGGAAGAAGAGGTTCATTAGAAGGAGAAAGGAGTAAAACAAACGAACCAAGAAAATTATTTAACACAAGAAAAGAAAAGAAAACGTCGTACGATCGTTACACAAAACCAAAAAAAAAAAACACGAAATAAAACATAACACTCCGTTCGCGGCTGAAGGTATCAAAAAGCAGTGAAAAAGAAAGAAGAAAAAAAGGTCAAGGGGGTGCGCGCGACGGTATAGAAAGAAGGCAGACTTCGAGCAGGTGGAGGCGGAGAGAAAAAAGGATGATCGTAAGAACGTGAAATCTGAAACGTAGAAACAAGAAGCGGGAAGAAGGGGGCGACGATGGGATGCGATGGGATGCGGTGGGATGTCGAGTTTAACTGTTAATTGTAGTTACGGCGGGACCGGGACGTAAGGGAGGCGTCGTAAACGTAGGCGCCCGGGGGGGGGGGGCGTTAAAGACGAGAAGTCATTTGCCATTTGATGTGATGCCTGCTGGATATGATACGAAAGGCACATCATCGATTCTCTCGTTTCGCTCTTTTCTTTCTTCTTTCTTTTTCTCGTTGTCGATAATAGCTTTGCTTTGGAGCACGGAGGCTCGGTAAAGGCGGTCGTGTGAGCTCCTTGTTGCGTTTCCTTGTCGTGTCGTTACGGTGCCAACTTGGATTGGGCTGGGCTGTTTTAGGATGGCCTGTCTGTGCGCTCTGCGACGCACGATGGTGCGTAGCGTCGTCGTATCAAGTCCTATTAACGAACCCCTTGATGTGTATCCAGAAATAAGTGCGGATAGTAGGACGGGGCGGATGCGCAGGGATGGAAGTTTCCCGAGGACCCGTTATTGAAAAAAGGAATATATCAAAGCAAGACGTGTGATGCTGTTGATGGATAGGTTATTTGTTTTAGTTGAGAGTTCTTCGGTGGGATCAATGTATCCCTTGTGTGTCGTCCTTGAAAAATCGTCTAACGGTTGCGGTTCTCCTTCGCGTCGTCGTCGTCGCCGTCTTTGAGCGAGCACCTACGATAACGGTCGTGTGCAGCTCGGGCGACGAACGAGACTGTGGGGGATGCCATCGGAGGCTGTACGTGGGCGGAAATACAGACGTGCATGCGTGAGGGTTTGGTCGTGTCGTGACTCAAAACCAAAAAGGAAAAGAGAGGCCAAAAAAGTCATTTACGTTCCAAAAACCGTGAAGAGATGGAAGAGAAGCATATTGCGAGGGCGAGGGCGAAGGAGCATACACTAACACTTGGACTTGGACTCGTTTGTGGACGCGCGGATCATTCAGACGAAAACGACATCGCCGAAGCGATCATCCTGGGACTCCGGGACCGCGCCAAAACCGTCGAACGACGCCGAGTGCAGCAGATGGAGCGCGTTGAGCGTGCCGGGGCGAATAGAACCGAATTCGTCGGCGCACGTGGTGGAGGACGACGTCGATAGCGATAGCGATAACGATGGCGGCGACGGCGACGAGGTGCTGACGTCGACAGCCATGCTGTACATGGTGTCATGCATGTCAGAAATGCCAGAGGCGCAGCTTCCAAAGTCCATGTCGACCCCGAGATCTGCAAAGCCGAGGAAGGAAGGTGCCTTGATATTACTCTCGCCGCTGCTGCTGCTGCTACTAGTACTGTCTGAGGACGAGACCAACCTGGCCTCGTGTATCGCGGGTGTGCGGGGCGACATTTCCGGTGAGGAGCCTGTGTCCGACGACGCGGATACGCTGCGGGCGCGCGGAGGCGTTTGGGGCAAGCCGTCGATGATGGAGAGCATCGCAAAGGGAGAAGTCAAGGAGGCCGCCTATTAGTTGATTGAAAAGGAAAAAGCGACGAGACAAAACCAAAACCAAGCCCGTGATGGGAGAGAGGTGGAGATTGCGGAGCATGAGAGAAAGACAGACCAAAAAAAAAGAGAGCGTGTTTGTATCAGTGCTTTGTAGTGGTAGGTTGAAACGAAGAGATGAAAAGGGACCGACCCCTTGCGACGCATCAGCGGACACACGGCCGCTGAAAACAAACGAGCTGTCCAACAGCAACGATGGCTCGCTCGTCAGCGCGTCTTGCATTATATTGTCATTTGGTACGGCTTCCTGATGGACGGAGTCGAGAGCGGGGTGGGCTTCGTCGTCGTCTGGGACGATTTCGTCTGAGTGAGAGTGTTGGCCTGAGGAGACCCTCCACCACTCGATGTCTGCGAGAACTCTGCGGGAGTGAGCGTCTGAGCCAGAGGCGGACCTGCGTATCCTGATTGAGGTGGGTGCATTGTTGAGGGTAGCGGAAGGAGAGAGAGAAAGGGAGGAGGGGTATGGAGTTGAGCGAGGAGAATATGAATCTGAGAATGTGCGACGGAGAGAAGGCATGACGTTGAGTTGAGAGACGTGAAAAGAGGAAGATGAAATCGTTAGACGTTAAGAAAAAAAGAGAAGATATGGAGAAGAGAGGATGAGGATGGGGATGGTGAGAGGTGGACGTCGTGAAAAGAGGAGGGGAGAGGACAGAGAGAAGAAGAGAGGAGCGCAGAGAATATATAAAAAACGAAACGAACCAAGGACGAGTCGACGGCCCGCTTCCGATCATCCCAGTCCCAGTCCCAGTCCAGCAGCCACTCACTCTACAACTTGCTAGTCTTAGCGTCCATCTTTCCCTGCACTCTCTTACTCCGATTATCATCAATCATCTCATCTCACAGCCTTCCCTTTCCTCAATTTCGTCTCATCCCCGCTTTACCCTTTCATCCAGTGGCAGTGCCTCTATGCACTCTCATCCACATCTCCCTCACGCACGCTCTCTCCTGCTCTTTTTCTCTTTCAATACTAATCCTTGTTTCAACGTCGTCCCTAGTCATTCTAGGCTCTAGACGTCTTCCATCGAATCCAATCGTAAAAGACATGCTGTGAGACATCACGACTACTCTATTGCTCCTCACCTCACTAGTGCTCACTTTCATTCTACACAACGATGATGGATTCACCGCACGCTCACCCGTCCCGTACGGTGCCTTCTTCTCCATCAGGCATCTCCGCCGTCGCGCCGCCCCGCGGCCTACCGACTGACTACCGTGTCCATACACCGACCCGACCCGTGATACTTACACTTCCTTCGCACTAATAGGCTGTCTCATCTGCTGCTCAACGTTAACGCTTACCCGCACATCTAACAAACAAACACACTTGCATCCATTAATGTTTGTTTATCACCCACCTTACCCCGTGCTAGGGAGAGCCAAACTCAACCGTGCCAAACATCGTTAATAGACCGCTCTAGTGATGTGATGTACAAAATATGGTATTCTTTCGTTGGGTCGGCATGTCATGCTATGGACCTATGGTACACATTGGTACATTCGTCCTCGACTCCTCGTCGGTCCAAGGACTCTGAGATCAATGTCACTATACAATAATGAATACTTCGCTTCTCCTTAGGATCACTACTGGCTCCGTTCGCGAGAATGCCAGACTTTCGTCCCAGTACGACGACTACTACGCCTACTAACTAACGCCACCAAGTATCAAGTAAGAAACAGATATAAGATAAGAACGAAAACGAAAACGAGCGGACGTCGATTAACATGTGATTGCGATTTCAAAGTTGTGTCTTTTTATATGTATAATAAACCAACTAATCCCCACCAGTACCCCCACCCTAAGACCCAGAACGATCGAAACAAAACCGTACTATACCATACACACAAAAGGACTGGGGATGAAACATACCATACACCGAACACGGTACTTACACAGCGATAGTGATAGTATGGTGCCTTGGGTCTGTCGTCTGTCTTAGCCTATCGGTGTTCCGACGCACGACACACGACACACGACAGAACCTGACCGACCCGAAGACTCCGGCTCCCACCCCACAAGAAGAAAGAAAAGCTCGAGGGCAAGGGTCGAAGTAGAAGAGGTGAAGAGGTGAAGGGGCGGGCGAAGACTCGGAACGAACCAGTACGAGTGTTTCTTGTGAACCACAACCTGAACCACCAATAGAATTAGCACGACAGCCTCACGCCTCCCCCCTACACCTCTCAAACCTCTACCCAGTCAGCACCAGTACCAGCACTGACATTCCCCTTCTGAAAATCCGTCCAAGCACCAGTTTCTCCCAATCGACGGGTCATCCACAGGCACTGTGCACTTGTGTACTTCACTACAGCGATACCTAGCAAAAGAGTCGGACATCGTCCAACCAAGCTCAAGAATCGAACCAAGCATCGTGATCCCGTCGGTGTTTTTGATAATTGACGATTGACGATTGAAGCTCCCGGTGGTTATATGCAGGTGTGGTGTTTCTTTTATTGGCGGACACCGGACGCCCGTTGTCTAATTGGATTTAGTAGACGTTCCGGCGCGGAATTGGACGTAAGTGTCAGAGTCAGATATGAACGTGAACTTGAACGCGACCCACGAAAGACGCTCGCACACGACGAGTGTTTACCACTCCATCCCTCTCGAGTCCCGATGGCCTTCCGGACAAGTCCCGTCTGCTGTCTACCGCTTCTATCAACACATATGCTTTTCCACCGTTTCAATCCGCAAAGCAAAACGCAAAAAGAAGGAGGAAGAAGAGAAAGAAGAAAGAAAGGGAGCGAACCGATATTGACGTGAACGATTTCGAAGGCTTTCCCGGCACCTCTTCTAGTTCTACTTCGCCCGACTCCGACTCCGACTCCGACTCCGACTCCGACTGAATGGGTAACCTGGATACTATATTAGAGACGATTCAAGGTTGAAGTAGGGGTGCTGCCGCTTTTTCGCTTTTCACTTTTCACAGCGGTGGTTTTTGGATCTGGGCTTCGTGGCTTGGGAAGATGGCGGGTGCTGTTTTTTTTTGCTTTTGCTTTGGGGTGTATAGGTATGGGTATGAGGGTATGAGTATGAGCTGTGTCAGCCTGAGTGTGGGTTGCGTCGGACGGGATGGAGAAGGTCATGGTCGTGTTTTGAGATGATGCTTGTGGATTTCGGATAGGTGTAGCGATACAAGTACAGAAGATACACTGCGCATAAATTCGTCAACCCATACCGCAAAGACAAAAAAAAATTGGTCGAAGGAAAAAAAAAACTTACATATGACTCCAAGGCCGAATCGATCTAAACTTCCTTCCTCCCCCTCCTCACCAAATACTCACGAATAAACGTACTGCTCATCTTCGTCTGCCGCAGCATCTCCATATCCCTCGCATCCAGATTCGCACTCGTCGTCGACACGACGTCGATCACAAAACACGCCAACGTGGGTAATCCTTTGTCTTCCCGCACTTTCTCGACTGGGGGACGGATAAACGAAGATAGATGGTGATGAGCGCGCGAACGCGAATTAGCGGAAATAGGCAATTGGTTGGGGATGGTGGGTCAAAGTGAGACAGGAGAAGGGGAGAGGTGCTTTGGAGACGGTGGGTGTGGGTGGGTAGTTGTTTCGGAGATAGAGAGTGGGGGAGGGGGAATAGATAGATGGAGGTGAGGCGAGATAGATGTGATGTATGCGTCCCGCACGCTGGGATAAATGGAGTGAATCAAGCGCGAAACAGAACGTACTGGATGATGCCCCGGAGAGTGTTTCTTTGCTCACCACGAGCGCTTGGATGTTAGGGTCCACCGCGGTGGGCCCGTACACGTCGTTTATCGGTACGGTGTCGTACACCAGGTCTGGATTGAAGAACGACATGAAATTCCGGACGCGCGCTATCCGGACATCTAACGGTTCCATCACTTCTTTGAACGCTTTCTTCTTCAGTAATGCGTCATCTGTTGGGGGGTACAAAGCGTACACACATTCCTCAGCGTCCCGTCGACAAAGAACGGAGGTAGATCCGCAAAGGATAAGTTACGCACCAGTAACCCCGACGATGACCTTCTCGGTTGCGATCCACGCGGCCATACTCAGGAGAATCTTGTGTCCCGAGTGCAGGTGATCAAAGGTACCGCCCAAAGCGACGACGGGGAACGAAGACAGCGTCCCGATGGGGTTGGAGGTGTCATCGTCGTCGGCAGGGACTTGAGGAGACCCGAGCGCGGGCGCAAGAGCAGGCTGCGCGAGTCCGCTCGGAGCATCATCGTCGTATGCGTCAAGAGTGATACGTTTCAGTGCTCGTAGCCATTCCGGAAGGAGGTCGTCTAAGCCATCTTAGGAAGCCCCGTCAGCCAGCCAGACGATAAAATACCTACGCTTTGTGGGATCTCTTTCTAAATGCAAAGCTTACCTGAACGTATGCGAAAAGCGGCGTCCCATTCTTCCTTCTGTAGATTAGGCACGTCTGCATTTGTGCCAGCCAAAAGCACGTCCACGTCCATCAACACCCTATCCTCCTCATACGCAACACGCGTGGATTCGACATAAATCGACGTCAAAAGCGTTTGTACCGCATCCCAACTCCCTGAACGACTGAGCTTTCTGTCCTTATTGAGGGCGGCGCAGAATACGACGATTACTAGACGCTCGGAGGAACGTTTCGTCGCTGAGGTGACAGCAGGTAGGATTGCACTGATTTGTGATAGTTCATCGAGTTTCAGGGCTAAAATTGACCGAGAGAAGGTTGCCATCGAGTGGTTGTTGGACGGACATGAAGGAGTTCTATGGATGTTGGTTATTGATGACGGTTCTAGTGAGCTCGATGGCGTTTCCCACACGTGCCTTGTCTATTTATTTGACCGAGTGACTGGAGCCAGACTCTCGGGCTCACAGGACTGGGTCGATTCTATGATTTCCAAGCGGCTACTCTCACAAATCGTTATACTGATATATGAAAGATTATACATATAACAAGCACAGATATATGAAAAGGTACACAACCGGAAAAACACACACAAGACAATAATGAAGGCCCATAGACACTAAGACAGGATGATTGTGCGAATGCATGGATGCAAGTAGTGCAAAGCGTTCCAATGTCCTAAGAATACCTACGTGGAAGAAGATGAACACTGAAAGGCCGCCATATATCATAGAAATGATCCTTCGCTCCTACTGAGGCCTGAAGTTCTATTCCTCTTTCTTTACTCTTCGCAACAAAATTGTCCCAAAGCTCATAGCCCACCCTAGGCCTCGTCGGCAGTCTAAGAGCTTCGCCTAGCTGCTCGTGAATGTCGAAATAGCCTCTTGGGATATAGAAACCAATGGATCGCAGTTCTGGGTTCTTTGACGGGTCCAACAGAGAATCCAGATATTTGCTAACGAAATCGTTCTCGGCACCAATGTTCTGCGGATATCGAGGTGAAGCCAGCGGAAAGCGGATCAGGTTTACGCGTTTCGCAGATGGGAATGTGACCTCTATGTTGTTAAAGTAAGACCGCGACATCCAGGGACCAAAGTCGATAGTGATGGATGCGAAGTTGTCCAGGTCCTTGTCGAAGAAAGCGTCCTTTTCGTAAGCATTTTGGTATCGGACATGAAGCACGTCTCGAAATAACCTTCGGATGCGCATGTGGGTATGTGAGCCGGAGTGGTCGAGGACCCTAGTACGGGTGATCAGATTCCGTAGATGCGTCGCTCCAAGACTCTCCAGCTCGAAAGCAAAGACAGTACTAGAAGATCCGAGCACCAAAGTTTTCAGACACGGTAGAGATACATTGTAAGTTGATACGTGATTCGTAACCAAGACTTCCAGAGAAGGTGTGCCACAAAGAAGGTCTTGTAGAGGAAACGCCACCGCTCCTGAGGATTCGATTCGCTTCAGGCATTTGCTTTCACACAGATGCTGCAGGCGCTTGATAATCGGGCCACTCGTTTCATTGGGCAGTCGGCCTGTGCTGAAGAAGTCGGAAAAGACAACGAGATTAGGACAATGATCGAGAACTACAGCAAGTGCGTCGACTGTCTCCTCATCCCAATGGGTGTACTCCATGACGACCTCCATATTGAATGTTTTTGGCCCCTTTATTCAGATCCGTACTTAGATGCTGGAATTCCGTATGTCGAAACACGAACTCGGGTTAGCCGAGGTTTTTTGAAATCTGCATCCGTAACCTGGATGCAGAATTTCGTAACTTGGAA